>VZTD01005078.1:54963-68568 GCA_013397725.1 Rhagologus leucostigma
AGCCAGGTGTTTCCCACGCCAGCCGCTCCCGAGCCAGACATCTCTGAAGCCCTGGAGCAGCTGAATTCCCAACCTGCCTCTCGGAGTAATCGGCGTCTCTTTTTCCCCTCCAGTGGTTCCGACGGGAGCTTTGCTGCGAGGAATCGCTGTAACCGCTCCCCTTAATTGGCTCTTTCCTGCCGGAGCCCCCTCTCCGCGCGGAAAAGCCTCGGCTCCGGCGCCCTGCCAGACGCTCCGGCCCTTTTTGCATTTGGATGTTGGTTTAATGAGTGATTTTCGGGATGAGCCGAGGGCTCGGAGGGGTTCGGGGATGCTCCTGCCTCGCCTGTCTGGCTGCCTTTGGCTCAGCATGGCTCCGGCCGTGCGGAACAGGAACAGCAACAGGAACAGCAACGGGAACAGCAATGGGAACAGCAATGGGAACAGCAATGGGAACGGGAAAGGGCCTGGGAAAAGGCCAGAGAGGCCACGTCCAGCCCTGGGGCGGCAGCACCGGGATGTCCCCAAAGATCCCCACGTCACCCTCGTGTCACCCCTGTGTCACCCCCCCATCCCCCAGAGCCTCGGGCTGTTCCAGCTGATACCGGGAAAGCGGCGAGGATGGAGCTTCCCTGGGGAAGCAGAGGGGTGGGACTGGGGGGGATTGGGTGGGACTGGCAGGGAAATGGCACCTACAGATGTGGGATGTGGTGCTGGGAACTGCCGGGGGCAATGCCTGGAGAAGGGAAGGCTCCAGGGAGAGCTCAGAGCCCCTTGCAGGGCCTGAAGGGGCTCCAGGAGAGCTGCAGAGGGACTGGGGACAAGGCCTGGAGGGACAGGACCCAGGGAATGGCTTCCCACTGCCAGAGGGCAGGGATGGATGGGATCTTGGGAAGGAATTGCTGGCTGGGCTGGAATTCCCAGAGCAGCTGTGGCTGCCCCTGGATCCCTGGCAGTGTCCGAGGCCGGGCTGGACACTGGGGCTGGGAGCAGCCTGGGACAGTGGGAGGTGTCCCTGCCGTGGCAGGGGTGGCTCTGGAGGGGCTCTGAGGTCCCTTCTATCCCAGCCCATCCCAGGATTCCCTGATCCTTGCACGTCCCAGCTCATCCCAGCGCTGGTGCAGTGGGAGGTGACGCATCCCGCGGGATCTGCCCCCGAGGTGTTCCCAGTCCCTGCTGTTCCCCGGCGCTGTCCGGGATCCCGGAGCGGTGCCAGCATTGTCCCAATCCCTCCCGGCGCTGTCGATGCCGCGGGGACCCCACAGGATTCCAGGACGCTCCCTGCCCTGCCACGGCCCTTCCCATCCCACCCGGGGACGCTGATTCCGGGTGACGGCCCCGGCCCAGCGGGAAGCACCGGAGCATCCCACCTGCCCCGGTGGGAATGCTGCGTCCATAACCCGGGAAGCGCCGAGGCCGGTGGCACCTCGGGATCCCCACGGAGCTCTGGGGATGCCCGGCAGGTGCCGGGATCCTGGCTGGGATCTTGTCCTGCCTGGGAGGCTCCTGGTTTCTTGTGCCCGGAAGCTCCGGTGGGGCCGGAGTCGCTGGGAAATGGCTCCGTTCCCTGGGCTTGGAGACCGGCAGTGGGAATGCGGGCACGGGGAGGATGGGATGGGGTGGGGATGGGGATGGGGATGAGGATGAGGATGGGAATGAGGATGAGGATGAGGATGAGGATGAGGATGAGGATGGGAATGAGAATGAGGATGAGGATGAGGATGGGAATGAGGATGGGAATGAGGATGAGGGGCCTGGCCGATCCCAGGGGTTTGGGATAAGGGCCTGACTGGCCGATCCTAGGGATTTGGGCATGGAGAGGATAAGGGGCTGGCTGGCCAATCCCCGGGATTTGAGATGAGGTCCTGGCTGGCCAATCCCTGGGATTTGAGATGAGGGCCTGGCTGGCCGATCCCAGGGATTTGGGATGAGAGGCTGGACGGTGCCAGCTCTGAGCCTGTCCCTTTCCAGGTGAACGTTTCCGTGGATTACATCCGCCCCGCCAGCAGCGCCACCGAAACCGTCCCGGCCTTCTCGGAGCGCACGTGCGCCACCGTGTCCATCGGCGGAATGTGAGTCATCCCGAGGGACTGGGGGTTCCCACCTGGAATTCCCACCTGGAATTCCCACCTGGAATTCCCACCTGGCTGAGGCTTTGCGGGGCTGGAGGGTGGCTCATCCCCACTTGGCCTGGGATCAGCCCCTGCTCCCGGCATCCCAGTGTTGGGATTCTGTGGGATATGTTTGGATTCTGTGGGATACATTGGGATTCTATGGGATACGTTGGGATGCTGTGGGATGCGTTGGGATTTTGTGGGATATGTTGGGATTCTGTGGGATATGTTGGGATGCTGTGGGATGTGTTAGGATTCTGTGGGATGCGTTGGGATTCTGTGGGATGTGTTTGGATTCTGTGGGATACCTTGGGATGCTGCTGCCCGGGACCCCCCCACCTGCCCCCCCCCGCTCCAGCAGTTTTGGGGGATACTGGGATGAGGCTCCGCCCGGTCCGGCTGCCTCGGGGGCGGCTTTGGAGGAGTGGCCCCCGCTGTGTATCCCGGGATGTTCATCCTTCCCAAGGGACCCTTCCCTGATCCCCTCCTCCATGGGAAGGTTCGGGAGTGGGCAGTGTTCCCGAGCAGCCAGAACTGTGGCTTTCCCCTCGGGGCACGGGGTGCCGGTGCCTCGGGCACTTCCCTGTGGATAGGCCGAGCCTGGGGCACATCCCTGGATAGGCCGAGCCTGGCCTGGCAGCGGCTCTGAGCTGCGTAGGGAGGATTTGTCATAGGCCCTTGGTTGCTTTCCCAGTTTTTTTTCCCGGCAGCAGCTATTTTGGAAAGCGCCCAAAGCGCTGCAGCGCTGCCTTTCCCTTCCCTGATCAGGGGCCGGGAGAGCTGCGCTTCCCTTCCCTTCCCTTCCCTTCCCTTCCCTGAAAATCTGGGAGAGCGGGACTTTCCTGCTCCAAATCCCAGGCCTGGGAGAGCTGCCCTGCATTCCCGGGATGTTTCCAGCTGTGCCAGGGCCATTCCCGGTGCTGCATCCCGGGATTCTCCTGGCGGGGCCATTCCCGGTGCTGCATCCCGGGATGTTCCCGGCAGTGCCATTCCCGGTGCTGCATCCCGGGATGCCGGGGGCGGAACAGAGCAGGGTCTGTGTCCCGGGGCCTTTGCCAGGCTGGGATGGAGTGGGGAATAAAGCCCGGCTTGTCCTCCCGGAGCGTCTGCCCGGCATCTGGGCCGGGCTGAGCCTGCTTGGAATTCTGGGCACGGCGGCGCCGGGGCGGGAGCCAGGGCAGGAGCTGCAGCCCCGATCCCAGCCCCGATCCCAGCTCCGGGCACTGGGAACTGGGGGGCTGGAGCACGGACCCGGCTTCTCCCGCTGGGTCCCTGCTCATATCCCTGCCTGGATCCCGGCCTGGATCCCTGCCCATATCCCAGCCTGGATCCCTGCTCGTCTCCCAGCCCCTATCCCTGCCCGCATCCTGCCCATTTCCCTGCCTGGATCCCCTCCGGATCCCCTCTAGATCCCTGTCTATCCCTGCTCGTGTCGCTGCCTGGATCCCGGGATCCCTCCATCCCGCTTCTCCCTTCCATCTCCTCCACGTTTCGGGCCTGATCCCTGCCCCGGGAATGCTGCTGCATTCCACAGCATCCCAGAGCATCCCAGAGCATCCCATAGGATCCCACAGCATCCCACAGCATCCTGCATTATCCTCGGGAAAAAGCGCTCCTGGAAATCCCAAACCCCACGTTGCAGGAGCTCCCTGAGCTGTAATTCCAGGTGCAATTCCCGGCAGGAGTGGGGCCCGATGCTGCAGTCTGGGATGATTTGGAGTTTGGGGGGTTGGATGGGTTTGGCACCCCTGATCCCGATCCCAATCCCAATCCCAATCCCGATCCCAATCCCGATCCCAATCCGAGCACTGGCTCCGGTGGGATGAAACGCTCCAGAACTTCCTTTGGGAAAGGATCTGCGGGAGGAGCTTAAAAACGGACGTTTTTGGCTTGAAGTTCCCGAATTGGCGTTTTCCAGCCCAAGGAGATTTTTCTCACCGTATTCCCAGTCTTTAATCTGGGATTTACTGGGGGATGCTCCTTCCCTCCAGGCCGCAGCTCTGGCCCCATTCCAGAACTTTGTTTGGAGGCGGGAATGGGGGGTACCTCCCGCTCCCCGGGCGGGATGAGGAGCAGGGAATGGGGCTGGAGCAGGATCTGGAATCCATGGGCTGGAATTCCTTCTCCGAGCCATTTCCCTGTCTCCCTGTTCCCTGCCCTCCTTCCCTGCGTGCCAGGATCAGTCCCGGTGGGAATTCTGAGCCTTAAAACCTCTGGACACCGAAAGAATTTGGGCTTTTCCCGGGATTTCCAGGCCGGGGGGGTCTGGCACTGGGAAGCAGCAGGATTTCATGGCTGGGAATGCTGGGAATGCTCCAGAGCATCCGGGCTCTCCGGCGTCCCAGGGAGGGGACAAGGGGGACACTTTTCACACCCCATTCCAGGATTTCAGTGGGATGGGGAGTGGGATGTGTCTGGGATGAGGAATGTCAGGGAGCACTGGGAGCCACCCTGGCCCTTCCCTGGCCTCCCCCAGCTCCCGCTGCTTCCCGAGCAGCTGGAGGTGCCCATTCCCAGGTGCCCATGGCGCTGGTGAGGCATTCCCAGCGTGCCCATTCCCAGGGTGCCCATTCCCGGGTGTCCATTCCCAGGGGTGCTCAGCCTTCCCAGGGTGCCCATTCCCAGGGTGCCATTCCCAAGGTCCCATTCCCAGTGCTCGGCATTCCTGGGATGCCCATTCCCGGTGCTCAGCATTCCCAAGGCTCCCATTCCCGGGTGCCCATTCCCAGTGCTCGGCATTCCCAGGGTTCTCATTCCTGGGTGCCCATTCCCAGTGCTCAGCATTCCCAAGGCTCCCATTCCCGGTGCTCGGCATTCCCGGCGCTGCCGCAGCTGCTCCAGCTGCAGCCGTTCCCTCGCTCGCCAATCCCGAGTTTTTTGGATTCCTCCCCCCTCTCCGAGACCTAATTTCGGCTCCCGGGGATGGATTTGCCCTTCCCCCTCCTCGGGAAGGGGCGCGCCCGGGATTCGGGAAGGGATCCGTCCCTCCATCCTCCGGACGGATCCGCTTGTTTTGGGGATGCGGAGGGAATTAGCGGGGGGAGGGGGCGGTGGCTGGAGGAGAATCGGGGCTGCGCTGGCCAGGGAGAATTGGTGGATTTGCTTAAGGCAGCGGAACGTGAGGGATTCATCCCTGCCCTGCACGGGCCCCCCGTGCCGATCCCAGAGACCCCCATTCCTTGGGAGACGCTGCTCCCAGCCCCTTCCTTCCCGAGGGATGGGGGTGTCCCTGTCCAAGCCCCCCCGCCCCCCAAAACCGGTGCCCAGCTTCTTTCCTGGAAAAAAAATTGGGATTGTGGAATCGAAGAGATTCCCGTGGTCTGGGGGCCCNTTTGGGATGCATTTAGGATTTATTTTGGGATGTATTTGGGATTTTTTGGATGCATTTTGAGATGTGTTTTGAGATGTATTTTGAGATGTGTTCTGGGATATATTTGGGATTTTAGGGATGTATTTGGGATGTATTTTGGGATATATTTGGGATTTTGGGATGGATTTGGGCTGTGTTTGGTGATGGATTTGGGGATGGGTTGGGAATGAATTTTGATGGATTTGGGGATGGATTTGGGCTGAGAACTGGGATGTGACACTCGGAGCCCTTCCCTTGGGATGGGATGGGATGGGATGGGATGAGATGGGATGGGATGGGATGGGATAGGGGTGTCCCTGCCCCAATTCCCACCCCAATCCCGCCCCGTTCCCGCAGCAACATCGCGGAGGCGCTGGTGAGCAAGGGCCTGGCCACGGTGCTGCGCTACCGGCAGGACGACGACCAGCGCTCGGCGCACTACGATGAGCTGCTGGCGGCCGAGGCCCGGTGAGCGCCGGGGCCGGGGGCTCTGCGGGGTCCTGTGTCCCCCTGTGCTGTCCCTGTCCCCTGCCCCATCCCTGTGCCTCAAGGTGATTCCCAGCTCCGTGTCCCCCTGTCTCACGCAGAGCTCCCCGTGTCCCTCTGTCCCATCCTGGCCGTGTCCCCTGGGCATCCATCTGTCCCCAGCGGTGTCCCAGGTACACGGGATCCAGCTGTGCACGATCCAGCTGTGCACATTCCGTGTGTGTGATCCAGCTGTGCGCATTCCAGCTGTGCACATTCCATGTGTGTGATCCAGCTGTGCACATACCAGCTGTGCACATTCCGGCTGTGCACATTCCGTGTGTGTGATCCATGTGTGCACATTCCGGCTGTGCACGATCCATGTGTGTGTGATCCATGTGCGATCCATGTGTGCACATTCCAGCTGCGCACATTCCAGCTGCACACATTCCAGCTCCCCATGATCCCGGCACACCAGATCCAGCTGTGCACCACCCGGCTCCCCACGGAGAGGATCCCATGTGGATCCTGTATCCCGGTGCCCCCATCCCCGCAGGGATGGCCGTTCCCAGCCCCAGCAGCCCCCCGGGTGTCACCGTGTCCCTGTCTCTCATCCCATCTCCCGATGGCCCCTGGAATAGTGATGGACACTCTTTCCTTCCCTTCCCGGCCCCGCTCCCTCCGGAGGCGACTCCGTCGCGGCTGAGCCCGGCGGGAATGGTGGGATCTCAGCTCCTCCTTGGCAGCAGATCCCGGCACGGTGCCGAGAGCCGGGAGCAGCAGCTTGGAGGGGGCTGCGGCGCCTTCCCGGGCAGGCCCGGCTCCTGCGGGAAAAGGCGGATCCATCCGGAGAAAGCTGCTCCCGTTCCCGCCCCGCCGTGCCCGGGCGGTGGGCGGCCGGCAGATTGCTTAGAGGCTCCTTCCCAGCGCCTGGAATGTGCCTTTTGGGAAGCCTGGCAGGAAGTCAGCAGCTCGGAGCTGCGGAGGGGGCACCGGGACGCCAGGATACGGGGCTGGGATGTGGCACCTGAGGCGGGACATGGAGCTGGGATGTGGCACCTGGAGTGGGATATGGAGCTGGGATGTGGCACCTGGAGCCAGAGCCGCGCTCCGGGGTTTGGGGTTCAGCCTGGATGTCCCCAGATGGAGGTGCCGGATGTTCCCGCCCAATCCCAGAACGGGGCCGGTGGTGGGGGTGGCTCGTCCGTGCCGGGAGCTCTGGAACATCCCGAATCCATGATGGTGCTGGCACCAGGCAGGGGAGCCCCGGCAGCTCCGGGGCGGTGCCAGGAGCAGCAGGAATGGGAGATTTGGGATGAGGTTGTGGGGCAGGGCCCAGACGTCCCAGTGGAGCGGGGCCCGGAGCAGTTTGGGGGATCCCTTCAACATTCCCAGCATCCCAGACCACTGGGCTCCGCCGGAATCCCGGCAGTCTCCGGCCTTCCCCAACCCGTCAGGCCAGGCCCTGGGGCAGGAGGGGACGCTCCTGTGGGGACACGGAGCTCGGTGGCCTCATCCCGCAGGAACATCCCAGCCCTGCATCCCTGCTCTGAGACGGGGATCGGGATCCAGGTCCGGCATCGGGGCCGGATCTGGCACCGAGTCCAGGTCTGGCATCAGACCCGGGTCCAGGACCAGCTGCCCTGGGAGCGTCCCGCTGGTTTTCCATCCGTTCCGCGCCCTCCTGTGCAGCATTCCCCGCTCCAGGCTCCCCTCGGGTGCCCGTTATCCATGGAAAGCCCTTTTTCCATGGCTGGGCCCACTCCGGCCCTTCCCGCTGCGGCAGGAGCTGATTCCCGGCGCTCCCTCTCTTCCAGGGCCATCAAGAACGGGAAGGGGCTGCACAGCAAGAAGGAGGTGCCGATCCACCGGGTGGCCGACATCTCCGGAGTAAGGATCCCCCGCTCCGGCACGCGGGACGCGCGGGAATTCCGCGGGGGATAGATCGGAATGAAGCTGGGAAGACTGGGAGCTGCTGGGGGGTTTTGCCCTTTTTTCCTTGGATAAATAAAGCGGGAGTTGCTCCGTGGCCTGGGAGCCAGGTGGCCGGAGCCAACACGGGAACGCTGGTGGGAATCTGGGATTCCCCGGCTCCGCTGAGGGAATTTGGGGATCCCGACACCTCCCGGTGGAGCTCGTTAAGTTTTCCTCCATTTCTGAGGATTTATATGGAGCGCTTTGGGGAGGGGGCATCCCGGGAAAGGGGAGTGACGGGATGCTCCGTCAGGGATGGGGGAATGGGGCCGGATCTGTCCTGCTGATCCAGGCAGCTGCCCCAGGGGTGCGCTTGGGATGGGCTTTGGGGTGTATTTTGGGGTGGATTTGGGATTTTGGGATGGATTTAGGGTGGATTTGAAGATAGGTTTGGGGATGAATTTTGGATGTGTTTTGGGATGCATTTAGGATTTATTTTGGGATGTATTTGGGATTTTTTGGATGCATTTTGAGATGTGTTTTGAGATGTATTTTGAGATGTGTTCTGGGATATATTTGGGATTTTAGGGATGTATTTGGGATGTATTTTGGGATATATTTGGGATTTTGGGATGGATTTGGGCTGCGTTTGGGGTGCACGGCCCATCCCGAGCTGGGAACGCTCAGCTCCATGCCCGGATCCCGCATCCCGGCCGGCACAGGGCACAGGGAGCTCCGGCTGCTCCCGGCCCCGGGACTCCGGAGGGTCCCTGAGCTCCCGTTTCCCACAGGACACGCAGAAGGCGAAGCAGTTCCTGCCGTTCCTGCAGCGCGCCGGCCGCTCCGAGGCCGTGGTGGAGTACGTGTTCAGCGGCTCCCGCCTGAAGCTCTTCCTGCCCAAGGAAACCTGCCTGATCACCTTCCTGCTCGCAGGTGAGCCGGGACCCCGGGATCGGCGCCGCCGGAGCGTCCCCCGGGCTGGCACGGAAACCTTCCCTGGGCTGGGGGGCTCGGGATGAAGGGTCCCAGTTAACGCTGGGAGGGGTGGGAGAGGCTGGGATTGGGATTGGGATTGGGATTGGGATTGGGATTGGGATTGGGATTGGGATTGGGATTGGGATTGGGATTGGGATTGGGAAGGATGATCCCACCCCAAAAAACTTGGGAGCGGGCTGGGAAGCACAAACTGGGGAGAAGGGAGGGAACACCGGGATGGGGATGGGGATGGGGACGGGCATGAGGATGGAGCGGGATAGGATGAAGATGGGTTGAGGATGAGGATAGGGATGAGGATGAGGATGAGGATGAGGATGAGGATGAGGATGAGGATGAGGATGAGGATGAGGATGAGGATGAGGATGAGGATGAGGATGAGGATGAGGATGAGGATGAGGATGAGGATGAGGATGAGGATGAGGATGAGGATGAGGATGAGGATGAGGATGAGGATGAGGATGAGGATGAGGATGAGGATGAGGATGAGGATGAGGATGAGGATGAGGATGAGGATGAGGATGAGGATGAGGATGAGGATGAGGATGAGGATGAGGATGAGGATGAGGATGAGGATGAGGATGAGGATGAGGATGAGGATGAGGATGAGGATGAGGATGAGGATGAGGATGAGGATGAGGATGAGGATGAGGATGAGGATGAGGATGAGGATGAGGATGAGGATGAGGATGAGGATGAGGATGAGGATGAGGATGAGGATGAGGATGAGGATGAGGATGAGGATGAGGATGAGGATGAGGATGAGGATGAGGATGAGGATGAGGATGAGGATGAGGATGAGGATGAGGATGAGGATGAGGATGAGGATGAGGATGAGGATGAGGATGAGGATGAGGATGAGGATGAGGGTGAGGATGAGGATGAGGATGAGGATGAGGATGAGGATGAGGATGAGGATGAGGGTGAGGGTGAGGAAGAACTCCATCGGCATTTCGAGGATCCGATCCCAGGATCAAACGGCGGGAAGGGCAGGAGCGGCTCCCACACGGGGAATGTTTATCCTGCGGGGAGCGAGGATGGAGTCAGGAGTCACTCTTTGACCATCCCAGAGTTGGGAACGTGTCTTGTCCCCGTCCCCCACGGACACTGGCACCAGGATGGGCCTCTGGGAAGTGGGGGCTCCATCCCTGCTCCCAGTGCTGCTCCCAGTCCAGCCAGGGCCCCGGGATAACCAGGAATGGTGCCGTGGGATCCCCCTCTCCCCCCCAGCCCCTCACATCCCAGAGCCTTTTCCTGTTGGTGCTCCGGATGCCACCGGATCCTGGAGCATCCCTGGATGTGGCCGGCCTTGCCAGTGCCCCCCAGTCCCTCCCAGTTCCTCTGGGAACCTCGGGAACATCCCATCCCCGGAGCCGCCCGGAGCAGGAGCATTCCCAGGCCTGCTCCAAGCTGGCTCCTGCCCTCCGGAATTGCGTCCCAAAGCCGCCCCTCTCCGTGTGCTCCTGCCCGTGGATATCCCGGGATCTGAGTTATCCACTGCCAAAGCCGGCAGGAAATGCTGGGAAAAGGTGGCTCCCTCCTCCTGGCCGTGGGAATGTGGGAATTGTCGGCAGGGATGGAGCTCCCTGCGCTCGGGAGGAGGGATTGGGATCCACTGAAATATTTCTGGATGCAGGAGGGTGGCACTGCCCCGGAGTCCCAGAGCGCCGCGGGATCCACAGGGAATGGGATCAGGGGCCCTATTCTATGGGATTCCCTGCTCCGTGGGGGTCCCTGTTCCGTGGTTCTCCTCTTTGGAGGTCCCTGCTCCCTGGGAATTCCTGCTCCATGGGATTCCTGCTCCATTGGGATTCCCACTCCACCCTGCTCTGTTCCATCAGGGATTGATCCCCAAGACCATCCCATCCCACAGAATCCCACAGGCCACCATCCCGGCAGGACCTTCTGGCTTTTATTTTCCCTGTTTTCCACTGGATTTCTCCCCGGTGCCATTCCCAACCCTCCTCTGCCAAGCCAGGAATAGGATAAATATCCGCCTTTTATCAACGCCTGCCTTTTTTATGGATATCAAATGCAAATGAGCGCCAGAAAGAGATGCCAAGTCCCTTAAAATGTGACTCCAGGGATGCTCCCGAGGGAGCTCATCCCGGCTTTCCAGCTAAAATAGATCCGTCGGAGCACTATAAATATGTGCAAATACAGGCGCCGGTTTAATCCCGAATTCCTCTCTCCCGGCAAAACTTGGGAGCCTGACGCCTTCCCAGAGCGGGGGCTGGGAGCGGGAGAATTCCCGAAGGATGAGGGGGCACCTCCGGGGATGTTGGAGTGGCCGAGTGGCTCCGAGGGCTCCCAGAACCTTCCCCGGGAGCTGCGGGATCGGGAGGCAGGGATGGGAACCGGGACTTTTTCCGTGTGAGCATTCCCAGCGTGGCGCTGTCCCAGCGCTGTGCCCGCCGGGATCCGGAGTGGATCCCCCGCATTCCGGCCCCGCTCCCGCAGTTCCCAGGTGTCCCCTCCCTCCTGCTCACCTCCCTTGCTCCCAAAATCCATGAAT
The DNA here is from genome assembly GCA_013397725.1 of Rhagologus leucostigma. Taxonomy (NCBI): domain Eukaryota; kingdom Metazoa; phylum Chordata; class Aves; order Passeriformes; genus Rhagologus; species Rhagologus leucostigma. The sequence goes on from VZTD01005078.1 coordinate 66,293, forward strand.
CCTGCGGGGGATCGATCCCTGCCCGGAGCCGTCCCAGATCCCGGCGCCGGCTGCGGCCCTGGCGCTGCGAGGGGCAAAGCCGCTCAAATCCCTGGAATCAAGGCCGGGAGGGTCCTTGCTCCAAGGGATTTTCCCTGGAAAGATCTGTTCTGTCTGTTCCCACTGATGGCCGGGGAGGAATTCCTCCTGGAATCCTGGCGCAGGATCCCCCAGGGATGCTGTGGGACACTCTGGGATGCTGCGGAATGCCCCAGGACGCCCTGGGATGCCGCAGGACATCCCAGGGATGCTGTGGGATACCCGGGCATGCCCTGGAATGTCCGTGGGATGCTGAGGGACGCCCTGGGATGCTGCTGGATACCTCGGGACGCTCATGGGTGCCGCAGGATACCCCGGGATGCTGCGGAATTCCTGCCCCCGTCCCTCCGGGGCTGATTCCGGGGTGGGAGCGGCCCCACAGCCGCCCCCTCCATGCCGGCCCCGGCTCGGCAGGATTGTGCTGGAATTCTGTGGGAAGCCCCGGGGAGCGCGGTGGCTGCAGCACTCGCAGCCGCATCCCTCATTAATCCGTCACGGCTTCCCGGGAAGCGCGGCGCAGCCCGGATTCGGGATTAGCTGCTATTTTTAAAGCGCTGGAGAACTTTTCCGGGTGCCAAGCGCCCCCCTCCCCTCTCCCGCCAACATTCCCGGGGGGATGAGTGCGCCCAGCCCGGCCTTCGGAGCTTTCCCTTTTCCAGAACCTTCCCTCGGGTGGCTTTGGGAAGCGTCAGAGGCCGGAGAGGATCCAGAGCGGGATCCCAGTGCAGGGGAGCCGGGAGCTGGCGGAGTCTGAGGATTCCGGAGCTTCCTCAGCTCCTTCCTTGTTATTTTGAGGGAAAAAATTCCGTGGTGGCCCATGAGCCCTCCCAGCCCCTTCCATGGAGGAGGAAGGGCAGCTCCAGCTCCTCATTCCCATTCCCAGAGTGGCCCTGGGGATGCTCCTTGCTGCAGAAATTTGGGATCGGTGCTGGGTCAGGATCAGAGCTGAGGTTGGGATCAGAGCTGGAGTCGGGATCAGAGCCAGGGTCGGGATCAGGGTCAGGGTCGGGATCAGAACCGTGCCGGAGCCGGAGCCTACCCGGTGCTGGAAGGAGGATCCCAAGGTGATCCCAGATTTTGGAGGGGCCTGATGGTTCCAGCTCATTAACAAAGATCCCGGGGTTTCCTGCTCCCCATCCCACATTTGGCTGTGTTTCCCAGAATCCCCCTTTCCCAGAAACACCCCTTTCCTTCCCCGTTTCTCAGGACGGAGGACATCAGTGCCGCGCAGGGCAGGGACAGGGCTGGGAGGCTCCTGACGGATTCCCTGGAAGTGGCTTCCCTTGGAGGCAGCACAGCCTGGGAATGGGGACTGGGATGGGATGGGGGCACAGCAGGGCCAGGGATGAGGATGGGATTGGGATTGGGATGAGGATGGGACTAGGATGAAGATGAGGATGGGGCAGAAATGTGGATGAGGATGGGACAGGGATGAGGACGAGGATGGGACAGGGATGGGGATGAGGATGAGGATGAAGATGAGGATGGGGAAGAAGTGGGGATGGGGATCCAGTAGGAATGGGGATGGAGATGATGGGGACAGGGATGGGGAAACAATAGGGACAGGGATGGGGATGGGGATCCAATAGGGATGGGGATGCAATGAGGACGGGGGCAGGGATATGACAGGGACAGGGATGAGGATGAGGATGAGGAAGGCCCCGGCGGCTCCGGGCAGGATCCGTGTCCCCGGGTGTTGGTGGCACTGATGTGGCCCTGGGGAAGTGGCACCTCCTCGCTCGTGGCTCCAGCTCAGAGCTGCAATTCCAGGCGCTTCATTCATTATGCAAATTATGTAAATGATCATTAATAATGCAGGACTCCCCCGTGCTCCAAGCAGGGCAGGGGATCCCGGGGGCAGCGGGAGAAGGAGGCAGGGGAGGGGCTGCGACCGGGGGGTCTGGGTGGGGGATCTGGATGTGTCCCCATGTCCCCATCCCCGTTTGTCCCCGTGTCCCCATCCCTGCTGGTCCCGGCCTCTCCCACGGCCACGCCACCCCCGGTCCCTCCCAGAGCTCCCCACTGGTTCCCGGTGTCCCCTTCCTTCCCAGACCCTTCCCAGAGGTGCCGTTCCCAGGTGCCATTCCTGAGTACCATTCCCCAGTGCCATTCCCACAGTGCCATTCCCGGGGTCCCATTCCCGAGTGCCATTCCTGGATTGTCATTCCCAGGTGCCATTCCAGGTTGCCATTCCCCGG
>VZTD01005080.1:0-176810 GCA_013397725.1 Rhagologus leucostigma
ATTTGTTCAGGTGTCTGAAAGACCCTGTGTGTCTGTTCTTGACTCATCAGCTTTCTGATCTCAAATGGCAGCTTTCTTTAAACCACCTTAAAATCTTCAAACCATGGGGCCCATTCTAACTTTGCATTGTCTGTACCCTTCTGCCTTTTTTCTTTACATCCATTTCTAGTGATTTCCGGTCAATCTGTCCAACAGTGTGGTGTTTGTATGTAGGTGGTCTTACCAGGGTGATATACAAGTTGGGGTAGATATTTAACAAAAAGGAAAATAAAAAAATCTGTGCGACAATTTAGTTTTGTCAGACAAATGGAGAAAAGTAAGGAGATGTGCTAATTTATTGTTCATACTGTGAAATGTAAGGCAAAAGATGCAGTATTTTGTGAAAGAGCCTTCAGAATGACCTGAAATTTAGATTAAAAAACCACTCTAATTTATTATCTAACTTTTAAATTAAAATTTAGATTTTAATTTATTATCTAACTTTTAAAACCACTCTAATTTATTATCTAACTTGCTTATTAGGCACTGGATTGTGTGTGGCTATGTAGGTAACCCATTTCATCATCTGTCTCAAAGTAGATTATTAGTCTTGGCATTTTAAAATGCATGAGAATGTATAGTAAGGGGAAATGAACCTACTTGGATGGGGGAAGGTTCTCAGAAATAAGTTATTTCTGATCCTGGTCCATTGTAACTGTTCTTGCATTTATTTAAGATAACGTACAGACTTTTTAATAAACTTTCTCTTCTGATGTGGTGCATAGCCATATGGCAATAATTGCAAAAGAATGTGGCTCGATGTGCACATTTTAATGGCAGTTCTAGACTAGTGTAAATTCTTAAAACCAAAGTTCTGTATTGAACCAGTCAAAAATTCTTACTGAGGCCTACCAGGCTGTATTTTGGAAAGAGATGTCAAGCATGTCTATAATAAATTTGGATAAATGCTAGATGACTTCTGGTTGCAAAATTAAAAGCTTCTCATTTTGATCTTTGTGTTTATGAGGAACAGATTGCAAATTGAATCACCTGTATTCATTAAGTCTAAATTTAGCGGTTTTGTTTTTCATGTTGGCATTTTGAAGGAGTAAAAAGCTGTTTTGATTTGTGAGAACACACTAAACATTGCTGCTAGCGCTGCTGTAGCTGCTGCTTATTCCATTGTGTTCTCTGCTCTGTCTCCTTCGCTAAGGTTCTCCAAACTTTTGTGAGATGTTCCTTAGGGTGAGGGACAAGAGAAGGAGAAAAAGGAAGGAAAACTGCTCTTCCTAACTTCTGTTTCCAACTTTCCTCAAGGAGTGGTGAGGTTTGTATAGTGTACACAGCAACATTTAATTCTGTTCAGCTTAGAGCAAAATCTTACCAAGTTAATACTCATTACTGCTGTATCCCTTCTCTGGGTTTCCTGGAATATGCTATAGTTTAAGCCTAGCTTGGCAGACACTCTGCTATTGCCGGTATTCAACTCATTTTCAGTATTAAGTTATTTTATTTCATAAAATGGCTTTAAAAATTCCTTCAGGTAAGTTACTGGAATTTAAAACTTTGTAAAATTTTCTCATGTGTTCAGGTTGTGAAAAGCATTCCTCTCAAAGGCCACACGGAAGCTGTTTTTGCTGTGGATGCGATCTGTCTGTCAGATGAACCTGATTTAAATCTGCTAATAGCTTCTGCAGCCTCTGACTCTACTGTGAGAATCTGGTCTCGGCATGGTTCAGAAGGTAACATTTTTTTAATGTTAGGGATAACATATTGGCTAAATAAGAATGATAAATGCTTATCCATTAAGCATTAAATGCTAACATCTTGTAGTGCAACTACATTGATTTCTCTTCAGACTTCAGTATGTCAAAGCATTGTATTACTCTTTGAAAGCTTTGGGTCATATTTGTTCTGCAGAATGATTTATCTTTATATTTCATCAGGGATATGTGGCCTGAATTTACTTTTTTTTTTAAATATGTATTCAGATTATGATAATCTGAACCATTGTTATGCTCTGTAATGTGAAGGCAGACTAATTGTATGTGTTTGTGAAGTAAAATTACATAGTAAAATGATTAATGCTGGCATTAGAAAGTCGAGGTTTAACTAGTCACTTGTTTTTTCTATCGGCTTGAGTCCAGTGAAGTTTGGGATAACGGAATCTTGACCTTCTGAACTAGGCCCTTGCATGGAAATACGGGAAAACAGCATTCTAAAATACATAAGAAATAAATTGGATAGATAATCAAGATTTAAAGTGTTATTTTCTGATTGAGTTATAATGACTGCATCTCTTTAGCTACTTTCTTCTTTCTCTGGTGTATTTGAAGATTTCATATTGCCTTGCCTACATGAGAGAGTTGGGAGCTGCCAATCTGCAGTCCCATGTTCCGGAAGGCATTTTTGATGCTCCCAAAGAACCCCATGAAATCCTGTCTTTTTCATTTTGTCTTGCTGTTCTGGGTTCCAGTGATGGAGAGACTTAATTCTTCTGCTGTAGAGAGGTTTTTTTCTGCTATCCTCTTGTTTATTTTGATCTGGATGGCTTACCAGTTTAACCATTTCCAGGATCTCGGGGATGTTTGCAGGTCTTTGCTCATCTCTCTAGCTACTGTTGTAGCAAATGGAATCAGTTTTAGCTTCCTGTGTAGTGAATGCTGTTGCCACAGGATATATTTTGTTATATTTATTGCTTCTGATGTGTTACCACAGCGAAGCTGTATAAATGCAATGCTCAGTATTATCTTCTAACTCAACTAGCTCTGGGTGAATTTTTATGGTCAGACAGAGGATGATAATTTTGTTTAGGCTTCTGAAAAAGTGTAGACATTTTCCAGCTTCTTAAAATAAAAAAGGATGGGAAATTTTAACTATATAATGTAGTAAGAAATGACAGTGTAACTGTAATAGTTACAGTGAATGAGATCAACACTGTCTGTTCCTGTTTTCCAGCTAAATGCGTTGAAATTCTGCAGTTTGGAAATGGATTTGTTATGGATGTCTGCTTATCCTTCTTGCCTGGCAGCAATGGTAAGTAAAGCTGCACATCTTGGATATCAATGCAGGAAACAAAATCTAAGAAATCCCCCAAAGAGATTTTCATTTGACTGACTCCAGACCTGTGTGCCACAGTTTTTGTTTTCTATGAAATCTGCTTGAGCTGATTCTTGTATCAAAAGATTTTCTCTGAACTCTTCTTAGTAATTAAAAAACCAGGCTGATTACAGTGTCTTCAAAATGGCACTCAGATGGAGTTGTTTGGTTGAACTCTTGAGACCAAAAGCTTTAAAACAGGGTAACAATGCTGTAAGTGAACGGGATAGAATGATGCTGTTAAGTTCCACCTGCTCCTTGTGGTGCTGCTGCGTATGTTTGTTCTTGTTGTTTGAATTGAAGGGCAAGATTCAGAAAAAATCTGAAGGCCTGCATCAAAAAAATTAGGTTCCCAAGCAGTATTTATCACCTGTTCAATCTTAAATGTGAAAAAATTGAGATGCTGAACTACTTTAACCTGACTGTTCAGTATGGTTTACGTGGGTTTCTATTAACAGAAATGTTGGATTTTGTAGGCTGCAACAGACACATTCTTTTTCTGCAAATAGGTAGAAGCTTTTTTAATTTTTTTTTTTAATAAAGCAAGTGTATCCTCAGGCCAGATACATGTGTTTAATTAAGTTTGTCTTTAAGTATCATTAGAGTCTTTCACCTGGATGGAGACCTGCCAGGCTCCCAACTGAAAAACTGCTATATTTTCTTACTGTATCTAGAATTTTCAGCTCTTTGCTGCTTGTGTTCCACACTGATGTGTTGTTTGGATTATATGCCTACAAGCATATTTTATTCTTCGGCTTAGATAATTCTGGGAGCTGTGAAAGCTCTATCAAGATGTGTTGTCCCATTTGGAAATGCCAGTGTCTGTTTTCAGAGCATGTCTGATAACAAAAGCAGCATCTGCACCACTAAAGAACATTTACACCTCTCTCTCTTTTCCTGTAAATAAACTAACGTGCTTGTTGAGATGAACTTAAAACGCTTGAGGGTAAATTAAAATCATTAACTCCAGTGTGAATATTCTTTAGAAGTGAAGTGCCTGTGGTGTTATTGAGTATAGCATTCATACTGCAAAACAATAGCTTATATCATCATTTATGATACTGTACAGGTAAGAAAGTCTCACTGTAACACTCTAGAGTACTCCATCTGTTTGATGTTGAAGTCATGTTGTATATAAGAGAAGTAACCATACATTTTGAAAACACTGTGAATTAAAATTATTGAATTAGTTCTTAAACTAAATGTTTCTGAAACTCAAATTGCATCAAGTGTTTGAAGCTTCTTTAAGTGGTGGAACAGCAAGGATTTTGTTTTCCAGAGTCCCCAAAACCAGCGTTGCTTAAAGTTACATTGAGAGCAGGACAATCCTTTATTATGAACTCTTCCCATCCCAATTCAGATTAGTTATCCAAAGCAGTACAGTGCTCATAACCTGAAAAAGATTTTTCTCAGTAACTGAAATTATTTTAAATTTGCATAATTTCAATTTGCACAAAAATTTCCATTTTGTATGGAATTAAAAAAAAAAATTCTAGACATTTGCTTTTTTTGTTCCGGTTCCAATATGAATGACCTCTGCTGCTAAAATTGCCAAGAAACAGTTTAGATTTTGAACCGTAAATGTATAGAAATGTTTCCTGTAGAAATCTGTAAAGGGACTTTTATTAAAGCATAGCCAGTGTTTTCTCCCTAAACTTGACATAGTAGTCCGTATAGCTGAGGAGTATGTTAATTCCGAAATCTAAATAAAGTAGCTTAAAATATATTATTAAAAATATCACTGCTGATCATTTGTCAGAAACATTAATCTCTAATGGCAATTTGGAATTTTAATGAGATTCAGGGAAAAATGATCTACGATAAATTTAGGAGTTGCTCAGAAATCTTTATGAAGGCTAAGTTGTCAGCTGTACAGAGATTCAAGGAAGCTTTTCTCTTGAGAACAATCTGCATTTTTAAAGTCAGGAACTAAATACAGAAGTACATTTCTGAAAATCATAAACTACATTTCCTGAAGCATTTACAGTAGGCCCTCATTTCACCAAACAAAGAAATTTGAGGCTTGCACTGAAAATTGATTCATATTCAGTGGATGCTGTAAATTCAGAAGACGTTCATGATGCCTAGGATTTTAACTGATTGTCCTTGAAAATAAATTATTTTAAAAAAATTGAGCCACTTTTGTGAAGAAGTCAAATAGGGAGAACTGATAGACTGCTCATAAAAACCTGACCAGTCATTTGCAGGTGGAATGCAGCTTAAACACTTTTCTGGCGGCCTCTTTGCCAAGTAGTTTCTGTACATTTGCTTGTTTAGCCTTGAAGAAGAGCTTTGTGCTGTTCTGGTTGGTTGCTTGCGTTTGCCTTGCAGTGTCTGCTCAAACTCTGCTTCTAAATTGCTGGCAATAGGATTTACTATTTTACAAATCTTGATCAGTTATTTGTCATATACTGTGATTCTTCCTACCACCTGGATAATTGTCATGATGTAGCTTGGCCTCTGACAGTAAATAATTGTCTCATCAGAACTGAATTGCAACAGGTGAAAAAAAAGAGCAAGTGAACTTGGAAAAGGTGTGCTTATCCAACTTACTTTTCTTATTTCCTCTGCAGGACTTTTATCTCAATAAGATCCAAATTCTAATACCCTAAAGCATTTATGTGAAAAACTACATGCTAGTTGTTTTTACCAGATACATATTTCTTGATAGAACTTTTTGAGTGAAAGTATTTGCATTTGTCTGCTACAGCAACTAAATTATAATTCTCTCTCTGTTTATTAGTTAAAGCTTCGTTCCATTGAGTAAATATGTAATTACAGTAATGGCCCATAAAATATATTTCTCAGGAAAGGATGATACTGTCTTCAAGAACATCCACTGTATTGTATTTTATAGAAGAAAATTGCCCAATTTCTGTGGACCTGATGACCAGGTCTTCATTCAAAGCAGCTTCAATCCAGAGCAGGTTTTTATTAGCCATATTAAAGAGAGGAGGAGATGGAGCTGAATTGTGCCTTAGAGGTTGGAGAGAAGAAGGAAGTGATAAAACTGTAAGAATGTGGAATGTAACAGAGAAGTGCAAGAGGAACAGTGGATAACTAGGCACAGATTTGGCATGAGCAGAAAGAAGAAATTAGTATAGAGGATAAACATATTATGAATATTCAAGTTGATTTTTGAGCTATCCATAGTAAAGATAAAATTATCTGTATAAAGGCGTGACATGGGGTTTTTTTGTAAAAGAAGTAGTTGATTTTAGTGAAATTTAATATCTTATTTTCTATCCAGACTTGAGAAATGCAAATGTCTAACCCTTAATTTGTAACTTAGTTCTTCATCATTTATACTAAATTTATTTTCTTTTACTGTTTCAGTCTCTAGCAGTAGTATTTCCTCCTTATGATCTAAAAAGAGAAGAGTGGAGTAAGCATTAACTATTTTTCCCCATCTTGTTCTGTAGGAGAGAAAGCAATACACTGCCTAACTTTGCTTTCTTTAGCCTCAGACGTAACTTTGTCTGGTTTGATTCAATAGACTTATGGGATTTGTGCACTTTTTAGGTTAGCCAGTGGAAGTCAACTACTACTCAAGACTTGAGTAGGTGTAAAAAATGTTTCATTGCTTTCGTATTCTTGGGTACAGATAGTGGTGATCTGTCTTCCCTTTTTGGTCTGTCTTTTTATTAGCTGTATAATAATTATGCTAACTCCATCTAAACCTATCTTAGTTGATTTAGGAACTTGAATTACCTTAGTTCTGAGTAATTTTGTTTTGTTCCTTCCTTCTTCTGTATTTAGAGCAAATGCCTGTTGATATCAATAAAATATTATTTATTTATATATTATTATTGTTATTAATATATTATTTAAAAACTCTAGTACTTGAATTTCCTACAGATATGTGAGCTTGAGGCAAACTACTCTTTTTAGCATCTTAAATATTTATAGATATTATTTGCATGTCAAAATAACTCGAGTTCTGTGTTCTTGAGATACTAATTTATTAGGCAGCTAATGTAGAAAACATTAAAAAGTGGTATTGCACTTGCCTGTCTGTTAGTACTGATATATTTCTACATATTTCTATATTGATTTTTACATTGTATGTATTTTTTCATATCCTAGAATATTAGATTTTATTAAAAAATTAAGACTTTCTTTTCCTTTCCAGTACCAATACTGGCTTGTGCTGGTGATGACTGCAAAATAAGTTTGTTTATTCAGCAGAATGGTCAGGTAATTACAATTTTTCTCTTGCTCTGAGCATTACTCAGTTCTTCTGCTTCTTTTCAAATGTGCTCTTGATTTTTTTCAAGTTCTTCAGTAAGTCCTATCTGTCTCTCCATAGCCATCACATACAACCACCTCTTTTCAAATAGTTCATGCATTTTTTTAGGTAATGATGAAATGCACGTGCAGAATATTGAAGTTTAATTCAGTGCATGAAAGTGTTAGTTTTTCTTGATTTTTCTTCCCTGTGTGAAGATAGCCTGTGTTTCTGTTCTCACTGATACAAAATAGCTGCAACTGTCCTTTATTAAGTATCCAGGCTTTGAGTTGTTCATGTGGAAAGGATGTTACTTTCATTCTGTAAATTCTTATAATAAAACTGTTGCGACTTCTATCTGAGGAATTTTAGGTTTGTTGCTACGTATGCCCTTTATGCTTGAATGCTTTTGAACATCAAAAAAAAAGTATTTTTAGGAGTATCTGATCTTCTTAAAAACACACACATTTTTCATGTGTTATTTGGAAGCTGGCAATTTTTAGTTTTTCGTACAGATAAATATTCCTTTGGAGCAGTAGAAAAACATTATGTCCTCTCTTGCATCTGTTCAGAAGTTTTGTTATATTCTAGAGCATGTGTTGAATGACTGTTTCCCAAAACATAACTCAGTATCACTTGTTTCTTTTTCTCACTCCCTTAAAAAAACCCCTTCAAACCACAAATGCTCTCTCAGTGCACCAGTGAAGGTGCCATTTAGAATCCTCCTTTGAAACTGGCATATGTAGAACCACTTAGTCTTCTGGATTTGCTCAGACACACTCCCTTTAGGGATTGAAGAATAGATACTCCTTTTTTCTTTTTTTTGAGAGAGATAAAAGCTACTTTATAGATAATTTTGCCAGTTTGTGCTGCCATGTACAATATTAAGATTTTTTGGTTGCTGTTGTTGTCAATAAAATAAGTACTTCATCCTTTTCTTCTATGTTTAATGATTTCTTGACCACTCAGTGGAAAAGCAGGGTGCTTGCTTAGATTTTTAGTTTTCTTTTTTCCTGTGTAACTTGTGAGTTAATCAGTTTAATGAATTCTCTGATAATTAGCAATGGCAGAATGCCTCTACTGATTCTCAATGTGCTAAGGAAAGACTTTTATCTCAGGGACTGTGCAGTTGGTTTTTCTCATTCAGAATTTGAAACTTGTTTTCTTGTATGATTCAGATTAACAAATTATATACAGTTTGACTGCCAAAAATGTTCAGAGATACATAACTTGTTTTGCCCAGTGTTGGCCCGACTTTCCAGTATAACAATAGCCTGCCGTTCTTAAAGGCAGTCAGTCTATGGAGTATAAAGGAAGGTAACTTGAATAAACAAGTTCTCTCTTCAGCTTCATAAGCAAGTTTGTGCTGTCTTATTTTGAAGGTAGGAAACTTTATTTATACAAGGGGTGAGCAATTTTGTTTTGCACGTGTTACTTTTCACAACTTCAATTTCAGAAAGTATTTTCACCAGCTGTTGTGGCAGAGTTGGTGTTCAGAATATCTCTTAAATGAGGTAGGACTTCTTGTTGGTGTCTATCGTAACTTTCCAGAGCATCTCTTATAGCTAAGTGGACTGTGCAGGCCTCAAAGAGAAGAGCCCATGTAGTGTTTTACAACTATTAACAGAATTAAAACATCCTTGCGAGCCTTCTGGCATGAATTCCTGCCTAGCTGCTAAAGGGAGGTTCTCTTTCATCAGGTTTTCTCAGATCTACTGATACCTTTTTTAATGGCTTCTTAGTAGTATTAAAGGTATTTGAAGGAAGTGTTACTATAGCCCTGCCAGTTTTTACTGGAACATGGCATAGGAGAATGATTAGAATCGTAGCTCCTGTGTCATTCCCTTACCGGTAAGGGCCTGTAGCTCTGTTCTGTTATTTGTGACTCTTGTAAACCACTTCCTTTGGTTAACATCCTAAAAAAGGTTCTATGAATCCAAAGGTAGAACATACGTTCATAAACGGGCATTCTAATGAAACTTAAAGGGTGCTGTTAGACTCTGAGGGAGGATGAGGCATCTTTAGTTAGCTAATTCAGGCTACCTTTTGTTAAACTCATTAATTTTACAGTCAAAATGTATTTATTCATTAAAAACTGCTTGGTTTTCAAATCTGAGTGGGCATGCTTTATATCTTTTGAGACTCCCTACCCACAGATCCCTTACTGTGTTAAATAGTAGAAAATGAACTCTTTGCTTTTCTGACTTGTTGGAGGAGGGTATTGATTTATAAAAGTATCCAGGGAAAAATCTTTCAGAAACCATATGTCTTCCTGCTTGAGATATAACATCTACGGTTGTGGCCTGTGGAGGGCAAGCAAGTAAACCAGTGGGTTAAATTAGAGTTTTAAACCAAAACATTTCTGTGTTGAGCTTTGTTTTTTCTGAGAAGATGGGGCACTGTGTGTTTTGGGTTCCCCCCAAAGAGTTTGGCCTAGTTGAGAAGTGTAATAGGGGAATAAATCAAAGGTAATTCAGGGTCTTTCTAATCTGTTGAGATTAACAGCTGCGTAGAGGAGGGATATCACATCTAGTGTCTGCTGGAGAAAAAGTGAGAAGACTTGGACTGCTATTGCCAAATTTACTGAACTGCTACTAGCCTGGTCCTGAAAGAGATGTACCCGAAATGTGCACAGGATTAGTTGTGCAGAGTGTGCTGGGCATGTCCACAGCTTCATTAGTTGTGCTATCTACAGAACAGCTTTATTCTTTGCTTAAGAGAAAAGAGACCAGATTGCTGCTAAGCAACAATGTTCAGAGATTAGGTAAGAGGCATGGGAAAGCCTGTGAAGTAGAGTCAGACCAAGAGGTTTTGTTAGATTTAACTGTTGGTACTGTTACTTCTTATGTATCCAAGGAGGACCAGGTGGAAACTGAAACAAGGAAATATGAGACTATAAAAACAAAATCTGTAAAAAAGAGAATGACAGCTCAAAATACTGGTGTATATATAACCTAGACATTAATAAAAACTTTGACTGAATTGCCAAAAATAATGACCATGTGCATCTGCACGAACCTTTATATTGATTCAATTTTAGAACTGAATACGTCTGAAGAAACTGTATGTAGGATACCAAGAGACACAGACTTCAAAGAAAAGGGCAAAAACAATACTAAAAACCCTAGCAGAAGGCATAACAGCAACACTACTCCTTGCTCAGTTTCAGTTGACTGTTTTTATTTTTGTGGGAAACAGTATCTTGCAAACTTTGACTGAATCATAGAATCGTAGAATATCTCAAGTTTGAGGAGACCCATTAGGATTGCATGGTCCAACTCCTTGCTCCTCACAGACCACCTAAAACTAAATCATATGACTAAGAATGTGGTGTTCCTCATGCTTCATGGCATCATCCTTCTGTGTATGGTAATAGCCCTTGTGTTCACCTCTGTTTTTCAGCCACTATACTGACCCTGCTCACATAGGTGCAGAGTGGAGGATGATGTTATAGGGATGGGAAAGACAGCAGCAGGAGTTTCTCATTTAGGGGAGTGGATGCATTTAAAGAGGTTTGGGGGTATCTCTCCTCAGCAGTGAGGCCTCATATACCATCTGGTGCTGGTATTACTGCTGTGCATGAATATGAGGTAATTAAATTCAGAAGCCTCTACCTTAAATCATGTGACTAGTTCAATAGGACTATTCAATGTAAGCATGTAAAAATAAAAATTAGTACAGACTTCTAGCTGACTGGTTAAGAGTGCTTGTTCTGTGGCACAAAAGAACTGCATGCTTGACTTAAAGCTAAGTAGTGCCTAAAAACCTGTTTGTGAACTGACTTCGAAATCTGGGGTGGTATTAATAATCTCAAAGTAATTAGTTTTACTCTTTTAAGACAAAACAATTGGCTGCTTTTCTTAATAGATCTCTTTGATGTAAGATGAGGAGGATAGTTAAAAAAACCCCACACCACAACACCTTGAAATTAGAAAAAGGAAAATTATTAGATGTGTGTTTAGATTATTATTAGTGTCAAGTTTCATGAGATATACACACTGTTTAGCATAAAATGAACCGTAAAAGAGAAGGATGTTAGCAACAGTTCAGCCTGAACCAATCTTTCAGTTAGAAATAAACTTACCAACTAACCTTGATGGCTATAAAATACAGAGCATTTTGTCAACGATCATATCAACGAGTATATAAATAGGTGTTTCATCTGTTATCTGAAATATCAGTTGCTAAAGCTTTTTTTTTTATGTATTGACAGAAGCATGTAGTCCTCAGAAAAGTCTTTAGGTTGTTGTTTCATCTCACTTCCTGGACTGTTCCTTTCTGCCTTTGTACATAACCTGGTAGGTGTTTAACATAAACATCTATCTGGAATGCCCCATCTGGAAGTGCCACTGAGTGCTGAAGTGACCAGCCAAATGAGGCTTAGGTGGCTCTGAGAACACAATCTTAAGACCTAAACTTCCTGATTTGGAAGTACCTGGTCAGCTCTTCTGGCAACATATCTCATATATAGATTGTTCTGTAATTTTAGGGACATTTTAAAAGGGCATGTAGTTACAGGAGAAGGGGCAATGGCTTCCAACTGAAAGAGGGTAGGTTTAGAGTAGATAGTAGGAAGAAATTCTTTACTGTGGGAGTAGTGAGGCACTGGAACAAGTTGCCCAGAGAAGATGTGGATGCCTCCTCCCTGGAACAGCTTGAGGCCAGGTTGAATGGGGCTTTGAGTAACCTGGTCTAGTGGAAGGTGTCCTTGCTTATGGCTCGGGAGGGTGGATCTAGGTGATCTTTAATGTCCTTTCCAAACTAAACCATTCTATGGTTGTGTGACTGCGACTGTATGACGAGGAGAAGCAGAGTAACATTGTTTGATGGGAAGGTGGTTTTGGAGAATATCAGAAATGTTGGGTCAAAGAGAGAGGCACCAGTTTCTGAGTATGAATGCTGAGGTTTTTTCATACTCATACAGGTTTTTCCTTTGGGTAAGTTACTAATGTTCACCATCTCTTCTGAAACTGAAGACAGATTTTGTGAAAGAGCAAAAACACAATGAGAAAGGCTTTTTTACTTGTGCTGATAGCAGAGGCTATCATTTAATCATAGCTCTTAGTAGGCCTAGGTAAGGAATTTAGTAGAATATAATGCCAGAAATAATGTGATAGTTATTCATACTAAACTACGATAGCATTTTAACTGTAACAATTACTTCAAATATTTTATGTCAACTTGGATTAAAAAAATGTTGTGGAAATAGGGCTTTTTCTGGGCAAAGAAAAGCAGAAATGGTTTAAATGCTAAGTAAGGAGTAAATACTTGTACTTGAATCAAAATAAATCAGTAGTATTACGTATGTTATGAATGAAAATGAATTACTAGTGAAAGTTCTTAAAAGTGAATCCAGACTGTTTGCATTCCTGTGTTCCTGAGCCCGTGTTCATGCAGAGTTTTCCATCAGCAATTCTTGATGTATAGCTTCCTTAGAAAGTTTGTCAGTAAACTTAAGAAACACAGGGAATGTTTCCAGCACCATAACTGATTC
Organism: Rhagologus leucostigma; assembly: GCA_013397725.1. Classification (NCBI taxonomy): domain Eukaryota; kingdom Metazoa; phylum Chordata; class Aves; order Passeriformes; genus Rhagologus; species Rhagologus leucostigma. Next base: position 12,801 of record VZTD01005080.1, read on the forward strand.
TTATTAGTCATATTCTATTACAGATTTATTCTTGAAATAATTTCAAAGCATTTAGTCTTCTTTTTATACTTGATTTTGCCTGTATTCATTTTCTTCATTGTCTGCAGTTGCATCCACTTCACACAAATACGAGAACTGACTGTTCACATCACACCTGAACTATGTTATTCTTTGTGTAGCACAGTAACCCTGATAAACTTATAAAAATTTCAACTGTGTCATAGAGAGACTGTAGCCTTTTGAAAGTGTGCATCTTAAATTCACATCCTTTCCTGCTTATATATGGGAAATGCCCTAATGTTACATCTGCTTATCTAGTGGTGACAAAACCAAAAAGAATCCATATGTAAATTACAATCCTTAGTAGCAGCTTATTTTTTTTGCCAGTTTCAAATAATAGAAGCTGTAAAGATAGAAGACTTGAAAAAATAAACCTTATTGCTGATACGTACATGGTAATTAGGTGCATTTCTGTGATGTAACAGGAGTTTTTATTCAGTTTCAGAAAACTTTAATACTCCCTGGCCATGAAGATTGGATAAGAGGCGTTGAGTGGGCAGTCTGTGGTCAGTATGAAAGATAAATAAAGTGGAATTCTGGTTTAATGACTATACTAGTGTTTTACCCCTCCAACAGATGACCTTGAGGCACTGTAGCACCTAAGCTCTTGTGGTTGTGATGTTTGTTTTCCTGAGATGGTGGTATTAATATTAAAAATCAAGATGAAACTTTGTATCCTTTTGAAACCTATTTTTCTTGCTTGCCTCAGGTGTGTTTACCTGAGTCATACTTAAATGCAAAAAATTGGGGTTTTAGCCACTTGTCCTTTTTGATATACAAATGTCTGTATTTAAGTGAGGGAGAGTTGGCTGCTTTTTCCAAGTGGGGAGAGTAGGAGGAAATAGTATATTTATCTTTTCTTTTCCTGCTCCCCTCCCCCTCTTTTTTTTTTAAATTGAGAAATTAAGAGGAGAACCTTTTCAGACATTAACTAATCAAATAGTTACTGCAATGGCACAAAAAAATGGAATTAGAGGGTGCTGCAAGCCTGGAGAAAGAAAAGGAGGAAAGGAGTTCTTGACAAGTATTGAGACTGATAGAATTCCAAAAGCAAAGGCCATTAATAGTAGGGAAGTATACGTACAATATGTACAGTGTTTTCCATGTCTTCCACATCTTACAAGCAGGGACGTGTTCATAGTCAGTGCATTATAAAATAATAGAGAATTTAAATGGCAAAGTGAGTTGATGTTGAAATAAAACAGTGGATATTTTTATACCGTGTAAAATAGGAAAAATTGGAATAATGCTGTAGGTGCATGTAAGGAAAGGTGGTAAGTTAGCCATGGCAGTGGTTGCAGTGAAAATGTGGCTGTGGTTTTTTTTTTTTTCCTTCTTATTTGAAAACAAATAGGTGAAGACCTTTTCTTAGCAAGCTGTGCTCAGGACTGTTTGATAAGAATTTGGAAAGTATGTACGAAATCAAAGCGACTTCCAGAAACCGAAGATGATTCCATAAAACTGAAAGAGAATGTTTTTACTGTTAAAGGTAGGTAACAGCTGCAAAATTCTCTGGCACAACTTTTCACTTGTGTATCTCTTCATGGTTTCAGGGAAGCTAACAAGGTGAGTACCACCTAGTTTGGTTTGTTTCTTGTTGACTGCAGTATTTTTAGCTGTTAGAAAAAGCAGAATTACTGTTTTAAAGGCATGGCTATGGAAGGTTAATGATGTATTACAAGAAATGGTAAAGCAGTGAGAGAGCTTAATATCAATGTGTTGTTATTGTTATGCATACTCCAAATGCAGTATGTGGGACACTTGTGAGAAGGAAGCTGTTGTTTAGTTCTCCAGTTTAATAGCTTACCTTTCATTTTCTTTCCAATACAATGAATTAAGAGGTGCTGCTATTATTTAAAGATTAGAAACACTGAAGAGAACAGATAAGTATGCGCAGGCTTACTTTATGGTCATTTAAAAAGCTGTTTAAGCACGGTAATGTCAGATGCTTGCATTGCTGATATTGTAGGGTAAGTTATTTGTCAGCTTAGGTCATATAATGAAGTGTGTGTGATGTTATGTGTAAAAAGTGCTCATGACACTTCCTGCAAATCCTGATTCATTGTTTGAAGTATCTTAACGCTTGTGTTTTCAGTCATTTGGAGATGCAAATATGCGTAAGAATATGCGCAGTGCCAGTTTAGAGCATTTACTTCAGTGCTGCTTGAGAGTTCTCCAGGAATTTTGAGAGAACTCTCTGAGGCAATACACTGACCTGTGACCATCAATCTGGTACTCAGGGCTTGTGTCAAAGTAGGATTTCAAGGAGCTGTTAAGTGTCAGTAAGCTTTTGAGATATTGGTGGATGTTTAAAGCAGTTGATTATTTTTACTAATGATAGCAGAAATGACCTGGTCTTTCTTGGCTTTTAGAAAGAAATGTGCTTTTCTCTGATTTGTCGTAGATGCTGACACGTCATATGCAGTTTCTTTGGAGTCTGTGTTGGCTGGTCATGAAAACTGGGTGTATGCAGTTCACTGGCAACCTTCATTTTCCAAAGGTAAAAAGATATCAAACACTTACCAGCAATGTTAAGTGTCGTATACACAGAGTACAGTCATGTGTTTTTGTATTGTGTTTGCATGTTCACTTGTTCCTGTAGACAGTGACAGTCTTTAAATTCTGCAAATAATATATTATGAGTAAACAGACATTGCCTTGTACTCAGGTTTTCTTTAAGGAATGAAATTAAATAACTGAGCTGTAATGACTTTGTTGTAATTGATTTGTGGCTTATGGTGTACAAATTAGTTTAATTAATCAGTATGAATTAATAGGTCTAATAGATTACCTTGATACATGTATTTGAAATGTCTGTTCTTCAGAAGGTAAGCACTACCTCAAGAGCACTCCTTTCTTTTTAATGGTGTAGATTCCCGGAGTATCAGTTTTCTCTAGCATGTGACTTTGAGGCTTTAATGCAGACTCCCATTGAAACAGTGTTATTTATAGTTTAATTTTGCATTTTGCTCTAGTATTTATCTTTCTTTTGAAATCCTTCAATTCTGACAGCCTTGTTTGCAGTACTGATTTGCTGTTATGTGTCAACCTGGCATATAAGGGAAGGATATTCTTGATTTGACATTGCACAGTCAGAACACCCTTGAATATTTGTACTGGCAAAGGTGTCTTTTGTTCTGGTATATTTTAGACTTACTGGTGGCAAGTGACTTCAGCAGTACAAAGGACAGCTTTGCTGGTGTATATACAACACTTGAACAGCGGAGTGCCATTAGAATGTCAAAATACATGTAGTGAAAGACACAGGACTTGCTTTAAAAATACTGGTTTAGTTATCTGGTTCTTAAACTTTTCTTTTTTTCTAGATTAGACACGACTAAAAGATTTAGCCTTTTAGAGCAAGGTTTAGGCACAATACAGGCCTGTCAGCCTTGCACTGCGGTCTGAAAACTGTCCTATTAGACCATGAAAGTTTTCCAGGTGCTTCTGCATATGTGAAGCTGCTTGTGTTCTGTGACCTGCCCAATGCTGGGTTCCCCAAAACAGATTTTCACTAGAGGCAAACTGATCTATATCTACCAAATATTGAGAGACATAGTCTCAATGCAGAAGGTAAGGTGGGAGGTCTATTGCTAACGTATCATCTCATGAAATGCCTGCTGATATCTCTATAATCAAGAAAAATTCCTCAGTTGTTTTCCTGCAGGTTTCACAACTGGGTGATGAACCAGCTCCCTCTTTCCCATTCTGTGTTAGGCTTTTTTTGGAGTGTTTCACTGCGTTCTGGGGAGCAGTCCTGAGTTACTGTATGTATTACAGGATGCTAGAGACTGCTGAAGTCGGTAGCAAACCTAACAATTTGGAAAAAAACCCCAAACAGTGAATACTGGGTAATTATTTTATTTTAAACTGTAAATCTCTCAGTAAAAACTTACTTAAGGAATAGAACTGAGAACTGCTGTGCATTCTCTTTGTGAAGCTCTAGCTTTTCCTCCAAGTTATATTTAATTCAATATAAGTTCAGAGTGAGAAAACTATGGAATATGGTTGTTCTCATGTACATGTTTTACTTTTTCTTTGGATGATTATGGCTGAGAATACAATACCTCCTAAAGAATGCCTGGCAAGAATGTAGAGCCTATTATAAATTTGGCATATAAGAACTGCATTGCATGTCTCTGATGCTGAACAATTTTCTCAATGTGTTTGTATTTCAGTATCACCTAATTTCTTTAGAAAGTATTCTCCTAGGTTGTAGGATAATAATTTTCCTTGTACTGTAGATGGCAGCATGCAACAACCAATGAGGATATTGTCTGCATCAATGGACAAAACTGTGATCATCTGGGAACCTGATAAGGAATCTGGAGTCTGGCTAGAACAGGCAAGTGTCAGTCTCTCTCACAATATGTACTGTATTCAAGTTGTGTTTCCAGCATCATGTGTGTAGTGTAGGGAGCAAAAACTCTATAAACTTCTGGCAGAGAAAGGCAAAAGTGTTTTCTTGCAAAAATACTCATTCTGATGCTCTGTTGCGAGTAAAACTGTATTTAAAAAAAAGTGTTGCAATATTATTTTTATTGCTTGTTTGTTTTCTTATTACTATACTGAGGAGTTTATAAGGGGTATTTGTGCTCAAGTGTCATTCATCGTGTACAAGACAGGTGCTGCATAGTAACACATGCAATGTACTCCTGGTAAGAGGAGGAAGAAACCCTCTTGAACTGTTTGCAGTTAATCCTTGTGGGAATGTGACCTAAGCAGTTACTCCAGAGCAGCTGACACGCAATTCATAAGCCTGATTTTACTCACAGTAACTTGATCATGGGCTGTGTCATTAGGTTTTTCTCCATTTGAGCTGAATACCTGTGTCACTCATGTAGTATTCTGAAAGCTGTTCTGATGTGGATCATCCTAAATAAACAAGTAGTACAACCAGATTTCTCTAGTGCTTTGATTGATGTCTTTGTTTTCAGCTGACCTGCTTTTCCAAATTGCAGTAGTTCAGTTGAAGTTCTTTGTGCTGGGTTATGCTAGCCGTTGTTTGTGATCTTTCCTGTCACAAAGGAAGTTCCAATCCTCTCTTGGGTGAAAAAGAGATAATTACAGAATTAATTTTTCCTCTGTTTCATTGAAAAGGTCCGGTGCCTTTGTGCTTAAAGTAGAAATTAGTTCATAAAAGGGCAATCACATATAGATGCTATTTGATCTCCCTAGGTGTAAATGTGTAGTTGTGGCTAAATTCACAAGCTTCTAAAAATGGGTTGTGCAGTAAAGCTTGTTGCAAGTTGTAATTCTTTAATTTTACATTCTGTTTGCATTGGTTTGACCACAAATGTGCAGCTTGAAGTTCAGATCAGACATTTTAACTGCAACAATCCATTTTGCATCGAGAGAGGGAATTCTGATCTGGAATCCTGCAAGGAGGAAGGGCACAAGGGGAGAAATCCCAATTTCTCTCTTTCATCATGATATGATGAACAAGGTGTCTTCAGAAATTCATTCCCCTGCTCAGAGGTGAGACAGGAATTCAGCCTCTAGCATGGCATATCAAAATCACTTCAATATGAGTGATGTTTTTTTTTTTTTAATGAGTGCTAATAAAATGGAACTACTAGAGCCATGCCATTTAAAATGGAGCATTGGTTCACTTCATTTTGATCTTAAAAGAGGCTATATAAGAATGGGGGAGTTGAAAGCTTGAAAGAAATTGTGGTACTATGTCTTGAATAAAACTTGAAAATGTAACTTTATTAATCTTTTAATAAAATTTAAAAAGTGAAAGGGCACTAGAGCAACTATAAGGCCTGTGTGTATGCACACGTACATACGTGTGAAGTCATAAGGAAAGCACAAAACGGGGGCCAGAATATGCCACAGAAGGAGTGTGGATCAAATTGCAGGTGTTCATGGGGAAACAGGGAAGTAAAAATATGCTAGGCAATCTTGGAAATTAAGAAGGAAAAAAATGTACTTAGGAACTACTGTTTCTTTGGATCATTTTTCCGTATTGTGCAACAGAGCAGTAGCCAGGCAACAATTGATAAGGAACTGTTGCATCCAACAAGCTGAACTGAAACACAGAACGTTTGGGTTTGCATCTCATCTAATGTGATGTTTTCTTTCCCTTGGGGGATCCTATCTTGAGATGTCTGTGAAGGGAGGGTCCATGCAAATGCCATGCAGCTTTAATTCCCATGATATTTCAGTGCTTAACTTTGCCATTAAAATATTCTTTGAATGTGTTTATGTGTGTATTGTGAACTCTTGTCTATAGTTAGTTTTTCATCTCATGAAAGAAGAATGATTTTGTAGGAATGGAAGGCCATTTTCATGGATATTTTCCTTCTGTTCAATAATTTAGGTACGGGTAGGTGAAGTGGGTGGCAATACTCTTGGATTTTTTGACTGCCAGTTTAGTCCGGATGGTTCGATGATCATTGCTCATGCTTTTCATGGAGCACTACACCTTTGGAAACAGTCTACAGTTAATAAGGTATGTTGGGTTTTTTTGTTAGTAGTATTACTTAAAAAAATTGTACTTTTAAGTCATTTGAGGTAAATTTTTGTTATTAATAGAAAAGTGTAACAGTATAATTTAAAATTAGTGATTGAAATAGTCCTTTCTGAATACAATGCTCTGTAGGAGTCTCACTCCTGCACAGAAGGGAGGTTGAAATCTTCCAGGCTCTGAACGCTGTTTCTTAGCTGTGGCAATCGTGAAGTCGTTTGAACAGACTGAACTCCTTTGTGGTTGTGCTTTGTTCACAGCTGAACAAATAACACAAATTTCTTTTAGATGGGAGCAATAAATCAGCATTTGTGTCTGTTTAGCCTCTCTTGAGTTTTAATAATTTGCTGTTTACAAATGTCTTCTTACTTTCTTAGTAAGTGCATTAATACTTTTATTGTGCTTATAATGTACCAATCAGTCAAATAAAAAACTCCTTACTTCTTTGTGGAACTATTTTAATAGAAAGAATGGACTCCAGAAGTTGTGATTTCAGGACATTTTAACAGTGTAGAGGATGTAAAGTGGGATCCAGAAGGAGAGTTTATCATCAGTGTGGGCTCCGATCAAACTACAAGGCTCTTTGCTCCATGGAAAAGGAAGGAAGAGACAGAGGTATGATCTTCAGAGATTTTGTGAGTGTGGTTAAGCGGGCTTGGTCTGACCTGAGTTTGGAATGAGTCACCTGAATATAACTCAAAGTTCCCCAAGCGGTGATCTGTTTAAAACTGCTTGGTTTGGTCATTTGGTGTGTGCTGTTTTCGCTTTAAAAATATTAGTGGCAGAGTTTTTGCAATCACACAGTATGACTGCAGTTCAGTCTTGAGTCCACCTCCAGATTACCTTCAGTTAGTGTTCTCCCAGAGTCTTGGGAAACAGGCTCTGCAGTAATTCAGGAGGAGGAATACGACTGGTACTAATAACCGCCTATTGCCCTTGTTTAACAGTTGGCTAAACACTGCTGCAGGTAATCATAAAGAAACTCAACTTTGGTTGTGCTTTTTCACACAAGCTTAATCTAAACAAAGTTCTCACTGTATTTTTTTTACAATAATTAGTTTATTACTCTGTTTTACTAGAACAATTATCTGGACTGAGTGCAGCTGGTGCCTGTCCTGTTTTAACCCCCAGCCAGCAACTAAGGACCACACAGCTGCTCGCTCACTCCTCCTGCATTGGGTTGGAGGAAAGTCTGTTTAGGAAGGCAGAAGTTCCTGTTCCTTGTTTCTCATGCCTTTTCCTCCTCTACAAATACAACTTTTTTTGGCAGAACAGTACCAATGCTCCATTCAGGAAACTGGCAGAAACTAGACTGACTGTAGTCATATAATGCCCTGTGCCACTGACTGGGGGAGGCTGTTATAGTTGTCTCATCAAAGCTTGTGTAATGTAGACCAGCACAGGAGGTCTGATGTTTTTGAGAGAGTGAATTTGGCGTGATTTCTTTGATTTCCTTCTTCCAGGCCACACAGGAGTCGTGGCAATCCCAGTTCAAGAGCTGTGCTTTGCCTTGTGTTGTAGGAAGGACATTTCCAGTTTCCTTCCCTGCTTTTTACCCTAATCTCCACTCTGGAGGGTACATTAAATATATCAAAACAAATCAGGACTAGCATGTGATCTAAGCTGGCAGCATTCAAGAGTTGTCAATACCACTTTCTCTGTGACCTACTGAAGTACCACTCTTTATTATGTATGCTGCTTGCTAAGTTTTAATCCTGTTTTCTGAAAGAACTGATCTTTGGATGATTTACTTGCACAGCTTTCCCTGAAACTTTTGAATCAATTGATGTAGCAGAGTGATTGCAGTCTTCATACCTAAATTTGGCATAAACTGAATTCTTGCACTTCACCTTCCTGTTCTGACACAGAGCAGCCACCTGGCTAATTTGACCAGGTATAAATCTAAGTATTTTCAATATTTGTTGCTGCATGAGACGTGGGAGAAAGCCACAGTATCCTTTTTGGATGGGTGAAGTGGAGGGTTGGGATAGAAATGGGTCATTTGAAGAGGTTTGTTCAGGACTTCTGGACCCTGGAAAGGTTTTTGATTCTGCTGCTCATGAATTTGGATAGCATAGGCTTTTAAAATGCCTTACTTTCCTTATTACACTGAGTTTAGCAGCTGAAAAATTACCACAGGAGACATCTGTGTTTGTCTTAACAAGACACAATGGATATTTCAGATACCTGTGGAAAGTTAGTATTACAGGTCAATATTAGTGTTTTTCCCTATAAAAAGGAAACTTAAGTGTTAAATGCAAATAAATATCCTTTCTTAAAGTCTCAGTTCTGATATCAGAACATCAGAAAAGAGGGATAACCATCAGCTTCAATTTGTCACGCAAATTTGCATCCTGATTATTCTGGAAGAAGCTTATTGCATGACTTAAACAGCCTTCTCTTTGTCTGTTTGGGGTTTGAGTTTTTTGGGTTTTTTTCATTCCTGCTATGTGTTATGTTCCAAAGTATGCAAAGATGTACCTAGTAAAGGTTAAGAAGGGCTTGTTGCACTGTTTGATTTTATCTTTTTTTTAAGAATGAATGCTTTTTTCCTCATTGAAAAATAATCAAGCGCTTGTGAAATCATGAGGTTTTGTAGGATGTCTCAAATTCCCATTCAGGTCCTATTGGAAACTTCAACATTCAAAACTCATTTGAATTTTTAGGGTGATATGTGCAGTTTTCAGTCGATATAATGCCTTTGCTTATATTCATATGATACCTAGTACAGTGTAAAATCTGTCTTGGCTACAGGCATTGGAATACTGAAGTAGTAGGAATTGTAATTCTGAAGTAGTCTAAGTTATTTTAACTGATTCTGATTCTGCTAGCTCTTAACTCAAAAGTCCACACTGGATTTTTCCAACTGCAGTATGATCTAGGTGAAGTAGCAAATCTCTTCATGAAAGTGCATATGCTAGAAAACAAATGGGTTTTTTTAAGAGTAATTTTTCTCATGTAGAATGAGTCAGATTTTTAGAAAAGCAATTAAAATATTCTAATATCTTTTTTGCTAATATTCTTTGTTTAGTATGACTATAAAACTAGCTTGTGTCTGTTTTGGTTAACTGTTAATTCTTGTTTTCTTGGATTAACACTTAAAGAGTGGATAGAATATTTCAGGAAAGCAGGAAAAAAGAAAACGCTTCTGCAATTATCTAGATTTTCCAGATTTTTTTTGCAAGAATCTATTATGGTTTTGTCCGGTTTTTGCAGAGCTTCTATTAAATGGCCTCATTTAAATCAAGTATTTAAAGAAAAGAGGGAAATAGGAACCTGTAGCCTGCTGACAGCAGTGCTGCTGTTCTTTGTGAAAGACAGATGAAGGAAGCAAGATAATTATCATTACCTTTCTTAGGTCTTTCACCTACAGTTTTGAAAGTAGTAGGATACAATCCTCTTTTTGCTTAGGCAAATTATGTTCTATTCCTGACTGTCTAGCATAAAGAAGTCACAGTAAGTGCCTTAAACCTATCTGTGCAGGGACACAGTTTACTAATTACAGGAATGGTTTGGTGGAAAAATAGGATTCAACTGATGTATGTGAGCGCCACTTCTATGCACATCAGTAGAAGGTTGCTCTTAACTTTGCTTTCTGTTAATAAATTCAGCAAGTAAATAGTGGTGCTTTTTTTGAACTTTAAATTGTGCTTCTTCTCTGTTTAAGAATTGTGGTTTTGATGTGTGTCTGTTCATTTCTAGGTAACCTGGCATGAAATTGCCAGGCCTCAAGTACACGGATATGACCTGCGCTGTCTGGCAATGATTGGCCGGTTTGAGTTTGTGTCAGGAGCAGATGAAAAAGTGCTTCGAGTTTTTCGTGCTCCCAAGAATTTTGTAGAAAATTTCAGTAACATCACTGGTATCCCAATGGAGAAGCTGTGCTCCCATGTAAGTGTGCTAAAGCAATGCTAAATGAAGAGAACCCTCTTAGATGTAAATAAAGTTAATGCTTCAGGAAATGTCAGATTGCACTAAACTCTGTAAAAGTTCTTTTAGTTGTACTGAAACCTTAACCTTGTTTTTCCTTTCCCTTCTGCTTGCTTCCATGTGTGTTGTTTCATACGTATTTTTATGGTGTTGTCATATGAAACAGGTTCTATTTGAAACCAAATAAGACCTGGTGTCAGAAGATTTTGAGTGTGGGTAAATTTTAAGTAACTCAAACCAAAGTAGACCGCTGTACATGCTTGGGGATTAAACAAACAATAAAGCCTGGTAATGTGTTTCTTCTTAATTTAAGGGTGTAGTAGTCTTGTCTAGACCTAATTACTGTTGTGTGGTTATGTGTTGGTATTACTATTTTTTATTTGTAATTGTATGCTTGGAAATAGCATAAAGCTTTCAGCACTGTTTTTAGTTCGTACATACAAATATTTATAAATATGTACTTGCTCAGGCTTTGTTTCCTCTTGGCATTGGAAAATTTCTTCAGGCCTTACATTCCAGTTCTTAGTTGTGGGTATGTGTGCTGTCCTGTGTTGCTGTCCTTTGTTTGCTCCCCATTTGCATTAAGATCTCATTTGGATTTTGTCTGCATTTTGTAGAGCAGACCTCATTCAAGATAGTTGCCTCTGTACAGTGCCTTGCATGCTCTTTGGATATCTCACTCAAAAGCAGGGTTTTCTGTGCAGTTTTTCAGAGATGGATTAGCCTTTCCATTTAATTTAACAATTGAAATATCTGGGATAGAAATAGAATCATTTTCGATAGCAAGAAGTTACATAAGTAGCTGTTTAGTGCTTTAATTCCGCAAGACTTCGTAAGCATTTGCATTAATGACCATTGTACAAATAACATTGTGCTTTTATAAGGCTGGCAGATGTCATTATTTTACTTTATAAAGACTTCTTATCGGCTCTTCCTCTGAGTGCTGTTTTTTGATTCATATCACAAAGTGTTTCACATGGGCTTTGGTTAAAGAGGAAGGCTTTATGAGCTCTAATTATACAGCTGCTTTTAAATAGCCTTCTTGAAATTGTTTTCTGTGAAAGCTTTTTATCATTAAAGTGGGGAAGCTTTTTCTTGATTTGGCTCAAATGCCTTCCCTAAAAAAGTACCTAAACCAAAAAAAAACCAGCTTTATATTCAAAAAGGGTTGAATAGGATTATATTCAGTTCAAATATATGGGATTGTATTATCAAATCTTTGGGTTGTAATGAGGAACCATTTTTGTTTTAGAGGCCTTATACTTGCCTGTGTCTGATAAATTTTCTCATCTAATTATGAACATTTAAATACATTTTAAGCTGTCACCTAAATTATTGATTTAATTCTGCAAAACAGTGTTTCTTTGAACTTTTCAGATACTGTAAGGAAATGGGTTTTCAGCTATTAAATCTTCTTTTATCTCTATACAAAGGTCCCCAAGTTTACTTACCCCTTCTAAATTTTTACTCTTTCCCCTATACCATTATGGAAGTATTTTCTGTCTGATGATTTGTCTTTCCCTTGGGCTGCTTTAAACAGGCATGTATTCCAGCCACATCTCAGTGCTACTTACTGAGTTGTGTTTCAAGTTGTGGTCACAGGCCATCACCCTCTGTTCTCTTTTCTGAAATGCTGCTTTATTATTTCACTTCAGAACAACGATTTCCCGGTTCTATTGTGTTAAAAACTGCAGTGCTCTCAGTTAATAGATTAATTGTCATGTATGTGCTAGAATAAATATAATCGTGGAAGAAAACCTGCAATTAGGGTTGAAGAAAATCCTTAGGCTAGGGCCTTAGAAAAGCTTTTTTTTGTTGGGTTTTTTTTTCTCTTCCTGGCAGATTATTGGTCTTTGTTTTGTCCAAGATTTTTTCAAAGTGCCCCCTTCACTTCTCTAGGAAAGTAACTCTAGAAACTCTTGGGAATTCCTTAAGTTGTGGCCTTTGAAATCCAAGCCTGCGTGACAATCTGTGTGTAACCTTTCTTTTTTCTTTAATTCAGCAGTCGTCTGATCTTCCAGAAGGTGCAACTGTCCCAGCTTTGGGATTATCCAATAAAGCTGTTTTTGAAGGTATTGCTAGTGAGAAATAATGGTTGTGGTGTTTCATGTGGAAACTTTATTTAAGGGAGTGTTTTAGTGTACGTATTAGGTCTGTAAGCACAGGCTTGACTGAAAGTTCAGAATCTAGAAATATAATCATGCAAAGTGTTTCTTTCTTTGCTAGCACCTGAGCACGGTGCTTAAAAATAAAAGAAAAAACACAAGTAAAGAAAAATTAGTTAGCCAACAGTAACTAACGTCTTGGAGAGGTGGGGGAGAATACATTGTGGAGGAACAAGTAAGGAGGGACAAACATCTCCCTAGAATGATAGAAGTATTCTCCTGAGACTGGGAATGAGACTAGGAGTCTGGTTTTTCATAAAGTCTCTGATAAAAATGCACTACAGTGGAATGTACAAATTAGGTCAGACCTGTTTTTTCTCTGCTTAAAGCTTTATCAGAAGGTGTGATTTAAAAAAGGAAGCATTTTAATAAGCTTTGTCTCCAGGGTCTTCAATGGCAATAAAACAGATTTTCCTAAATCATTTTTGAGAGAAAAACCAGCTTTGTTATACTTCAAATAACTCGTAAAATGTATTTTGGCAATGTTTTTTCCCCCTGCTTTCTCATGAGTTCTTCCAATGAGAGAGGGAACAAAACTTCCTTCTTCTAGATTATTGCCACACACAGAATAACTAATTTCCATTGACTTCATGTGGCCCACACAGAAGCAGCACCATGAATAGAACTTTCCTGCATTGTCCACCACTGCTCACACAATGCTGTCAGCACTGATGGCTTAGAGTAAAACATCACAGACGTGTTCTCACGTGCTCTAAAGAGGAATCTTCACGGTGAGCGATGATCAGATAGTGGTCTCAGATAAATGCTGCTCATTTAATTTTCAAGGAAAGAGAAGACAGGATGAATGAGAAGATAGTCTTTTCTTTGCTTTTTGCGTACCTGCTTTTTGAAACTGCTTTGCTTGAGGTGTACATTGGCAAAAAGGTAGATTCTGTCTGAGAGGAACTGTTCCCTGTCTCTGTACCTTTTTCTTAATACCTTCACAGTGAAGGACAGAGTTAAATTTTAACTTATAATTAACTAGTTTTGGTTCCCTCTGGTACTTTTGCCTAAAGGTAAGGACTGAGCCCTCAGCAGTTTTGCTGAAGTTTGCAAACTGTAGATACACTTGCTCAAGTATGGCTTTTCATTTAGTCATCTACATCGAATTTAGGAACTCATCACTTGTATCAGAGATTTTTGTCTTAAACTTTTTCAAATACAGAAAGAAAGATTTAACATTGGGGAAACACAGGTTGGACTCAGGTGACTGCTTTGCTCAGTCAAATTCTTTTTAGGAATCTCTAAAAGATTGTGCTGATGGGGAGAGGTCAGTTTCAAAATGAAGGTTAGATTATTTTTTTTAAATCTTCTCATTTTCATATGCATTAGAATAACAAGTATTTATATTATTGTAGCTCTTCAAGCAGAGAAACCTACTTTCAACTACTTGTAAAAAACCAGATGTTTTTTACTTGTATAGTAAGTCCTCATATTTTTCCTCCTTTTAAGTATGTTCTTTAGCTAATGAAGTCCTTACTTTGAATAGGAGATATGGCTGTTCAGCCAGATGAGGATGAAGAATCATTTAATACCATTTCGAATCAGTATCCAGAGATTTATTTTCAACCCTTGATCCTTACAGGTATGAGATTAATTTCTGTTGTGTGAAATAGAGAATGAGGTTCATTAGATATAAACTTGAAGCATTATTTAGCTGTTTTGAAAAAATCAAATTTGAATATGCTGTACAAATCTTTTTTAGAACCTCCACCAGAGGATCACTTGCTGCAGAATACCTTATGGCCTGAAATTCAGAAGTTGTAAGTTTTAGTTTTCCTTTTCTTATTTAAGTTACAAAATTTCCAGAAAGCTGTTGCAACGTACTAATGTAGTCTGGTCTTGTAACTCTTCCGGTATTGCTACCTCAATTGCCTTTGTGAGCGCTCTATTGCTTGTAAAAGAAATAAATTATATATATATATATATATATAAATTAGGAAACAGTGCAGAAAATGGCAGTTAGAACTGATGTGTCACAATTTTGTTTTACTTGGTTGTTTCTCCTTAAAACCTTGTCTATACTGAAGGTCTCTCTGTGTAAGGAGTTTTCTGCTTCTTTCCACTTCATGGCACAGGCTTGCAGATGTGGTGTAAAAGTAAAGGTTGAGGCATCGATGGAGGAGCTTGCACCTAATGCCTATCAGAGTTGTAAGATGCAGTAGATGGAAGCAGCAGCCAAACCAGGATGTGTGTCTAGTGGTAGAGCAAAGTGATGAATGTTGAGTAAGATGGTTACGAACCCAGTTTGGGTATTGAACGCTGACATAGTTATTGTCAGTTGCAAAGATAATGGAGTTATGTGGTCGTGATAATTGTTTTGAGGTTGCAGGGCTTTAGAATTCTTCACTGTATTTTCTTCCTTTTCTGAAATTCACAACAATTTTCACATGAATGTTGTCACCTGATTTGTTCCCTAAGGATCCCAGTAACATGAGGCTATACTTTCACAATCTTCAAAGTTTTAGTATCCATCTTCAAAGTGTAGCCCAAAGAAATTGAATAATCTCAATCTCTTATGGGTTTATTTATCTGAATCTCCTGAAAGGGGTCTCAGACTGGAACAAGAAGAATGTTGGGCCTTTGCTGATGATCACAGTTACCTCTGTACATTACCAGTTTTGTGACTTCAGCTGGGAGGGAGGAAACAAAAAGCTTTGGGGAAACACTTTGCAGCTTGCTTTCATTTGACCGAGGGGGAAGTTCTGTGAGAGCTCATCTTTGCCTTGAATTGGGCAGTAAATCTGCTTTGAATGCTTTTAAGCTCTGTTAACTGTGTTTGTACTCAAAAGTGGTTTTAGGAGGAAAGCCAGTGGATGTTAGGCCATATCTGCACATTTTGTAATTTCTAACTGTTACTTTAACTGTTTCTCCTGTGCGTGCTATGGCTGCTAATGCACTCACATAAGTAGATTGATAAGGGATTTCAAGTAGTGAAAAGGAGCCAAGGCCAAAATTCTTCATTTGCCTTTGACATTTCACAAAGTCTAGTGGGACGTTAATATTTTACTCTGCTGTGGGAGTAATGCTTATCTGCCTTTATATCCTGCATTCATTAAAATAACTCTGTTTTATGATGGTCTTCAGATGACTTATCTGAGCATTTTTTCTGTTTTTAGAGACACAGTTAATGATATAGATTATTTTATGCAAGAGCAACAAGATGTAAAGCATTCATAGACTTTCAGATTTTTTGCTCAGAATAATCTTGAAAGAAGTAACATGAAATCGCATAATGTAGATTTCAAGTTGCCATAGCAGCAGAAGAACAGTGTGAGGCACTGACTTGCTAAAAATAGCTTGTTTGTCATTGACATTTGTGTATTCCTAGCTCTAACTTGACACCAAATTTTGAAGGATTAGTGCTGGGTTTTGCGAACTGTTTGCTTGAGGAGGTTTTAGTATAAAGAACTTTCTGAATTTTTTACATAATATAATAACTTTAAAAATATGGTAAATCTTGTGAGAATACGCTAATCTTTATCCTCTTGGAAAAATTATCGTAGAGAGTTCATATGCAGCATGCTGAGATTAAAGCCTAAGTGTTGATATAAATATATATATGTTTATATGTATGTACATTTCATGTAATACACTTGGAAGTTGGAAGAGATCCTTTTTGACACTAGAAGATTACTGTCTTCATTTGTCTGGACACTGTGAAACTCCAGTCAGTCTACCTGTGCGTTAAAAAAATGCTATGAATTGCACAGTGCTGAGGCAAAATTGCTTGTGGTTGAAAATATAATTTCAATATTCATTCATGCAGTTACTTCTCTCCATTGTGAAACTTTATTTGGTGGTGTACTACATAGTGAAGAAATCAGACTTTGTTTATGGGATCAGAGGATGGGGTTGGATTGTAGCTCCTATGCTGTCAAGGCTCATACACTCTTTTAAAACAGCATCTCCTATTGCCAATAGGTTAATCCTCTTTCCTGGAAACAGCAGTGGGCTATTCCACCTGCTGGTCTGACCTAGGATAGTCCTGCTCATGTGACTTTACAAAAGACAATATTTTATGTTTTCTGTTAATTTAATAAGAATGGTTACATTTTGGTGCTTCCATTTAGCCAGAGCAGCATTGCATGCAGAAGCTTGAAATGTTTCCATCAACTGCTCTTCAATACTACTTTTAGAAGATTAAAACCAAAGCAACCAAGGATTTGTTTCACAGGTTATTTTTCCTTCATTGAATTTTGAGGAATTTATACTTTTGATGCAATAAATATTTTTTTAGTTTTAGAAAATTGACTTGCCATGGTTTTCTCTACAAAATAGTCTCCAGGAATGTGCTTTCAAAGTAAGCATTATGATAAAACTCCTACTGGTGGCAAATTAAGAGTAAGACATGCAGTAGTACCTTCCTCATTATAAGATACAACCAAATTTGCAATTTAACATTTCAGTAAGGGGTGCGCACCAGTCCCTGTCCCTGTTAAATGGTCCAGGCACAGTTACATTTCATGAAAAACCAGTGCATTCCCAGTCTCCAGACATGACTGTGGAAGTCTGTTGATGGGATATCCCCATCAACGATGCTTTGGACTCAGTTCAACAGGTCCAGACAGTAATTTGTCATTAAGTAGGTGGCTGTTCTGGCTGCAAGTGAAATCCCATGAACATTAATCCTTATAAGAAGTTAACACTGCTGACCAAAGGAGTTTATTAAGAGAACTGCCTATCTCATCAGAGCTAGGAGACTCAGAGGAAACCACCCCACCCTGCTGGTATTGAGCTGATACTTGTCCACTGTTTATAGATTGCATCTCCAATTTTACTTTACTTCCAGTCTTTTCTGTGACTGATTTTAATTTGTATTAGTCTGTATGGGATTTCTCGTTGTTAGTTAAATACCAATCTGGATATGTGAGCTTGAATTTCAGCAGAAGTCATGCAAAGACTGATTTAAAAATGTATTTCTGGAGAAGGCTAGAAATTTTGGGGGTTTTACAGAGGTGTTTCCCTTTTCCAGCATGATTCTTGTCCTTTAGTTCAGAAATCTTCTTGCAGTATTTCACAGAATAGGCATCCTTTGTGTGTTTGTGGCATATTTCTTCAGTGGTTTTCAAATACGTGGCTTATGATTTTTATTGGTAGTGTTAAAATTGCTTTTTAAGAAAATAAGGATACATTAAGTGCTGTTTTAATCTGCTTTGTTAATCGTTAGGATAAGCTTTTGCAGTGTTGATGCTTTAAGACTATGGAATAGGCTGGACAGATTTTTCTGTAGCCAGTTTCTAATGGAAGAATTTGTGCAGAGATTTAAACTGAGTGCTTAACAAATTCTTTGGGATGTAATACTGAAACAGTGGCAAGAAGTTCCTGGCAGGTGCCTTTCATTTTTGAAAAGGGATTTAAATTAATGTAAGAACTTTGATACATACTGGAAAAATGATTGTGATCTGTTGAATTTGTTTTCACATGTATTCCAGATATGGACATGGATATGAAATTTTTTGTGTTGCTTGCAATAATTCAAACACTGTAATTGCCTCGGCATGCAAGGTAAGAAAAGATTCTAGCACCACCTAGTGAAAAGTGCTATCAGTTTTCTAGGATTGAATTCTGTTCTTTTACAAAAATGTGAAAGATTTTGTATAGTAGTTGGTTTGCAAAGGTGAGCGTGATTGCAAATATGTTATTATTCTTTAACTGTGTATGGTTCATTTGAAGATATTAGTAAGATAAATTCTAACAAATATAGATCTGAAATCTTTTCTTACTGATATATTGTCAGCATTAGAAGAAAGGAGTGAAACAGTGTTGAAACTTCCCAGAGGAAAGCTGAGTCTTACTTGATTGCAAGCCTTAAAACAAGCTGTCTAATATCTTAGTACTTTGAAATGTGTAACTTTTATGCTTGCTCTCATTAATTCCCACTGATATTTTTTTCCATCCGTACAGGCTTCCAAAAAAGAACATGCAGCAATTATTTTGTGGAGCACTACTTCTTGGAAGAAACTGCAGAGTTTGTCTTTTCACAATCTGACTGTTACTCAGCTGGCATTTTCTCCTGATGACAGATTTTTACTAGCTGTTTCTAGAGACAGGAATTGGTCACTGTGGAGGAAACAAGATTCCTCAGAGTCAGGTAAGATGCATGAAGTGGGTATACACATTTGTAGACTTGGCAGTTTGTTCAATATTTTTGGCTGCAGAATATTTGAAAGAAAATTGATAAATGAACATTTTGCTTACTACTTTAAAGAATTACTAGTGTTGTAGGCTCTTATGGATTTAAGAAATGCAATTAATGTGTGGAAAGATAGAAAGGAAATTAAAATACAGAGAAGCATATAATCAGGCTTTAGATGGTGTTTAATTGATGGATGCAGTGAAGTCTGCTAGTCCTCCTGCCTTCTGCGTGTGATTGTATGTTTGACTTACTGAAATCACGTATACAAGCTGAACTTCAGATTGGCATTCTGTCAAGGAAAGCCTTCATCTCCGAGTTCTGTGCAGGCATAGCCTGAAGGTTCAGTGCTGCACCTAGCAGCTGCATAGGGCTGCCTTGTCCCTGCTTGCAGGGCATGACACTTTGAGACTCTTGACAGGATTAATCTCTGTCTTTGGTGTGGCTTTCTGATAATCCTGCACAATTGATTAATTTGACTAGGACTGGCTATGTCTGGAAAAAGAGCTGATAGTAAGGATTCAGTTGACTTTCTCATTAAGACTTTGAGCCTTGCAAAATCATGAGGAGATTGCTATTGAGCACTTTAATAGAATCCTAGAACAGATGCTTGTGCTGAAAGCGATTATCATTGCACTCTTGGCTTAATAGCATATAAACACTGCTGGGCTCTATAGAATGTTCCTAGAGACTTGGCAGTGAGTTTTGGCCCCTTCAGACAGTGTCCGGTTGTATCCTGGCTTGAATTTCTGTTCTATTCAGACTTCTATTCTAAAGCCTGGCATATTGTCTACAGTAGTTACACAATGTTTCAGGGTAAGGATCATGAATACTCATGACAAGTAGAGGAAATCCTCTTTTCATCTGTTCATCAATAACCCTTCTGTCTACAAATAACATCATATCAGTGTAAAGCAAAACTGCTGCTATTGGCATCCCAAGAAGTGGTTATTCAGAGTCTATCCTCCAAAATGACAACCTTTTCTGCTTAGGAAAAGCATTTCCATTTACTGATCTGCTGATGAGATTTAGTGCCTGATTGTACACATGCTGAAATGGCAGCTTTTCTCTTTGGGAACACATTAATCTTTACATTTGGACCATTATGATTTGGGCAGTTGGGGCTTGACTGGTAAATACGAGCTCTAGTGAAATTACTGGGGAAACGTGAAGACATGGTAAATGTTGCACTATTCGAAAACTTCTGAAATCAGTGTTCTTTAAAAAACTTGGTAGAAATATCCTGAAGGTGTTATACTTGGACTGAAATTCCTCTGAAAAAGAAATGCATGTAAAAGATTGAAGTGTTCCTACTGTTTTAGGGCTATAAGGGCTGACTGATATGGTCTTGAACAGGTGCTGGTTATCACTGTGGTAAGTGCTGGAAAAATATATTCATGTAGTCCTCAGTATTCCCAGTTGCTTTAAAGATGAGTGGAAAAATGTCCAAGTATTCCTGCAATTCTGACATAGAGTTAAGTAAGAGTAACAACCACTTTTAACATGTAAAGTAGTTGAAACAAGGCTTTTCCTCTATATGTTTTATTCCAGGACCAGTCTTCACTTGCTGTGCCTACACAGATAAAAATACAGCTGTTCACGGTCGAATCATTTGGTCCTGTGATTGGACACCAGATAGCAAGTATTTTATTACTGGTAGTCGGGACAAAAAGGTAATTAATGTTAAAGGAATTTAGAAAGTCCAGAGTTATTTTAAATGTATTTTAGAATAGCAAACACTGTGTTCTAATGAGCCGATATTTTATATATACACAAAAATCTTATTGCATGTATTAGCACAGAAATCAGTGATACTTTCATAAGCTAAATAAAGTGCTTGAATATGTATGTGCAAGACTGTGAGCTGCCAGTTGGGCATTCTCCCTTCATTTTTCATGCAGTAAGACAAGCATATGTCACGTAATTCTATGGGTCTCAAGTTTTTCTTTAACTTTCATAACAGAATCTGGTTTTGTTGTCAGTAACTTTAATGAAATCAGACAGACTGTCTACAAAGTTGAATCTTTGTTGGTAGAGATTTTTTTACTGTTTCCAGGGTCATCCACTTAATTCTGTGCCCTGGAATTATTTTAATTAAGTTATTCCTTCTGTTTTTGTATGTGCATTTACAAGAAGATTAAAGTGAAAGTTCCTAGATGACTGTTTTTCTTACAGGTCATTATCTGGGGCCAGTGTGATTTGTCAGTGATTACTGAAGGGAATATGCTGGATTCAATCAAGCCTTGTTCAACAGTGCTGGATGCTGGGGATTCTGTGACTGCTGTTGGTATCAGCCGTGTGCTTACTCCTGATGGAAGGTATTGCTGGTTTTCTGTAATGTCATTTTGTGTTCAATATCCCTTTAGTCAACTAGTTTCCTGTGGCTAAATAGCTCCCAAAATCTACCTGTCAATTATTTTGACCATCTCTACTTTTTTTTCTTTCCTAGCCACCTTTTAAGGTGTATGGTGACTTCTCCAAACAGTATCGAGAAAAATGAAAGTGGGAGAGGGGAGGGAGAGAGGCATGAACACGCCTGAAACACATTAATTCTTCCAACAGTGTTGACTGATCTGATGTTGTGATAACCTGCTTATCTTTTCCTAACGAAATAGATGCAGCAGGTTTCTGCTTTGCTCATTTTTTTGTGAAGCAGCTTTGATGTAAATTGTGGTGTATTAATTTTTTTCATGGAAAAGTAAATACTGATTTGAAGGGCAAGGTGCAATGACAGCGCTTGAGTGCTAGTTCTTTCTATCCTGCATTAGAACTGGCCTCACTGAGCTGTCTGCTGTAATTTCTAATGAAACTAATGTAATTATTCTCTTGATAGATACATTGTTGCAGTAGGCTTAGAGAATGGGAAGATTATCTTGTACACATGGAAGCAAAGTGGGAAAGAACCAGCACTGGCTGATTGGACCACAAGTGTTCAGATAGATAACAGGTATGCCTTTAGAAATGAGTTAGGAGCAATGAAATATTATTCTTCAGACTAACAGTGCTGGAGTTCTGTTCTTATAGTATAAAATACCTGAATCTAGTTTATTTCTATACTAAAAATTGTTATCCTTTTAGGGAAAGTTTGATCCCTGAAAGTCTAAAGATGTCTTGAAGCAAAACCCAGAAATAAAAATATTGGTTATTTAGATGTATTAAAAAAACCTCCCAACAAATACGAACAAAAACCAGAGTATTTTGGTTAAACCCCAAAATACTTCATGCTATGCAAATACTTTGAGAAGTATTACTCTTTGTTGGCCCTACTTAAAAAAAAAAAAAAGCTTTACTTTTAGTCATAAATACAATGATAGAAACACTGAAGAGAGAGTGGAAAGGATCACTATCTCTATCAGCAAAACATTTTGGAGTGGATGACAGCAAGCTTTCAGGAGCAGCTTCCAGCAGAAACCAAAGGAATGACAAGTTATATGTTGGGCTACTGCGGTGACAGCTAGAGAGACTCTGTGGAGAGATTTTGGATGTTTCACTTGAAGCACTCTCCTCTATCTTCTATCACACACTGGCATTGATAGTAACAGAAATGGAAGTTGATGGTGACTCTGGCCTGTGTGTGTTTGAAGTGAATGGGAAAGAGACACCAGATAACAGGAAATCGCAGGCTAAAAGCCAGAAATCTGTCATATCTAAGTAACTGAGATGCTTGACCTCCAGCTTAATGTAGTAAAACTGAAAATCAATAGCTGTTTGAATTATTGACGAGTGAGAGGATAAAATGTCATTAGTGTTAATGACCCTACTTAATAAGAACTTAATACCTGCTGGTTGTCACAAGTCAGTTTTTCCTCAGTTGGTAGTGTTAACTGAAGAGTGCTAATTACGTGAGTGTTGATGTTTACACTCACATGCCCAACTGTGTTTAACATTTTGCAGTTACGTATGGATTTCTTTTTGTTGCAGCCAAAGTCATGCTCTTGCTGTGAAACGCTTATGTTGGAGACATCATGCGGGCAGAGCTGGACATAATGATGAGAACAGCAGCAAGTGGTTGCAGCTTGCAAGTTGTGGAGCTGATCACTCTGTTAAAATATTCAATGTCAACAGATTTGCTCTTTAGCAAAGACAGCACGCCTGTTTCTGCCAAACAGATTCACAGCATCTTATTTCAACTTTTAGCCACTTCAATTACTGAATTTTGTTTTCTGCTGTGGAAAGTGAAATATCTGACATGTAACTTATTAAAGCAACTTCAGTGGAAGTTTGAAATGTCAAATATTTTTCTATTCCTGCAGTTCTGGGAATATGAAGTATATGTTTTGTTTGGTGAATATCCTGGAACTAAGGGATGGAAGGTGGGTTAAGGCATGGGAGGATAATGGGACAGCTTTGTTCACTGTGACGCCAAGGGTAGGTGGGAAGCTGCTTGTGCTTGAGATTCCACATGGAGTACTGAATTTGTTTTAGCTCCTCTTGCTATTGAACTGAACTGTTGATTGGCCTGCCAGTGCTGCCAGTGTGTCTTTAGGCATGTGCAGCCAGAGATCAGGGTAAAACATGCAGCTTTGTCTGATTTGCCTTTGAATGTGTATTACAGCCCTGGTCCAAGTCTGAGGCCACCTGACTCTGGAAGGAGTAGTTTGTGTTCGCATGCTTGGACAGGCCTGCTTGATTTTATTCCTTTATTCTGCTGTGCAGGGCTGAGCTTGTGCTTCTGGGTCAGGTGGGGCTTAAAGCTGAACTCACAGACCACTTAAGTCTTCTGGTGTCTCCACTGTGAGCCCTCTCTGAGCAGAGTGTGATAGAAGAGCCACCTCTTAGACTGTTGGAGGGCTATCCTCTACAGTTTGGACTGGAAAAGCTTACAGATATCACTAGGCAGGAGCTAAAAGGAGGCAGCCATTCCTTACACTGCATTTAGGCTCTTCCTGACTTTTGAGGGCTCCTTCTTTGCTCTGATGGAAACAAGTTAACTTAGTTGTCCCACAGTGTAATTTAAGTAGAATGATGATAGACCGAGAGTACTTCAGAAAGAATTTACCTCACTAGGTCTGTATCTGATTCCAGAGTCTAATTTAGAAACCAGTTAAACTTTGAGAATGAAATTATTCTTATTCCAAAACTGCTTGCTACCTGTAAATGGCAGTGCAGAGGTAATTGGAATTGTGTTTAACTTTTTACTGTGTTGGATATTTAAATTAAGAGTGCAGCTCTTTCAGAGTGGGAAATACTCTTTTCAGAGTAATTATAGTTTATGCCTTGAAAGGTTTTGTATTTTAGCTCTTCGTTTTCAGTTCTGTTTTTCAGCCATTAAAAAAAAGTCATTCTTTAAAATGGGGACAAGGGAATAAAAGAATGACTTATTAATAAAGATGATTTGCTACATTTTACTTATGGTACCCAGTGCTTTCCTATAATGTGTGCTTTAGCATTCAAGCATTTGAGTATTGTATTTCACTTGTCTGGGAATTTTTAAGCAACTATATCCTGGCAAGAGAAGGACATAACTTATCACTCAAGAGGTTTCAGAAAGCTGCCAAAAGTGGAACTTCATTCTGTGTCACAATTGTAATCTTAGATCTTACAATTTGATGATAATATTGTACAGTTCTTTCCAGTAGTAGTACATCTTGTCATGTGGCCACTTCTGGGTATAGGCGACACTGAAACATCATATTAGTTGTCCCTCTCTTTTATTTTGTGAAATGCTGTCATTGAACAAGCATCAGCTACTAGATGATTTAGTAATCCACTCCATTACCCCTGGGACTTTGTGACTCAATCGAATTAAAGAATACACCTCATTGTTCCAGCTTTAAATGCACCAGATTAGTCTGTTGGTCTCCCAAGTCTAAATGTTTGTAATAGACACTTTTAATTTTCAGACACCTCAACACATGATTAATATTTTCTGTATGATGCTATCTTTGCTCACATACCACTTTGCTATGCATTTGGTACGTGTGACTTTTATATACACCTTTATGTTCTCAGTAAATCCACTCATGTCTTTTCAAAATATAAATCAGCATGTAAAAAATACTAAGAAATGAGCTGCTGCCAGTGTATGTGGTGCTCTGAAATTCTCTGGTTGTTGTACAATGCCACTGAAAATGGAGTTGAGAAAAGTGATAGGACAAACTGAAGTTTTGTAAAGAATATTCTAATACCTTTTGACACATTTGAGCTAAAGCCATCCCATGAAGATTTTGGATGCATATTATCAGTATTTGCTGGCTTTATGCTTGTTTTGAAGAGACTTTGGGGTCAAAGATGTGAACAAACTGTTTTATGTAATCAGACCTAAAGGAGAAGGATTGTTTTGCTGTACAGTAGAGGTATGTGTGAAAAAGCAAGCAAGAAATGGCATGGGTCTGGCTGTTTATAACCAAAATCAAATGGTTATTGAGATTGTCCAAAGCAATCTTAAATCTTTCAGTCCAGGATGTAGGTGTAGGCATCCTCAAGTCTGTGTTGGACCGAAAAACCATGCTAACAGTGACATTAGAGGTGAGGATGCCGTGGTGTCCAGTGAATCAGGAGGACAAAACGAGCTGTTTGTGTAAACTGGGAGGATGTGGGATGCTGACATTCAGCCCAAGGAGCTCCTGCCTGGGCTCCACATGGCAGGCTCCCTAAACACTGCTGCCAAGCTATCGATAGTCTTCATTTCTTCAGTTATGAAATGGGAAAGAAGGAGCAGGAGCATCATGCTAAGCCTTAAAAAAAGTATGTTATCCTGCTGTTGTCTGTCTTGTGGGCTGGGACTTCAGAAGTAACTAGAAGCAGTTGAAAATTTCAAGGAAGTCAATTATTGAACTCTGAGCTATTGAAAACATCGCTTTGGTAACTCTGACTAATCTCTGTTTTCCAAAATATTTAACGTGAAGAAATGAGAATGCTCCAAGGCTCACTGCCAACTGCAGCTAAAGCAGAGATGAGGGAAGAGGAGGAAGCAGCTGTGTCCTCATTTAGACTCAAATCTCACTTTAAAGAAGTGGCTGTTACAAATAAGGAAACTTTAAAATAACTGAAAAGGGAAGCAAAAATATTACTAGCTCTGTTTTAAGGAGCATCTGGAGCTGTACAAAAGATGAGACAAAATCACTGACAGGACAAAAATCAGACTGCCTTTTGTGCACTGGAAGCTGGTGGAGGTGGGAGTTGTCGAGCACAGTTCAGCAATGCCCCACTACTGCTCTTCTACCAGCAATCCTGTGTCAGGCTCTGCAGTACTAGTTTTGAGGCAGCAGGGGCACCGTGTGTACACCGTGACTTGCCCGGCCCTTGACCCTCCAACCATTCCCATTTTTGCCCTGTGTAGTGGCACATCCTCAAACACTTGTGGGAAATTCCTTCAGACATCTCCCCCAGCCAGGAGCTGCCTTTTTTCCCATGCCAACCACCAGATTCCTCTTATCCTGCTTCTGTGTTTGCTGGTAGGGAGCTGAGGGGGCTGTGGGCTCCCTTTGCCAGCCCCTGGTACTCTTGCTCAAGCACAGCTCTTGCTGTCACCTTGTGTGACCAGCTCTAGTGGCTGTATTTGAGCAGTTTGTGTTCAATGGCATATCCAAACATTGTCATTTTATTTTCTGCAGCAATTCATCCTATGCTATAATGCAATAATAAAACTAGAAATGAGCTCTCTCTTGCTGGAGGGAATTTAAGGTAAACCATGCGACAAATCCCAGTGCTGTACCATAATAAGGGGGCTGGCTCCAGTATCCTGGGGTAGCTCTACCAAGCAGATGTGACCTGGACTTGAAGTCCTCGAGGAGAGCTGCTCCACGTAATTGGTGTTTGCAGGACTCAGCCAGCATTCTGGCTGCACAGATGAGGGGAGGTGTTGTGTCTAAGGTAATGGCCGTGCTGAGGTGGTGTCACCCTTATGTAGACTCCAGCAGATCCCAGCTGAAATAAAAGGGATGCAGCAAACAGACTTTTTACTGCAGAGGAGCTATTCCCCTTGCCTCAAAAACTTGTGCAAACGCCGATCTTGTCCTGCCTCATTTTGTTTTTTCTAAGTGCTTATCTCTCTCTTTACTCACCCACTCTTCCTCTAAGAAGGTGATTTGCCGCCTTGGTCCCTTCTCCATTCCTGCAGGCCCCTAAATACTCCTGTAACTCTTCCTATTGTTCTTGTAAAATAATCTTATGCTTTCTAATACATGATCCTAGGAGAATTCATACATATCAAGTATAACATCCTCTTGGTATTTTCTGTTCTGCCTTCTGTGCCTCTGATTCTTCCTTTGCTAGGTTTTGGGCTTTTGGTATTTACACAGCCTGTCCAGCCTCATTACCTCCTTTCTCCCTGACAACAAATTACTGGCATACGTGTGAGCAGCATGCCCTCCTCCCTTACTAAAGCATAAGCTGTCCACCTGCCAGTGGGGGGAACTTTTCTCCTCTACAAAAATGAATTGACTGCAGTCTCCCCAAGGGAAACTTTCCAAGTGCTTTTCAAGATAAAGCAATCGTTATGTTTGTCTCTGTTTCGTAATCTTGGAGAGTCTCCTTCCTGCGAGTTATCATATAAAGATGTGCCTCTCTGAGAGAATATCTGTACTCCACAGACACACTTTTCAGAGCGCAGGAGCTTTCTGCTGTTTGAGTTTTTTCCTTTGACATGGCAGGCAGTCCTATATTCAATCCTCTGGATGCTACAAGTTTTCACCACTGTCCACAGACAGCACTGAGCTGCGACACATGATTCTCTCTTCTGCAGAAGAAGTTCAGCCAGGGAGGTTGAAATAGATGCAGTGCAGGGAAGCTCCTGAGATGCCTGTAGGTTGCTCCGTGTAGGTCTTCAGGGTGGGTCTGTTACCTCCACAGGTGCTAAAGGTGTGATGTAGAAGCCTCCAGTGGGTGCTTTGGTCAAACTTCTGCTTCTTTTCACTGTGCACACAGTCTCTTTATATCACAAACATTGCTGTGCCTTCAGTAACAGCTCCAGGTCCCTAAGTCTGTTGGGACTAGTTGAAGTGGGAGCCCATTTACAGCTGGTGAGCATTGATTCAGCCTGGCAGACCACCCCTATAGTTACAAGTGCATGGAATGCAGTCTGTTAAAGCTAATAAAAAGGCATAAATGTCGGTTTTCCTTAGCTACTACTAGAGAAATGCCAGCTTCAGCTTTTTCTACCCATCAAGAAGAAATTTGGTGTGTTTTATCATGTAAAGCTCAAAACAAGAGTTATGTCTCTGATGTGAAATTCTGCAATTCCTATTAATTGCTCAAAAGTGTATTTCCATAGATTAGTAGTACTAACATTGTAGTAGTAGTAGTACTACATTAGTAGTAGAACATTGCTAGCTCAAAGCTGGAATAAAACTAGATTATGTTTCACAGAGCAATAGGATCATGTGGTTATTAAAAATGGAAGGGAGCTCAGAAGTCTCCCAACCTGCTCCAGGCAGGGTCAACTGTGAAATCACACCAGGGTGCTCAGAACTTCCAGTTCTCAGACTGCCAGTGTGGTCTTGAAAATCTCAGAGGATGGAGACTGCACAGTCACTCTGAGCAACCTCTGACTGTTGACTGTCTTCATGGTGAAAACTTTTCTTCTTCTTTCAGTTCTGAACCTGTCTTGTTTTGGTTTATGCCCTCTCTTACCTTCCTTCAGCTCACCATTGAGAAGAGCTGGGCTCCATCATCTTCACAATCTCCTTCTTAGTATCAGAAGGCTGCTACCCAGTGCCTGCAAAGCCATCTCTTCCCCAGGCTGAACCTGGCCCATCCCTCCACCTTCCCCCACAGGGCAACTGATCCAGCTCCCTCTAGCTTGGTGGCCCTCTGCTGCACTTGCTCCAGTTTAACATCATCTTTCCTGTGTTGGGAAACCCCAAACTGGGCAAGTGCCCACGGTCTCTACGAAAGACCATGTGTCTGAAGTCTACTGTACAGTTTCTTTCCTTATGAAGTCCAAGTCTATAACTCTCTCTTCTTTAACCTTATCATGGCCCTTTCATACACTATTCCTTTGCATGCACTTGACTGTGTGTGGTGGTGAAGCGATCCCAAGACAGCTGCAGATTTTAGTGTGTGTCTGCAGAGCTGGGACCTTCCCCATGCCTGCTGTGCAGTGTATTCCAACATCCCCACCAGATGGGAACTCAGGCATTGCTCAGGCCACATGGCACACTGCTTCTGGGAACAGAAGAACTCCTGTCATACTAATTAAATGTCCTTACACCGTGCTTCCACCACTGATGAGGTGGAAAGGGCAGAAGAAAGATGGTTTGGCTCTGGCTGGAAGCTCCGTTCATCACCTGCCTCCATTTGAGTGTGGGGTGCCTGCCCCCAAGGAGCAAGGCACCCAGGCCAAGCAGGTGTCCAGCGCCCACAGCAGAGCTGCAATCCATATTAACTGTTTCCCTGTGACTTGGGGTGGCCAGTGCAACCATCTATTTAGATAATCGAGAGCTGACGTAGGAGCTGTTATATTGGTTGTAAACCCAAACAGCCCCTCACCCCTAAAATTCGAGATTTAAAAAATTTCTTACCATCTATCTCAGAGGAAAAGAAATGAGTGCTATTTTAAATGCCTGAACTGTGCTCATTTCACTGAAAAATCAGTGAGTTGGTTGCTTCCACATGCTCAGGACCACCAGGTGGCAATATAAGAAAAAGGATAAGTGGGAATTTGCAGCACCTGTCATGTATACCCAAAAAACCAAAATAAATTACAAATATACTCAAACACAAGTATTTGGTCTCCTCTGAGTTGTTTAAATGCAGTGTTTCAGTTACAAGCATTTCTCATGAAACACTGCTTTTGAAAGCATTCTTCTGTTTTTGTCCTGCAGTTAGGAAACTGTCTGTAAACTTCAGAAAATAAAGGGCACCTCCTAATCATGCAGGGTCTTCCTGTCTGCTACAGAGATTCTCCCTCACCCCAACATATCAATCTGAAGAGGATATAAAACAATTTTAATTTTCTTGCTTAACCCTGTTGAAGTGTAAAATGGGACTTAATTTTCTGTGTCTGTTTTGCTATCTGTGTTTTATATTCTGAAAGGCTGTGTGACCATGTGGATGCCCTGGGAGGGGTTTAAGCTAATGATGTCTCATGCACCTCCTGATGGCAGCTGTGATTTAGATTACAGGGTAGATTTAGATGAAATATTAGGAACAAATTCTTTACTGTGAGGGTGATGAGGCACAGGAATAAGTTGCCCGGAGAAGTTGTACATGACCTGTTCCTGGAAGTGTTCAAGGCCAGGTTGGATGGGTCTTTGAGGAGTGATCTTTAAAGTCCCCTCCCACCCAAACCATTCTATGATTCTATGATTTTTAAGTGATGGACGACCATAGTGGATCTTATGATGAAACTCTCCCAGACGCCAGTGACTTATGTTTCAGGAACATCTTCAACCAGAGGAAGAGCCCTAGTGCCTATTAGCTATTGACGAATTTCCTTTTCCTTCCATGGGTTTGTCTAATTGCTTTTTGAATCCATGCAAACACATAATTTCCCCTGTGATTAGTGGGTAATCCTCAGGGTAAGTCTGTGCCAATAAGAAGATGCGTCTCTTTGTTTGTTTGGAACATTTAATGCCTCCTTGTTATTGTATTAGAAAAGAAAAGGATTAGTTGTTTTTCACTATCTCCTTGTTATTCCTGATTTTATAGACCTCTAGCATATACTCATGGATTTCTTTTCTAGTTTGAAGGGTCCTGCTGTAATTAAATGTCCTTTTTATGGCATCTGTACTCTTCCTTTCATTGAACTTATTCCCTCCTCCCCAGCGCTACAGTATTTCCAGCAATAAAGAGGTATTTATTACTGGTTTTGCATCTTTTTATTTTTTCATGTTTATCTGGGAGTGCCTAACAAACCAAACTGTTTTATTTAAAGTACTCACAAATAATTTTCTTTCTTTTTTTTTTTGTTTTGAAACAAGTCAAAACTTTTTTATTTGAAGCATTTAAGGCTTACAATACTGTCTTTTGGGTATTTGTGACAGAGTGTAGTATTGTCCTTGGGCTGTTTTGTTCTTTCCTTATTTAAGTCATAAATTGATTTTTCTAATATCATTCTGGTCTGCAGTGACAAGTTGCAGAGGCCTCAGCATTGCAGCCCGGTGGGGAACGATTAGCACTTGCTGCTAAAGGATAAATCCAATACTAAAATATTGGGTAGCTGCAACCCAAGACTGAAGGTACTGGCAGCATATGTTTGGGACGTCTGTGCAGCAGCTGACATTATGCCTCCTGTGTCTTTGCAGCTCCATTAGGGAATCAGTCATTCATGGTGGTGAGACTTTCCTTTATCCAGCCAGTAAAAACAGAGGAGGCTGGTGAGTGACTCCTGTGATTTGGTGAGAGCTTTTCCAGCCACGTCAGGAGAGGAGCTTTCACATTGTGTGGAAAGCCTCCCCACAGACGTGGCAGATGCCAGAAACCCTTTCCAGCTGTCTTTGCCCACAAAATCAGCAGAGAGGCAAAAGTCTCCATAGGATTTTACAGATTTAAAAACAAACAAATAACAGATTTTTTTTTAAGTCTGGAGGAATGAGCAGTTGCTGTTCAGCTTGTCCTTTTGCATAATGTAGGAGGGGATATTGTACCCTGTGGAGTTACTGAGCAGTGCAGTGACTTGTGGTTAACCAGGTTATCCAGGAAGATCTTTAAGAAAGCAAAACAAGCTGGAAACATCTCCTTACTCATCCACAATTCACTCACTATAATGTGGCTAAAAGAGTTTCTCAAAAAAGCAAAAAAGAGCTTGCAAGGTTGTGCTGTTGGTCTTGGAGTCTTGTTCTGTTGTGGTGATGGTGGGGTTGACTGGTCATCTGTAAGATGGCCAAATGTGGTCTATTAACTAATGAGAGAAGTTGTGTGAAAAAAGTAGCACTCATTTTTCTCCAAATCTCTTGAGGAAGCAGATGAAAATTTGGATTTGATATACCTCAAAGAGGAAATAAATGTTAAAAAAATGTTGCTCAGAATTGTCCCTATCCCCTTCTTCCCCAGCAGCTGTTTGATTGAGGGTGAGAACTGGTGCCCCAGACCCAGCTGAAAAGCTAGCCCAAAGCAGTCAAAAATACTTGATTTCAGCCTGAGCACAGCTTTAGTATGGGCAGAATCACAACAGATGAAGACATTGCAGAGTTCTGAGATTTGCCTAAGGGCTCAGTGTTTGCAACACCCCTGCCCCTCCTGGGAGCAGACTGTACTCTGCTGTGGCGATGACGATGATGTGTGCGTCGAGCATGTTCTGCACCTTGTGCTTCTGCGTAGGCGTGGGAGAAAGGTGAACATATGCTTTTGAAGAAGCTGTTGTATCCTTGTTTCCTTCTAAAGGTGCCATATGTGCTCTCTGAGTCACCGGGATGTAGTTTACCCTGTGACAGGAGTGGCTCTTGACAGGTGCAGTGGTCTCTGAGGTCAATATAGAGGTTGATGCGCATTTGGATCTGAGAGTCCTATTCTGCACCATTCCTTCAGCTGGCAGTGGTGACAAGGCCAGTCTTTCTACAGCTGGGCTGCAGCAGCTTGGGGTTGCTCTTCTTTGCGGCCGTTTTTCTTCCAGACATCTTCCCACCTTGTGCTGCAGCCAGGTGGAAACCCTGTCTTAGGCATGTACAATGTTTTGTCGACATCTGACACTGGCCAGTTATGACTTTGGCTGTGATGCCATTCCCGTGTTCAAATCCTGAAGCTGTTTGCCACGTCTCATGGCAGTGTGTCGGCAGACGACCAATTCACCTCAGCTTCTGAAAGCACACCATGTCCCAGGCAGACGTTCCCTTCTTTGTCATCAGCTCTTGGCTAATATAAACAATATTCACTTCCCAAGTGGCACAGATATGCAAATGAACCTTTCATAGGATAATGGCCATATGAATCTTTGCTAGCAGGCATTCACGACATGTGGAGGCATGTTGCTGCCAGATGCTTGCAGGCTTTTGGCTGTGCTATTCTCTTTTCCAGTAGGATAGTCAGTACCAGGCTATTTTGGGAGATCCACTGCAGGCCCAGATCAATGATTGGTGCTTTTTTAACAGCTTTCAGGCAACAGTGCTCTCCAGGTTGCCACAGGATTAGCTGGCCCCTACAGTGTCATTCTGCCTCTTAGAGCCCTTGGCTTGTCTGGCTGCTGTGGAGCCTTTTACAAACACCGAGCCAATGTCAGGTTGCAGCATCTCTGAGATGTGCCACTTTTTCATGACACAAACAGAACAGTGCATCGTCCTTAGCGAAGCCTTCTGAGGAATCATGTTGTGATGGGATGAACAAAGCTGTATCTAAACAATCAGATTCTTCTGTCTTTTCAAACTAGGGTGAAATATCCTATCAGTGTATTCAGCCTTCCATAGTGAGGTAAAAACCGCTCACCAGTCTACATGGAACTGCACAATTTTTGCTTCTTTGTTCGTCAGGTAAAAAGGCTGCCTGATATATTGAGGTCTGTTGCTTTCTGAGAGGAGAACATCAACCTGCTTTCCCTTTTTTTTCTTTGAGGATAAAGCTCACCTAAAATAGGTGAATTCAGTATATATCTTGCTAGCAGAAGTTGTAAAATTGAGATCATTCAGGGACTGGTGACCAAGCCAAACTCACAGCCTTTGCTTGCATTCAAGTCACTTTAAAAAATTGTGAGCTCCCACCCTAGCCGTGGAAACCATCCATGCGGGGCAGCAGCGGTGCCAGGACGAGATAACTCATTGCTTTGGGAGGCCAGAAACTGGAACTGAGTTCAAATGCCCACTGCACAGATGATCATCCCTTAATGCCCAGTATTGTGTACTGGGAGGGAGAAAGCAGTAGCAGTTTTAAGGCACTGTGGTCCGTGTGGACTTCCTTGGGTGGGGAACACCTCCCAAGACACGTGTGACTTGCAGGAGGTTTGTTGTCAGTAGGACGGGTACAGTCCTTCTCATCAACTGCCTCACTATTTGACTGGCCACAAATGACTTGTCCTGGGTTTCACCTTGCCATCCTGCTCTGAGCAAAACAAAATTACAAGAGGCAGCAAGGACAGCAGGAGAGCCAAAATGCATAGTTGATGGCACAGTGGTTTTCAGCATCCAAAGCTATCTGGAGACTGGGACTCTCTTTCGGTCTGCTCCCCACAGAGCTAACACTTGCAGGCTAAGCCTGTCAATTTTTTTTCCTACACAGAGAAGAGATCTGTGCTACATCACCCTCTCACTGGGGAAATTCCTGTCCTAACCCCTCTGCCCATGAAGGTGGAGAACGAGTGCTTTGCGTCGTTGTATGTGGGATTGTTAGGGGCAAAGAAGAGTCCTGAGAGGTCTGTCCTCTCCCTGACCCCACTGTGTGCTGTGCTGTTGGGCAGCCAGCCTGCTACTGCTTGTCCCACGGTGGGGCCCTGCACACTTGCTCTGCTCAGCTTTTTGTGATTGCTGTTAGCCATTTGTGCCTCACAGTGTTGCTTTTCCCTAGATCATGTTATAAAATAAAGTAAAAAATAGTAGATGACTATTTTAAATAAAGCAGAATTGATATTAAGGAGGCAGAACATTTGAAGGCCTTTACTTGCATTTCTGACAATGCATGCAATTACTCCAGCACCAGCATGACTGTTTTGTTTGCCAAATGCTGATCTGATTTATCACTATACTAGACTGAAAAGCAGTATAGCTAATGACAGTCTGCTCCAACATCTTTTCCTGATTGCCTATTATTGTCCTGAACCCGTTTAATTTTCTATTGTCTTTGTTAAAAATGTAGAAGGGGAAGAAGAGGTTGTTTTAATCCTCCGTATTGGACTATTGAGAATAGCCAGAGTTTAATGTGCCATCAGGAAGGCAGAACTACAGCCTTGCTTTTTGGTAGTGACTCACTACATAAATTAAGCAAGATGGTCCCCAAGGCTTATACTTCTCATGCACTCTGCATCACGTTAGAAACATTAAAATATTAACAAACTTTGATCCCAGGGCAGCTCGATGCTCACTCAGATCTGTTTTCAAGCTAGAATGCACTCCTTCTTTGGAGTCTGTAGTAAACTTCAGAAAACTTGGCCTGAAAGCCCAGAGCATCATCATTCAGCAGCACCTAAAATCCCTCTTCAATTATTTAAAAGCCACTCTGAGAGAATCTTTGGAGTCATGTTACAGATATTTGTTGATATTACAGTTTTTCACGAAATGGCACATCTCTCTGGCCCTCCCCAGTTCTTGTGAAAGAGATCATTACTACTTCTGCACAGTATACCACCACCTCATTCTCCCTAGCACCTTGGAACTATCAATGTCCTTGTTTTGATGTCACAAGGATGAGACCTTAAATATCCTAAAGCTACTCCTAGTTAGCTAGGGTTTCTCACACAGGAAAACCACGGAGATCGAGTTTCAAGAAGTGAAAGAGGAGAGGCGGTTGAAGGAATACACCATTTTCTCTTCCTGAATATTTCAAGAGGAGCATTAGGTACTGGCCAGCTATCAAAACCCTTTCTCACATGCCCTCCTCTCTTACAGTCCTTCTTCCAGGGACCTCTGTGGTGGCTGCAGCAAAGAAGTGCATGTGTGAGAAAGGCAAATTAAAATCCCTGACAGCTCTGGCTCCTGCACTGACCTGCCAATTCAGTAT
This sequence comes from Rhagologus leucostigma, assembly GCA_013397725.1. NCBI lineage: Eukaryota > Metazoa > Chordata > Aves > Passeriformes > Rhagologus > Rhagologus leucostigma. Next base: position 48,085 of record VZTD01005080.1, read on the forward strand.
TAGTGGTGTTTTTTTGACAGGCTCCTGCAGCTTCCTTGCTGTCGTCTCACCCAGATCTCGAGGGCCCAGGGAAAACTGGCTGCTTGCAATAGAAGCAGTCTTAGAGTTGCTGTTGCTTCACAGGTGGGTAGTGAAAAGCTAGAAAGCAAAGTGAGGGGTACTGGTCCGTGTTCCATTATATTTTTTAATTTTCCCCTTCTCATTCCCCCACTCAAGCCTGATTGAGCTGTGCCTAAAGAAGTTTCAGAGTATTTCTGAAACTTTGTTTTGAAAAGGTCTTCTGAAAATTTTCTGCCAGTTAAGGCTGTGTGAAATCACACATCAGAAAGAGCTCTGGTGCTGCAAAATGACATGCCCATCATCTCCACATTTCTCTCTGTGAATGTCTTCCAGCATTTCTCCTTTAAACTTCAGCAACGCCCTCACCCAGTTTTAATTGTTGCTTTACTTTGATCTTTGCACAGCAAGTATTTTTCAGTCGACTTCCCCAGAAGAAGCTGAAGTATCACCTAAGGGTGATGGAGATGGGGGAATAAGTGCACATCTGGGACAGGCTCTTTTAGGAGGAAATAGATACCGCTGGCATTTGGGTGTCCTTGAGTGACCAGTAGATCTGCACTTGTACTCCCTTCTGAGGGGCAGCTATTTTCACTCACTGGTGAGAATTTCCAGATCATGAGACAGACAGTAAGAAGCCCTTTTCACCATGGACTGACTGTGAGATGAATGAAAATTAAACAATAATCAAAATAGGCAATTCAGAGTCTTTTGTTGTTGTTGTTGGCAATCAGGTTACCAGCAAGTAGCTTTGGTGACCCTGAGACTGAGAGCCACTGAAGCTGGCAAGATAATTAAAGAGGGAAGGACATGCAGAGGGTAACACATGCAGACCTCCAGTAAGCTGAATAGAATACAGATCACAACTTTGCTTTGTCTTTTTTTCCATCAGAAATTTTTGGCATGACACTAAACTTGTGTTCCACAGTTTCTCTCAGAAAATTTCCCTGTTCCTCCATCAGATTTCTGCTTCACTAAAAAGACTAACTGTTTGCAATTTCAAAACACTTTTCTCTAAATGACTACAAGATGCTTTATTGAAAAATTATGACTTTTCCGTACTGCTTCTCTTTCAAACAGACTGGATTGTATTCACAAAGGACACCTCCGACCTGCAGAGTGAGAACGAGCAAGTTAAAACTGCCTGAACAAACTAAGTAACAATAATTAAAGTATAAATGAGACCTTAGCAATTAGGCTAAGGAAAAAGCACCTGAAAGAGTAAAATAGCTTTCTTGCTGATGAAGCAGCTAGTCTCCATTCAATTTCCAGATGTGTGAAAAAGTGTATGTTCAAGCCTGGCTTTGTTTCATTAGTAACTAAAATCTGAACTGATCATAAAACTACAGGGGACAAGTCAGGTTTCTGTCATGGGCACAAAGGGACCTGGCCCAGGCTGGCAGCAACATACCCACCACAATTTGCTGCCGAGGATCCTTGACACGTGGCATAACTCCGGAAAGGGCCAGGTGTGCGTGCCTGACGGAGGAGCGGCACGTGGAGCGTGGCAGACATTTAAATGCAGCACACGGCGGTCAGGAGCAGGATCAGGCTGCGATGCAGGACACGCGTAAGGAGCTGTGGCTCGGGCATGGGGCAGCCCGGCCGTGTCTGCCTGCACACCTGCCTTGAGGAACTGCAGCCAGGCACACGTAGGAGGATCCCTGCCTATGGAGAAAGACAGACCACATAGGAAAGAGAGCAGATGTAGAAGCAACAAAACCTGATGTGTGGCTGAAACATGTTCTCTGGGCTCAGTTTTTCACAGAGCTGTCCCCACAGGGCCTCTCTCTCTCACGGAGTTGTCTCTGCTCTCCAGGAGATGGCAGGGTCTGTGGGCTGAGTACACCTGCTGTGGAAATTCAGCTGTAATTATCCTCCATTTCCGCACAAAGTTGGAATTACCTGGCTGCAGGGTGGCTGTGGAGGTGTTGCTTTTCTGGGGAGGTTCTTGGGGCTGCAGCAGGCCTTGAAAGAGGAGAAGTTTTGTTTATCCACTGGGTAAAGCATCCAGAGGGCAGGTAAAATCTCTGTGTTCATTAGGAGTACAGGATGAGTAGGGTGTTCTTGCTGAATCGTTTTCTGTGCCCAAGCATTGGCTGGAAAATCACTTGTGCATGTAAGAAATCCAATGGAAACTGAGAAATGTGATTTTGAAAAAAATATTGCAGCAATGCACTAGGACAATTCAGTGATTTTGAGCATGGCAAGAGTGGACAGAAGGAATACATCTCGGTACTGTTATCTTATTTGTTCTGGAATTAGGATAGTTGTTAAAGTTCCTTCCTAATATAGGTGGACAGACAGCAAAGAGAACAGAAATTTGTATGGCATACATTGGCAAATAATTTGAAAACCAATACAGTGTACTTTCCCAAAGCATCTTTTATGCAAACAGTGGTCCAAACTGTTTTCCTTAAAAAAAAAAATCAATGTAACTGCAAAATTAAGTGACAAATAAAATTTACTGCTAGAAGAATATCCTATTTTTGGCTTAAGAATTGGCACACCCTGACTGCTGCTGCTGCTGTGTGTTCTAGCTGTCCTTCAAAACCACCAGCTGGAGGATGAAGCAAGGTGGATGTCAGTCTCTTCTCCCAAGTAAAATGCAACAGGACAAGTGTAAATAGCACTGGGGGAGGTTTAGAGTGGATATAAGTAAGAATTTCTTCACTGAAGGGATTGTCAAGCATTGGAAGAGGCTGCTCATGGAAGTGGTGGAGTCACCATCTCTGGAGGTGTTTAAAGGATGTGTAGATGTAGCACCTAGGGGCACGGCTTAGTGGTGGACTTGGCAGTGCTGGGTTACTGGTTGGGCTTGATCTTAGAGGTCTTTTCCAATTTCATGATTCCATGATTTTATGAATGAGCATTTCTGGAAACACTGTTAACTAGTTGAGGAAAGGAGCTGAATATTGAGGTTATGAAACAGCTGATGGTTTGTAGGAAAGTATAAAAAGATTTCCATTTGAATGATGGAACGAGTACTTGCATTTTATTTGACTTAAGGAGATCCATTGGGTGTGCACTTGTAAGTCCTAGCAGATAATGTTAGACGTGAAACTGAAGTTCTGGACATGCAGGGTGAAAATCATCAGCTGCATTTCCATGCTGCTCAAGAGGGGTCTTTGCTTGTTCGCTTGTGTTTAGACAGCGGCGAAGCTGTCCTGGATCCCAGCCTGGGAGGGAAGGATAAGGAAAGTAAAAGAAACATGCCTCTTGCTGGGACAGCTGCCGACAAGAGAGAGGAGCAACAGGAGTGGCTGTGCACCAGCACTCTGAGCAGAGGGGAAGGTCTGGGGGAGGCAGAGGTTAATGGCTGGTGGGAACTGGCTGTGATGTCTTAAACTCTCCATTTGTGGTGGGGCCAGAGCTGACAGAGATCAGCTCAAAGTGAGAGTTTAAAACACCCAAATCTGACCACAGCAGGCTGGCACAAAGCTGAGCACGGACCCGCTGTCGGCAGCAGAAGCAGTGTGTTGAGGGATCAGGTCTAGGAACAGTAACCACAGCCCTTTTCAAAATAAGGGTTTTCTGATGGAATTTTGTTCTATGTAATTTAAATCCTTTACCTGAGAGTGGTCCCTCATGGTTATTGTGTATGTACTGAGTTTAATCATCAGCTGCTCTCGGGTCATGTCTCTGTGCTTCACTGCCTGCACTGCTGCCCAAGCACACAGTCGAGAAGAAGTGCGGGTGCTATGTGGAGCTGCTCTGCTATCAGCAATTCCCCCCTCCTCAGAAGTGCTTCCTGGCAATGAAATTGTCTTGCTTTTTGAGAACAAAATCCATCAGCAGGCTTCTCTCAGGTCTCATCACCACCTTCACTACCTTCCTGGTTACACTGCTTGAAACAATTTTTAATATTCTTACTTCTTTATTCTGTTTTGCTATGTTACATGTAACAATTTCGGTCAGTATTAAAAATGAAGAAGTAAGGAGGTAAGATGGCTTTACAGATCACCTAGACTGCTACAGAATCACCTATGAGCCTACTTCTCTCATCAGCTATGCCACAGTAAAAATCCTTGGTAATCAGTGTGAAATTGCATCAGGATTATCATCCAGGCAGCAAACCTGTGACCATTTAGGCAGGAACAAGTGTTTTCCTCAAAGACTGTAGGAATACAGATTAGAATCCTGTATCTGAATAACTCTACACCAAATTAATTGCTTTGTTTTTACTATAAAATGTAGAAACAGCTGAAGTACATGGGGAATTTTGCTTCCATAATCTGTAGTCAGGGATCAGAGCTGGTGATGGCTGTACCTTCACTGGGAGAGAATGAGAAATGTAGTGGTTAAATTTTATTTGGGTCACTTGTAACATTTAATTTTCACGGCCAGTTTGGCTGGCAGAATACTTGATTATATATTTTTTTGCATAATAATCAATGGAAATCCACATCGGTCCTCCTCGATAAAAGACAGTGGGATTATACTGCATTATACTGTAAACACTGTATATGTTTTAATAGTCTGCATGGGCTTTCCTGTAAAATGAGGCTTGGGAAGGGAGGCTTTTTCTCCTGTCAAAGCGAGTAGAGTGGAGCTAGGTCTTTTCAAATCTGTAACAGCTCTCTGAGGAAGGATGTAAACGACAGTGACATGAGGGAGGCAGACACCCCACCCCTGCCCACCCCCAAGTGCAAGTGTGTAAACGCTTGTGAGAGCTGGTCCTCGGAAACAGAGAGCTGGCAGGATCTACCTCTTCTGCTGCTGGAACAAGAATGGATTTACATCTCATCTGTACCATCCCCAGGGCAGAGATCGGAGCTAAACAAAGCCCTCTTCGGCATGGGAGAGGCAATCCGTGTATTTTATGGTACAGCTAAGGCTCACTGTTTGGTACAAGAGGACTTGGCTGCACTGTACCACCAGCCCACGTCAGGACTGGTCCAGGCTCTGCAGCGCCAGGGGAATGCAGGAGTGATGCCTGTTTGCCTTGGCCACTGGGGGCATCTGCCAGGAGCAGCTGAAAGCATCTTGCTTGGCTCTCTGAGCCTTTTGAGGTGGGGGAAGCAGAAAGCAAGCAGGTTGTATAAATTCTCAGCAAAACGAGTATACTAAAATTGCAGCACTCCTACTTCTTTCTTCTGAGTGTGGGCATTAAAAAATACATTTTCAGTAGGTAGGGAGTGGGTGTGTGAGAGAGCAAAGTGTTTGCACTCCTTTCCCACCATCTCAAAAAGGGTGGATGTTTCAGGGGAAAGGATCCTGACTGCAGTGCTCATCTTTGATTAGCACATCGTAAAGAAGTCACACACTGAATTGCCTAGTCTTAAGTGACTGCAGAACAGATTATGGAAGGAACAGACAAAATTACTATCACCACATCACCAAGACTGGAAGACATTCACCCAAGTCTTCCAAAGGAGAATGTAAGGATGCAAGAGCTGATCTGCCTACAGCAGCTTGCAAACTCTTGTCTAAAATCAGTTTCATGTTGTAAGGTTGTTACAACCATGACACCGGTTTTTTAGAAAGGTGGAGACAGAGGAAAATGTAGGCTGCTATATTTGACACTTGTGCTGGGAAACCCAATAGGAAATATAAAAGTAAGAGAATTAGTGGACAGGGAGTAAAAATGACAAACAGAAATATTGGTGTGACTTTGTGCCCGATCCTGTGTCATAAAAGTATCAGAGTGGTGGGTTAGGCTGGACTGCTTCCTATCATCCTCTCGAATTTCCTAAAGACTTGTGAGGACCCGGGTTGCCTGGGAGCGAGGCTGCCATGAACACCTCCACCTCTGGTTGCCTTGAACAGTTCGTAAGAGATGGTGGGGCAGATGTGAGGGTGCAGCTAGTAAAGTAGAAGAGACTGTGCAGAGGTGCAAGCGGTGGGTGTAGGAGGAAAGCATAGCAGAGCAGGCACTGAGTGGGAATAATCCAGGCAGCAGGACAGGGAAGGAGACTGGAGAAAGGAAAACAGATGTGGGGAGGCAGCTCTATACTGGCTTTTATCTTTCTGACTAGAAGATAAAAATGCAGGGTGCAGTAGGAGAGGCAGTGATGGAGGCATCCAAGAGAGGCTGCTGGGGGCCATGGACAGGTGTCACTCGAGACATGGTCTCTTTCAGTGACTCAAACAAGTACCCTTGGCACAGCAGAGGCCTTGGCTCAACGTGATCTCTGGAGGTAGGATACTGCTTTCCAGCAGAAGGATGAGGGGCAATGGGCACAAACTGAAATAGGGAAAATGCCTTTTATATGTCAAAGGATCTTCTTTATGGGTAAGAGTGATCAAACATAGGCACAGTAGGACCCAGAGAGGTTGTGGAATCGCTCTTCTTAGAGGTGTTCAGAAGCCATTTGGACACGGTCCTGGGTGAATGGCTCTGGATGGCCCTGCCTGAGAAGGCAGGTTGGAGTAGATGACCTCCAGAGATCACTTTCCACTTGGTCTATTTTGTGAAGAGGAGGGTGGGGATACTGTTTGCTTGTGAAAGAGCAATGGGAAGAGGGTAACAATGGCTCTGGATTTTAGGATTGATTCAGGTTTTCCATACCAGTGTGTTGCCTCCCCTATTCTATCTTTCTGATAACGTAAAACTTTTTTATATAATGCCACTTCTTGCATCCAGCTTTTTCTTCAGCCCCCAGAAAGTACTTTTTAACTTCTAAATTTCTAAGTGTAAGCTTTTAATGAGAACGTCTTGGAATAGGACCAGCCCCATTTCTCCTAATCAGTACCCAATAGAGGAGCTTTAGTCTTTCTAAAAGTCATTGCTTACCTTGTTTCTCCAAATGCACTGGTTCTCCTCGTGTGAATGAGCCTGTCAGTAAAATTATGATTAAACCATGTTCTGCATTACATACTGATCTTGAGTTCGCTTCTTGCTATTACAAATTGAATACCCCAGAAAATGGTTAAAGTTCTCAAATATCTTAAAGGCCAGCTCTCTCTTGAGTCATTTGGTGACAGCTACAATTGCTTGAAGCATTAAAGCTGACATGTCACAGCTTAGCTGAAGGAAGCTGAGACGCACGGTGTTTTCAACAGAAGAGACCTTGACCATGGAAACAGCTTTTGTGTTTGTCCTCCAGGAACTGTACTTGTGCATCGGAAGGTTTTGGTGCAAAATTTCCAGGGTGACAAGAGTGGGGTAGATCAGGAGAGGCTGATGGATGAGACCTATGGGGTTCATGAATGGTTGATAATGGTTGACATCAGGATATGTGTGGTTGTTTTCTTCTAATATATTTTACCTCTGAGGTCAGAGGTTTGGATGACTTTTTAACTACCTATTTTATATGTAGTTTAAAAGCAGATATCTTTGTCAGTAAGCCATTTAGCTAGAAGCTTTCTTTAGATCTGTAGTTAAAGACACCATGTGGTTACTTGCTAGGAAGCCTAAACAGAATTGATAAGAGCTAGGTGGGCCTGCCAACATCTTTGTATAGAGAGAACTTATTTTCCTAAATTAGAAAGCTATCTAGAGACAGCATATCCTCCCTTTCTTGAGAGGAAAACCTCCTGCCTTAAAATTTCAGAAACTCTGTGATTTTTTTTGTTAACTCTGTTTTGTATATCTTATTACAGACTGCTTTGAGGGGCAAGTGGTTTTAAAAAGAGAAATCCCTTAAATACACTTTGGTCAGTCCCCCAACTGCTTTTTTCAAAGCTATTAGTTTTTGTCTTGTACTGAGTAATTAACTTGCTCCAGGTATGTGCTCTGTCCTTGTTGCTAATTCCATCTACTGGGGAATAGTCTACTTCTTACCTCAGGTTTGAAAAGTGCCCAAAATTAAAACAACTCCTGTGATATTGCAAAAGCTAGCCTGCTCTCTCCAGAAAGCTACTTCTCTAAAGGCTCAAGCAACCTGCTTTACAGTCAGCAGTGAAATAACAGTGGAGACATGATCAAATAAATCTGTGTTAGCAGCTGTAAGGCATGGCTCCCGGTCCCGTAAAGCTGCCTCTTGCTCTGAGGATCTCTAGTGCTGCCAAAGCAGCCTCATGCACACGAGCTCCAGCAGCATTGTAATTATGGGAAAGAAGTGTTGGCTGTAAAGACATCACCCGAGCATCTCCTGCTGGCTAATACTTCTTGATTTGGTAGTGGGTCAGGCTGGGAGAAAATGTTTTGGAAAACAAAGGGTACAAGACATTAATTGATCTCTAAGTCCCTTTTGCACTTGCTCTTTCTCTTTGATTAGTTTCACTGGCAGTTTCTCTTCCTCAGCAAAGTAGTTGGAGCCATTGCACTCTTCACCAGCAGCTGTAGAAGGAACCACACATATATGCGGTTTTATCCATTGCAGTAAGAGTCCTTTTAAAATACAACAGGAGAAAACATCTGGGCTCACATATTCCACATCAAACATGAATGGATGTCTAAGGAAAAACTTTCAGTAATTCATTCAGCTTTCTCTGAGCAGTCAGACTGTTTTGTGGAGTCTGCCATCATGTAGAGCCCTCCCATCTGGCTTATCCTTTTGGTGTACACTTCTGCTCTGTTCTCTGGATTTGGCCGCTCTGAGTATCTGTAGTGACAGAACCTAAAACTGGTATTTTCCTGTAATTTAGGAAACTTCCAGCTGTCTGACAGACTGTTAAAGAGGTGAGGATATGTTATAGACCTATAAATACACAGTACTTTTCGGAATAACAACAGAAAACCTATTTCGATTTTCGTTTCCCATTTGGCAAGACTCCAAGCATTTGCTGTCCAAGAATATCAACCTTTTGTAGCAAATTGGTATAGTAAAACAGAATAGGTATGATTTTCTTATTCCTTTAGTGATGAAATAAAACCCCCCGAAAAATTACTACGAGATAAGAGAAGGTAATGAGAACTGTGAGGTCAGATTTATGGTCCTTGTAACACATCTCTGGTAATAATACAGACATCACATTAGATTTTATTTAAAAAAATAACAAAAACAACCCTATTCATTTTTTCCTCCTTTAAAATAAGTGAAAATTGGGACAGGTAAGGAACAGATTCTCCATCTTGCATTTTGGGCTTTGTTTCTTTGCTGGGTTATCCACACTCACTAGAGAAATTCTTTGTATCTGGTGCTGAGGCTGGAAAGGGCTTGAGCTCCGAGAGAAGGCAGGGTAAAAACTCTTGGAGCACACCTAGCCATAGTCATCTTCTAATCAGCAGATCTCTGGTCCTGAGGTGAGTTTCCTCTGCTTACAGCTGTCTCTCCAAATTTCCCTGATGTTAGGAAGTAGACAGGGATCTGCGCCTCACAAGTGAGCAGGAGGTCTGCTCCCCAGCCACCAGCATGGCAGACAGAGGCAGCAAAGAGGCGAGGGCTCCTGGGGCACACTGTTCCCTGGGTGTTACAGCAATTTCTTGAGCTCATTGTAGTGATTTGCCGGAAGGCTTCTGCAGTGAAGGGAAAACAAATCAACCTGGAAGGTGGCTAGTGGGACAGAGGAGGAAAATTGGTAGAAAAACACACATGATGCAATTTCTTCATGTGGCGGCAGCTAAGTGGTTAAGGACAAGGAGTACCAAACCCAATCCTTAAGCGATGCCTTTTTGGAACTACAGCCGAGGCCAAAGTTGTAGGTGGACACTAGGCTTCAGGTAGTAGCAAGAGACACAAGTGTCACTGATTCCACCAGAGCAGGCAAGTGTCAGAGTGTCAGGGGACAGTTGCTGTCTGACCTTGAGTTAGCAGCAGGATGTCCTGTTAACCTTTCCTTGAGGAAATGGTGTGGGGGGCAGTTTGCACCCTCCAGCTGCAATCTCAGGAGGAAATTGTCAAGAGCTGCCAAATCTGGTAGCCAGATGGAGGTGAGATTGCTTCTGCAGCCCCTTGTCCCCAGCAGCCAGGCTGAGCAGGTATGTCCTGCAGGCACACAGGGAATTGGAAGGATTTAGAGAGTGCAGTTCCCTGTCTCAAACACTTTTAAGGCCATGGAAGGATTGTGCCACGAGATAAGCACAGAAGAGAACAACAGGATGACACTAACTCCAGGCCTGACAGAGACAACATCTGGTTTGCCTGGTTAAACATTCCGGGTAACGCATCCAGACAGAAATTCCCACTGTTGGCAAAGTGTGTGAAGAAGCAACTGCTCGTACGCCTATCACCAGACTAACCAAGATCACCCCAAGTTATGGGACAGATGGCATCTATGACCATCCAGTGCTGGTGCTCAGACACACAGAGGCACACTAGGGATCTCTCCAGCCACTGGCCTTAGACCCACAGCCTACCCAGTAAATGCTCCTAGGATCCTCTGCTCTCCAGTGCCTCTGGCACACAACACGCAAAGATATGTCTGAGCCAACCTGCAGATGCCACAGTCTCTTCAATAGCTGGTTTTGGGTTACTGATCTCTCCAGCAGCCAGCTCTCAGACCTCCTGGTCTCGCTGCTGTCCAGCCCATACTTCTGGCTGCTGCAAGACCTGGCTCCCAGGGACTCCCACCCTGCTCAGTCTCACTCCATGTTTGCAAGTGATTACACAGCACTCTACACATCCAGGCATGCCTGCAGGTCTGCTGGTACCTCCAGCTGCTGGCATCCCAGACAAAGAGGTTCTGTTCTTCATGGTCTCCTAGCCTGATCACTGGTACTTGGGCCTACATGCACACAGAGCAGAGACCCCCTCACCCAGGAAAATAGAAATGGAGTTTAATGAGAAGACAGGACAGGCTATTGCAATCAGGCACAGGGCATGGCCAGAGAAGTGTGCTGAGCAACTACCTGTTTGCACACAATCAGCTGCTTTTATCCTGTTTCTTGGGGGGATTTGCCACGCTTATTTCTCTGAAACCTCCTTAATCTCTCACTGTTCCTCCCTTAAAACCTGTAGTTAGTCTTGCAAAATCCCCACATGCTCTTCCCTGGCATGCTTCAATGAATCTCACATCCCTTAAGGCAGTAACACCCCCTCAGTCTGTAAGGCGATCCAGAAGGGCTCTCCCACCAAAACTCACCTTGATGATGGGTTTCATACCAGGACAGTGGACTGACCTGGGAATAGCCAGGTCAGGGTACTCCTCTCTGTCTGATTAGGATATTGGTGTTTGGCTGCTTGTCATCACTCCTCCATGCTCCTTTGTGTTGGGAGAGATGTGTTTTGATAGCAAAAAAGTTAAATCTAGATAAGTCAACTTGCAGAACTCTTGTAGGAAGGCTGCACATCCACAGCTGTCCTTGCTGTTAATGGGAGGTGAAGCTAATTAAAATTGCTCGGGGCTATTGCTGACAAAATTACGTGGAAACACTGTATTCATTATTTAGTAAGCTTAGCACTCTAAACTCTACCACATAACCTCACTGTTATAAATCATATTATATTCAAAGAACAGCTAAAAGGACTTGGGTTTTGGTATATGCTCATTTCTCATTTGTTTAATTCTTGTCTGATGAAGCTTTTTTTGTTTCATACTCCTAAATTAAAACTGAGTTGGCCCAAGGATGTCAATTTGAAGTTAATGATTAAAAACCCCCTCAAAATAACAGAGTAAGGAAAATGTAAAAAAGCAGGACAATGAAAATTAGTGGTGGAGTTAGATGTGAATCCTAGTATGCTGTGCAGTAGCAAGATGGGAAATTGTAACTACTTCCTGCTGTTGTTCACCTCACATTTCCACTTTATCAAAAGAGCAAGGATTTATAAAAATACATGAGCCCAGAGCATCCTCTCAAAATATTCTTACCTGATAAACCAAAATAGTATTTATGCAAAATGTCTTATCAGCTCAAGAATATGAGTGATGGGAGATTTTAACTTGCTGGATCTTCTGATGGAAACTGAACACAGTAAAGAGGAGGCAGCCTAGGAGGTTTCTGGAGTGTGTGGAAGATAAATTCCTGTTGCAGCTGGTAAGTGAGCCTACAGGCATGAGGTCCTGCTACACCTGCTGTTTACACACAGAGAAGGGCTGGCGGGAGATGTGGTGGTCAGAGGCCGTCTTGGGCACAGCCACCACGAAATGACAGTTTTCAATCCCAGGTGAAGTAAGGAAGGGGCGCCAACAAAACCTCTATTCTGAACTTCCTGAGAGCAGACTTTGGGCTGTTTCGGGCTCTGGTTTAGAGAGACACTTGGGAAACAGTCCTTAATAACAAAGGGGTCCAGGAAGTGTGAACACATTTTTGGAAGAAAATCTTAAAGGTGCAGGAGCAGGCTGTCCCTTTGTCCTGAAAGATGAGCCAGTGGGGAAGAAAATCAGCCTCATTTAACAGTGAGCTTTTGCTGCAGCTCAGGGAAAAACCAGAATTTATGACCTTTGGGAGAAAGGGCAGGCACTCAGGAAGAATACAAAGATGTTGTTAGAGGATGTACAGAGAAAACCAGGTGAAAGCTTAGCTAGAACTCGATCTGGACACTGCTAAGGAAGATAATAAAACTTTTTTTTTATAAATACATTAGCAATAAATAAACAGCCAAGGAAAATCTCCATCATTTATTGGATGCAGAGAGGAACATTGTCACCAAGGACAAGTAAAAGGCTGAGGTGTCTCACGCCTTCTTTGTCTCAGTCTTTAACAGAAAGACCGGTTATCCTCAGGGCAACCAGCCCCCTGAGTTTCTAGACAGAGACAGGGAGCAAAGTAGATGCCCTGCAATTCATGGGGAAGTAGTTAGTGACCTGCTGAGACACTTTGACACTCATAAGTCTATGGGACCAGATGACACTGATCTGAACATCTGAGGGAGCTGGCAGAATTGTCACACTGCATCATTAATCATCAGTCCTGCTTAACTAGGGAGATCCCAGACAGCTGGAGATTAGCAAATGTGACACTTATCTGCAGGAAGGGTCGGAAGCAGGATCCAGAGAAGTACAGGCCTGGGGAAGGTTGTGGAGCAGACAATCTTGAGTGCAATCACATGGACAGGACAACCAGGTGATCAGGCCCAGCCAGCACAGGTTTAGGAAAGGTGGTGCTTGACCAACTTGATCTGCTTATATGAGCATGTGACCCCTGTAGTGGATGAGGGAAAGGCTGTGGATGTGTCTACCTAGACTTCAGTAGAGCCTTGGTTGCTGTTTCCCACAGCATTCTTCTGGGAAAGCTGGAAATCCATGGCTTGGATGAGGGCACTCTTTACTGGGTGAAAAGCTGCCTGGATGGCCAGGCCAGAAAGTCGTGGTGAACGATGCCATATCCAGTTGGAGGCTGGTCACTGGTAGGGTTGAGCAAGGCTCAGTATTTGGGCCAGTCCTGTCTAATATCTTTATCAATGATCTGGATGAGGAGATCGAGTTAGTAAGTGCAGATAACACCAGGTGTTGATATGCTGGACGGTAGAAAGGCTCTGCAGAGGGATGTGGACAGGCTGGATTGATGGGCCGAGGCCAACACTATGAGGTTCAACAAGGTGAAGTGCCTGGTCCTGCATTTGGGTAACAACAATCCCAGGCAGAGCTACAGGCTGGGGGCAGGGTGGCTGGAAAGCTGCCGGTGGAAAAGGACCTGGGGGTGCTGACTGACAGTGGCTGAACATGAGCCAGGGTGGGCCCAGGTGGCCAAGGAGGCCGATGGCATCCTGGCCTGTGTCAGAAATAGTGTGGCCAGCAGGACCAGGGAGGGGATTGTCCCCCTGTACTCAACAGTTGTGATGCCACCCCTCAAATCCTGCATCCAGTTCTGGGCCCTCACTACAAGAAGGACATTGAGGTACTGGAGTGGGTCCAGAGAAGGGTAACAGAGCTGGTGAAGGGTCTGGAGAGTAAAGTCCTATAAGGAGCAGCTGAGGGAGCTGGGATCATGTAGCCTGGAAATAATGAGGCTCTGGGGAGACCTTATCACTCTCCACAACTTCCTGAAAGGAGGTGGTATCAAGGTGGGGGTTGGCCTCTTCTCCCAACGGACTAGTGACAGGACAAGAGGAGATGGCCTCAACTTGCGCCAGGGGAGATTCAAGTTGGACATCAGGAAGAATTTCCTCACAGAAAGGGTTGTTAAGCATTGGAACAGACTGCCCAGGGAGGTGGTGGAGTCACTGTCCCTGGAGGCGTTCAAGAAACACCTAGACATGGCATTCAGTACCATGGTATAGTTGAAATGGTGATGGTCACTCAGAGGTTGGACTTGATGATCCTGGAGGTCTTTTCCAACCTTAGGGATTCTATGATTCCGTATTAACTTTGCACATAGGACCTTAATGTTCCAAATTTGTGGCAGGGAGGTTTAATTCTGAAGTATAAAATCAATGTACTTATATGTACACAAATTGTCAATACATCCAGAGAACGGTTTCTAATGCAAAGTTTTGACTGGAAGAAATGTGGAAACTTATTCTTCATTGCCTATCATTTTCTAAATGTCTAACTGATTTTCTCAAACTGCTTTTAATATATGCATCCATACATATGTTTTCTCCCTTCTCCAGACTGTTTTGTTTTGCAGTAAACCCTCACCCTGATTTATGGTTTTCCATCTGGGAAACCATATGAAATAACCATGATTCGATACTGAATTGTCTTCTCCCTCTGCTAGTAATGTGTTTTGCCCAGTGACAGGTTTGACCAGCATAACAACTACAGGAGGAGAAGTAGGCAAGTGGTGGAAAACTTCCTGTTACTTTTTTTTTGGTAATGCATGTGTGTGTGGGTTTTTTTTGTGTTTCATTTTGCTTTGTTTTCTTATTTTTGTTTGTTTGTTTCTACATTTTTTGAGACATTGCTCAGGTTGATCTAAAAACCATGTGTAAAAAATATTTTCTCTCAAGGAGAAAGAGCAGGAAAACCATTCTTCTTACTTCTTCATGTATTCCTATTTCTTTTTTTTTTATATTTTGGTTTCCAGATACTTGCTCATGTCTAGAATGTTGATTAAAAATGATCATAAGGCAACAACCTACTCTCCTTTATAGAAGAGATGAACTTGTTTCACTAGAGTAAACCCAAGATGAAGCGGCATAAATATAATGGCAGAAAATAACAGTGAGTGCTGAGGTAGGAACAGGAAAGCACTTCTCACTGTCAGCCTTTTCTGTGGCAGTTTCAGGGAGCATTGAATCATTCAGTTTGTGTATCTCAGGATAAAGGCTTTGCACAGAAATTACCTTGCATCTCACATGAGCTAGTGAAGTCCATGCTCTCTCTCTCGTGCTAATTCTGATGGATGGGAGAAGACCATCAGACACATGATATTCCAAATGATTGAATGACTTCAGATGAAAAAATGCACTTTTGTTTTTTTTGCATTAGACCTCATGAAACTTATGTGGGCTTTTGCACACACTTTTCCTGTGCCCTTCTGAGTACTGAAGGTCAAGAGCACCAGATTTCCTTTAGAAGAAAGTATCTGAGATGAGCTGTTGCTCACTCAAATTCTTCACCAGGAGGAGTTCAGAAGTGGGAGTGTACTCCCTTCCTCTCGGTTGTGGAAATGGGTTCCCTTCCTTCAGCCCTGGCTTGGCTTGGGGAGGTTTTCTTTGTACTTTCCTAGTCTGTTTGGCCAGTCTTTCTTGTTGGCGAGCCAACAAGAGTAGTTTCACAACGATCACTGTGTTCTCTTAGTCCTTTACCATATACACTGAAACCTGTCAGCTTCAGGCTAAAGAAAACAACAAGTTAAGCAGCTGATCCCAGCTGTTTAGTGATTCTGCATCCATAGCCAAACCAAGCTCAGAGATGCTCAGGACAACCAGTAAGTCCTGACAGCAGAGCCATCACTCAGGAAAATGCAGATAACACAGCCTGTATAGCAATAACAACCCTGATCTACTGGCTTACATCTTCTTTGACAGAGGTTTTGTTCTTGGTTTTCATTCTTGCCATTTCACCTGCAAAAGAAGGGCTCAGTTAATAATCTAGTGAACTATTAGGTGGCCTGATGCACTTGACAGTTCTGAGTAGCAGGTTTGGTCACCAAAGAAACCTAAAAAGATGAAACTGAGTAGTTAGAGAAAAGTAGAAGAGACTTTTTAGGGGTTGAAGGCAGAAGCTCTCATCAAGAGAACTAAAGAAACACAAGAAGGGTGCTAGGTAGAGCAAGAAGGAATAATGTAGTTTATGGGTAGCCAAATGACTGCCTGACAGGTGCAAAACCAATTTAGCAGATTGTGGGATGTTTTTCATGCAGAAAGGCCTATCTTTGGGGAGGCGCAGCTGTGCCCACAGCAATTGCATCAGGAACAGTGTCAGAAAGAAGGTATGACAGAGGGCTGTCATCAGCAGAGGCATCCGTTGTATGCTAAGGCAGTGATCTGTGTATTAAATACAAAGAAAACTACAGTGCATAAAGCAGCATGTAGCTTGATGTGCCACAAAAATCCAAATAAATCTTTGCCAATTAAGTAAACACATTCCTGAAAGTCATATGATCTGCTGCTCCACCCTTCTGCTGGGTTAATGCTATCTTACAGGGGTGTACAAGCTGCTGGTAGGAAATGTCTTTGTCACAGAGGCAGGAACAGACATGTGTCTTAAAACCACCACAGTTCACAAGGGACAGCTTACAACTCTGAATGTAGATGGACAAATAGGCAGGTGTATCCTAAAGAGTGGTGTAGGTTCCATGATGAATAAAATCCCCTTGGCCAAGGGAGTCCATCCATTCAGCATGGGGAATCTTACGGTAAACTCCACGTCAATGTCTTTCCATGTCAGGTGTGTCAGGAAAGAACAGAGCAGTCTCATGCGGTGTAGCAGATGAATCTCATGATGTGAGTCAAATGAGGCAGTGTATTCTGAGGAAAGCACTTTTTAAACAGTAAACTGGTGAATGGGATTAACAAAGCTAAAAGATGGCCTGAAGATTTCGGATGAGGATTGCTGATGACCTCTTAACGCATCAAACTTCTTACCCCAGAGAGAGTAGGATGCTTTCCTAAGGGACAGTTCAAGACTGGACAGAATTTTAGGAGGAATGAATGATCCCCATAAATGTCTTTCCCCTTGTTAAGTTGTTAAATGTGGGAGGTCCATCGCTGATGGTAGCTGCTGTTAGTCAGCCGGACTCCACCTCGGAGGCAGAGAACCCCTCCTGGGAGGAGGATCCTGAGGGTGGCATCCAGGTCTAGGACCTACCCCACCTTCCCAAAGGTTCTGTTGAGTTTGATGTTTTATTGGTTGCTGGTTATTGTACCCTCCCCTCAGTTAATTTTAGTGGACCCTGGAACCCTGTACCCTCCCCTTTTGTCCCCGTTCATTGGCTGTATCCCTTTCCTCGGCCCAATTTCTGCCTCCCCTAAAAACCCCTTGCACATCCCTGGACCCTCTGGAGTTCTCCCTTGAAACTCTTCCTCTTGGATGTCTTTGCCCTCGTCCTTAATAAAGGAGATCACGGGGAGACTCCCTCCTGCAGCCCTTTACCTTCTTTGCCTTCTTGCTCGCATCTAGCAGGCATCTCGCCGGGAGCAGCTCCACCTCAGAGTGAGCAACCCACTATTTGCCCTCGAGACCCCTTCCTGTCCCCTGGCAGACTCTTGGGCCCTCGGAGCCAATGTCCTCCGTCGAGGGAAAACCTGCAGCCGAAAGGCAACAGTTAAACACATTTTTTAACTTCCATGATAAACATGAAGTTTGTAGTGTAAGTAAAAAACTCAGGAGTTCCTTTCTTCTCTCTACCTTAGCTTTTCTTACATAAGTACAAAGACTACTATCTGTGTAAACACAGATCCCCTGTAGGAATAGCAGAGGGGAAAAAAAAAGGTGAAGAGTCCTTATTTGCATAACTAGTGTAGTACCGATAATGTAACCGTAATGAAGGTAATATAACATCTATTTAGAACAGAGTAAAAGAACTGAACATCAGTAAAAGGAAAGCATTATTCCGGAAGAGAGGGAAATTAATGAGAAACATCTTTTCATCATTTTGAATACACCCCATTAAATTAATTTGAGCAAGGTTGTCTAAATTCTCATATGTTCATAAATGTTTTTGTGCATACCAAGCTGAACTAGGTCCTGAAAGAAAGAAAAATGCCTTCCTAGACTCTTTCTCCATATGCAGGCAGAGCAGCAGGGTATTCATCAAAGCCATAAACAAAGTGCATAACCAGAGATTTAATTCTTGAAACTGCACTTGGCTACAAAACTTCCAAAACCACGTGAAGAAGGCCTTTATGTTGAGTGTCTTACTGTAGCTTTAGAGTATGATGAAGTAAATTAATTCAAGGAAGTTATTATTGCTTCCAGTTTGCCTGCCATGAGAGCTAGGACTGCATTTTCTTTTTGGAGCTTGGATTTTAATCTATGTTAATATTCACATCAACAGGGTAAGTTAATGAGGCCCAAGCTCATTTTATTATCTTTCATCTGACTGAAGCTCTAAGATGCTACCCGCACAGCCTGGGATACGCACTCCGCATGCTGGATGAGGACAAGCAGTTTATTCTTGAGCATTTGTACTGCACAGACACGAGTGCTCTGTGGTTGGTGTTCTCCATATGGGAAAGTTAATTTTATTTCTGTCTTGCTTGAAAACAAACAAACAATAAATCAGCAACAAAAAAAAAAGAAGGCAAAAAAAGGGATATGAAAAGAAATGCAAGCATGCCTGCGAGGTCTGAAACAGAGCTGGGTGCGCACGTTTTTCATTGTAGAAGACAATGATGGTTAATGATTGCTGACGTACGCTGGGAAAAAAATAGAGCTTATTTGAAAGGAGGCTCTATTAAAATAGTCACTTTTTGATTCTTGAAATTATTTTTATCACATTTGGGTCTCCTGAAGTGTTCACTTCTCACGATTTCTCAAGTAAGGACTGACAGCCTTTTCAGAAAGACTTGAACTTCTCAGATGTTCCAGCATCAGTAAGAACTGCACAAAGAGCAATGGAAATGGCATGTGGAGTTAAGATGGTAAAGTAGATGAGAAGAAAAAAAAAGAAAATAAAGATGAAGTGTGAAACTGTGCAGCTTTTCTGGATGTTGCACTGCAGAGAGATGTGGTTTGGAGCGGGTCTGTCTGGCTGCTGAATGTCCCAGCCACTCTGCCTGCCTGCAGGAGCACAGGGTGCTGGAGCAGAGTTGGGCAGGTCCAGGAGGATGAAGGAGAATTTTCACCTTCTTGGTAGTTTTGAAAAGACTCAGTCAGGAGACTTTGCTAAAGTCTAGAAGAAGAGAGGAGTAGTTATTTTTCCTGGCATGGGATGAGGTTAGCATAAAAATTCAAAGCAAACTTCTTTTGAGAGGAATGGGTTGGCAGCTGACACAACTGCTTCTGTCCCATGGCAAAACAAGTAACTTGCTGCTCAGTGTGGGGAGATCACAGAATCACAGAAACATTTAGGCTGGAGAAGACCTCTGAGATTACTGAGTCCAGCCTTTGGCTGAACATCACCGTGTCAAATAGACCATGGCACTGAGTGCCATGTCCACTCTCACCTTGAACACCTCCAGGGATGGTGACTCCGCCATCTCCCTGGGCAGTCTGCTCCAGTGCTTAAAACCCTTTCCATGAAGAAATTCCTCCTGATGTCCAACCAAAACCTTCCCTGGCACAGCTTGAGGCTCTGTCATCTTGTCCTGTCACTGGTTGCCTGGGAAATGAGGCTGACCCTCACCTTGCTACAAACTCCTTTCAGGTAGTTTCAGATGCCTTTGGGTTCATCAGTTTGTCATTCCTACTACTGAAATGCTGTGCTACAGACCAATTAGATGAATGTCTTTATATGTCTTTCCATCCTCATTAAAATTTTTCTTGTCCCTAATAGGAGCAGTTTTATATAAAATGACAGTAGTGTATAGAGCAAAATGGGATGGACGGAAGGGCAGATTAACACAAGGCAATAAAAGGTCTATGGAAAATTCACATGTGTAAGCCTGAATTTCAAAGCTAAATCTTCACCTTCAAAAAGTTACATGCCAGCTTTTGCGGAGATGAAGGCGGCTTTAACTAGCAGTGAGCAAACGGGCCTCAGTGGGTGGAGCAGGCAGGCTGGATCCCAGGTTGTGGCAACCCAAATCAGCTGCTCCAAGATAACTGAAAGCTGTCCTCTAACTCAATGGTCCATTAAATCTGGGATGTGTTTACTTGATTTTGTTTTGAAATGATTTTCATTTGTCTCGGTGAGATATGTCTGAAAGTTTTGAGCTGTAGCAAGTACTGTTCTTATTTGTTTGCATGGATTATGCTGGAACAACTCATGCATTTTTTCCACTTTGCTGAGCTTCACTCTCATCATAAATTGCTTATTTAAGTACAAATGTCAGTTAATTCTTAGGTAAATAGATTCTTATATTTTAAAATTAAAACAAAGCAGAAAATATAGAATATTTTGGGAGAGAAAAGACTGAAAGGTTCTCAAAGAATGGGGACACTTACAAGAGAAATATTCTTTATCACACAGCAGTATGACAGATATTCAGCTGTACTTTCAGCTTGGAGAGTTTGTAATCTCAAAGGAAAATTCCGTGGAGGTCTCTGAAAACAATAAACTATGTGTACACAGAAAGAATAATGAAATATGCCCTCTCCCCACTCCCCGACTAAGGCAGTCCGGTTAAAAAAACTGTTTCTTTGTCTGTAAGAACCAGTGTGTGTAAAATTTTCATAACGACTGGCAATTTGCAAGCTTCGCATTCCTGCAGCCTTTCAGTAATAATGAAAGCCTGGAAACAGCCTAGGATATTGAGGTACTGAACTGAATTTCAAACTTTGAGCCTACTAGAATCCGAGGTCAAAATTTGGAGGAAAGCTGCTCCCATTTTAGTTACTAGCAACACCGAGGTAGTTAGTGACGGTGTTGGCTTAGTTTCTGACAATTTTAACAGCTTTATTTGTACAGCCAGCTTCCTGGGATGACAGTGACTACTGTCTTTTGCTATGGGTGCTCTTATCTGATGCTGACATTGATATATCTTCCTCAGAAGTGATTGCAGCTGAATCCCTTGTTCATTTTCATCTTTATGACTCTCAAGCCATCTTCTTGTACATGTGTGTTGGTTTTTTGGTTATTTTGGGTTATTTTTACCCTTTTCTCCCATTAACTCTTTTGCTTTTTTCAAATAGTGTCTTCCAATGACATAAGTATGAGCCAAGGCAAACTGAAGAGGATTTCTTTCCAGTGTTGAGTCAGGATGAGTTGTGGGGCTTATGGAATTCTTAACTTAAAGATTTATCCCTTATCTCATCACCCCCCCTTTCCAACCCCAGAGTGAAGTTACTCTCCTTGCTCCCCTTGCTATTAGTGTCCTTCACCCACCACTCATCACGAGGAGAGTCAGTGTATTTATAAACGTGAACGCCTTTAGGATGAGCAACCAACACATTTCTTTCTTTTACCTTTCTTGAGGAGAAGCTGGTCCATGCTCAGCAATTTGCTCTTCTCAGCAGGTCTTTTAGTGGCACCTCTATCTGCAGATGACCCTCTCACTCAGGCAGGTGGTCCTAGCACCTTTTCAGGAGATACTGCCTTTATCTCCTGAACTGCTCAAGAGATGACTTTCACCTCTACTGTTGTGTCTGTGTCTCTCTGCTTCAGACACAGGTCTAGTAGGGGAAAAATTGAAGGGTTTCTCAGGCTGGAGGAATGATTTTGTTCTCTGGAGTACTAAGAAGTGTCCTTGTGGTGTGTTGTACATGATGTGTCCAAAGTAAAAGGAACATAATGTTTCCCAGAAAGGGATGTTAGTGTTGTGGAGAACACTTTGCTCTTACAAAGCTCATGCTGGTTTGTATCACCAGTTGATAGCATATTTAATCGTGTGGAGTAGTTTTATGTCAGCTAGCTTTTGGTGAGGATGTGAGGTTCCTCCCTCCTGTAGAAGAGGTGTATCCATCCCTCTGTCTGCTGGGAGGGGTCCCTGATGTTTGGGGATACTGGAGTATCCTTAGACAGGGCAGACTAGGAGCCACTTGTGTAACAGTACAGCAGGGCACTTTATGAAGACAAAGCCATGTGCATGTTTTCTTGCCTGCTCTTTTCCAGGTTTTTATTTCTGCATTATGCTCCATTTTCCTTTTAAACAGGGAATGTTCAGCTGCAAAGGCTCAGGGTTTTTGTGGCCGAGTAGGCCAGGGCTGAGGAGAATTAATTCTGAGCTGGGGATGACTTGTGTGTTTATGTGTTTGGAATGACTTTTGCTTTTAAATGCTTGACAAATTCCCAAAGCAGGAGGTAGCATGGGTATCTCTGCCTTGATGCTCATGGTGTTTTCCAGGCCATTAATGCTGAGCTGCTTATACTTTCTCCTTGTCCTGCCAGTGCTCTCTGCAACACACACAAATAACACACTCTCTGCTCCAAACCTGCCCCCTATTTTCCAGTCAATTTGACTTGCCAGAATGGACAACTTCAGATCTGTGGGATGATTTGCTACCATTGGCAGCTCCTCTGCTCAAGCGGGCATTCCACATTGCTGAGGGCAGTGGTAGGTAGGTGGGTAGGAGGGTGATGTGGTCCCTGAGGTGGTTGCTGCTGTGGGTTGTAAATGTAATTGACGATTTTCTTAGCTTATGTTGCACCCATTGCATGTGGGCACAGGATCAGTTCTGGTCAAAGCCTGTGTTTGCTGACTCATGAAGGTGTCCTTTCTCCTGAGGCTCAAGGCCATGTGAGCTCCTTTTTGCTATGCTCCTTTCTGTTAGTGAGCCAGCCCAGAGGCTGCTTGCTACTTGTACCTACAGCTCCTGTCCTCAGATCTATTTGACCTTTACTGAATTTAGCCTCTAAAGTTCAATAATTTGTTTAAATCTTTGTGCAATTCTTAGCTTTGATGGGCATCCATCAAAAAAAAGGAAGTAGCAGCCACTATCTTCGGGGCAGTGAAGGACTTTCTCAGTGTTTGGAGATGCCTCTTCTACCTTTCTCCTCCTGCATGTCCTTCCCTCTTTCCCTTCATTCGGCCTACTTCAGCACTTCATCATCACGGGATGAGGTTTAAACCAGCTGCAGTTTGCAAAGCTGGTGGCTCAAAATGTCTCCAGGTTGTCTGTGGCAACACTGATGTGGTGGTACTGCCACCCAGGTTTGCCCTTGCCAGCAGCTTGGTCTCTCCCTTCCCCACCTCTTCTGATGCATCTCTAGACCCTCTATTGATCCTCTGCAATGTCATTGAGTGAGAAGTGACAAGCACAGTAGTGCTCTCAGAGTCCTGATCGACTCAGGAGGCAGAGTGCTCTTGAAAGTGCACTCATGAATAATATTCACACATATTAAAGTAATGGCTGTAAGTACTATTCACCATGTCAAGAGATGGAAAAGGCAGTCAGTAACTGAGAACTGAACTCCGATAAAAATCATGGTGCTTAAACCATTGTAATAAATCTGTCAGTCTTCTCAGACAGTGAGCAGAAAATCCCTATTAAACAAGTCAGTGACAGAGTCAGCTTGCTGAACAGGCAAACCAGCCCATCCTTTGGACTGTGGTTTGAGAGCACAGTAAAGCACTGCTGATATCCATAGGGTGCTGTGGGAGTGCTGGGACAAGCCTTGCTGGGCTGGCTTCCAGAACCTAAGCAATCCTGACCAGAGATCAGCAGAAACACTAATCCAGTCTTGGGGTGAACAGGCACACTGTGCTGAGACTTGTAATGAACAAACAAGTTCTGAAAAGATCAGAAAATATTTGACTGTCAACCTTTAAGGAAAGGTAGTATATCTCAAAAAAAAAAAAAAAAGGAGAAAATGGTCTTTCCTTACCTACTTTGATTTTATTTATTTGACAGTGGTGCTGTAAGATTAGCAATCTTCCATGAATTCAATAGCAACTTTATGATTGTATAGGAAGCATATTTGTGGTGCCTGTGGAAACTCAATGGTTCAAGCAAAGTTGCTCCCCTGACATCTCCCTCTTTTTTTTTCATGACCCTTTAAAGTAATATTTCGCTTTGTTCTGGTTTCCTATTATTCATGAGCAATTCTAAGTTCTTCACATCCTCCCACAGTTTCTGGTTGAATGTAGGTTTTACACTGAAGTTGTTCTGTACTTTTTTCCTTTCTTGAATGAGCTTTGATGTATCTGTTTGAGTTTCTCCTGCCATCTGGTATTCTGCACTGAGAGCCACGATCCACACTGTTAACTCCTCACTGGTATTTTCTCTTTTTGCATATGTTCAGAGGGACTCCTAAGCTGCATCAGAAATCTACTGGAAAACCATTTGTGGTGGTTCTAATTCCCACATCTTGGACTTTACGACATTTTGTCCTGGCTTGAGGATGCTCCCCTGCTGAAAAGCAAATAACTCAAAATGCTCTTTCCTCTCATTGTCTCATTGCCCTACATTCCCACCCTCCTCCTGTTCTGCCATGCAGAAGAACCTGTTTTAAGACACAAACCCCACCACATGCACAAAACTAGATGGAGAGGCTTAGTGTTTGCCTTAGTGAAGCAATTGGTGTTTATTCTCAGAAACTCCTCATTTGTTAATGCAGAGATTTTGCTATTGAGCTGGAAGATTGGCTCAATTTCAATAACTTGTGTGAAATAGTAAAATATTTCTTTTTCTTCTGAATTCACATTCACTATGGGGCAAGAGAGAACAGTGTGTGGGCTAAGTGTGGTTTGGATATAAATGTTCAGTACATGTTTTGATTATTTTCCCATTTGAAAAAGGTCTTAGACTTCACTCTTGGGTACCGCAGTAATTGTATTCCAGGGCAGAGGCTCTTCTATCTACTATCTCCAAATGCAAACTGTTCAACTACTAGGATGTGTATTTTTATTCCATATTACATTTTTATTAAAATGTGGTGTTGTAATAGGATTCCTCTTTCTCTGAGGAGTTTTATATACATATACCTATGTTCATATATACACACACACACTCATTAAAAATGATTTTGCTATGGAGGAAGAGAGCATTGGGTCCAAAAAGCTAAGTTTTATATATTTTATTCATAAAAACAGATTTGCAACAATTTATTAAAAATTGATCTCATGCAGTATAAGGTTATACAAGAAATTCTTCATTTACATTTTCTTCTGGCAGTTCCAGTCTAGTTTAAAGCATTTGTGCACTAACATCATTGGAAAATGCCATTGGGGCACAGCCTCTTCATAAATTTACAGTACATTTTTGCTGCAGTATAAAAGAACAGAAACATTAAATAGCTATATTCACTTGGTTGGTCTTGTTATCTGCAGTAAAGTAAAAAAAATGTTATGGGAGAAACTACAGTATCATTGAGACAAAGAATGTACTGCATGGTTTAAACCTAATAAACGTCACACAGTCAGTATTCACGAAGTTACAGACACACACACACACACTCACCTCCAATGGTCCAATACTTCTGAATTATTTTTTTTTCCTGCTAAGTTGGAATAATATTTCTACAGAGATCTTTGTGTATACATTATATACAATATCATAATTTTCTCTTTTTAAAAATTAACATTCCTTTTAAAATAAACCAGGCCCTGATGATATTAATAAAGCAAGAGAATACTGTCAACACACATTGAGTGACGACATCAGTGTTTAGTGCTTAAACAGAGTAATGAGTTCTAGTTTACCTGTGTTTATACTTACATGGTTTTTTGTTCTAAAAGCTACAGATATTTCCATAACCTCTCTCACTGTATGTGCCAAGTGAAATATTTTGTGATGCTCCTGATTGCAAGATTCAGATACATATTCAAGTTGGTTTTGGCCACTATGAGGTGTGTTTTATTTTCAATGGAGATTTATGGTAGCTTGTCAAAGCTGCAGTTAATTCCCTCAGCTAATGAACCCCTTCAGCTGTGCTTCAGTCATTGCTGATTTGTAAACCTTTGTACGAATGTCATTCCAAAGGTTTGATCTGAGGGGCACAGGTGTTGATCAAAGAAAACTGAGAGCCTAGTGGGGGCTTCATGTGGTTTTTTTCCCCTCTACTTTTAGCAAACAGCCCTGGCAGTGAGAGGACACATTTCCAGTCCCTTGAAAAAAGAAGCTGCATGTGTGTCTCACCTGTGCTTGAGGGTTTGACTCCAGAGTTGGTCCAGACGGTACACCACTACCGTTCCTCCTAATTACTTTGGTTCAGGGAAAGGAGCTAAAGTATAAAACCCATTGTTTTTTCACAGTCCTTTCAGGATTCAGATAAAATATTCTATTGGTAAATTTGATTTGTCCTCTCTATTGTCCGCTACAACTGTCACACGTACGCAGGTACGAAGCAAACATTGTGTATATTCACATCTATGTGCCCTGCAGGCTTTGCCCGCAGCAGCAAAGTGCTGTGCCCTAATCCCTCCCCCCCAAGTCCACTGAATTAATTTTATTGTAATTATGTGTGACACAATTCAAACAAACTAGGAAAAACAATTCATCCTGTGGCATTAAGACTTTACTACCCATCTGTCCTCCGTGTCCTGAGTTATCAGCCCTAGGACTTTTTCAGACAGTTTAGTGTGTTATGGTTGGTGGTGTTTATTCTGAAATAGGTGCAGAAACTTTGCTAAAAATGAAGCTGCAGATGTTCAGCAGTCACTACCATTGCCCCTGGAGAAGGGTGAAGTGCTCTGCTTGCAATCAGCAGCTCTCCAGCTGGTGGCAACTCAGCGCTGGAGCTTCAGGCTCTGCTTGGGTTACACATACAGCTGCAAGGTAAAGGTGACCCTGCTCACAGCACTGCAGTCTCAATGACACCCGAGGAATCATTTCTCACAATTCTTCTTTCCTACTAAACATCGTCTCTGAAATGAAAAAAAGCAAGACTAACCAGTGCAGAATGTTTCCAGTGATTTAACAGAACTCTTGTAAAAATGAGTGTATCTATTCCAACATGGTATAGCTCAACCACTGCATTTTTGTTACATGGATACAGCATAGAATTGCATGTTCTCAGCAGCCACATAAAGCTCAGTGACATTTGAGTGGCTTTTTTTTTCCTAGTGTCTTTTTTGCAAGATCCGTATATCCCAGCCTCCTTGTTGCTAGTAGAAATTTTGGAAGAAACATTTTTCAGTGACTTCTAGGTGAAGAAATAAAAACTCCATGAATAAGGCTACAGATCAAACTCCTTGTGTCCTCCTTTGCTTTTTCACATGAGTTACACGGGCACTCCTGTGACGAGGGCCTCAGCAGAAGTTCCTCTGCGTTAAGAGCCAATGTTACATGTTTGTAGCAGAGTTCTAGGTCAGATGTTTAGTCCAGTCATTGAGTACTTAAAAGCAGTTCAGGAAGCACTGATCTCCCTCTCCTACAGCCCTGAAACCATCACTCGGAAGGAGGGTGGCACGTGTCTGTGCCGAGGACTGGCACTGGGGCTTACGCACGGGCTGGCACAGCTGGCATCGACTCCTCCTATGGACGGCAGGTAGGCGTGATGAAGGATGGGCAGCTGCAAGGACAGCCGGCGCTGTATACTGCGGGAGAGACAGGGAGAGCAGCGTTAGCCAAGGGCCAAATGGAATACCTTACACGGCTGATGTTCTCCCAGGTTGCTGCGAGGGAGTTCTCTCTGCCTGCCACTGTGACCGACAGGGTTAATGCCAAGAGCATTGCGCTTGCTGATGTTGAACTACGCCACCACGGTGTTATTTTCCCCTTGGGGAATTCTTTTGACAGGTTAGACATGTCAAAGGAATCTAAGTGTGCTTTCTTAGCATCCCACAACCTTCTGAAATTCCCAGGCACATTCAGGTTAATTGTTAGAGTGCTGATACGGGGAAAAGGGAAAATCTTAAGTTTGCAAAGAGGGCATACGGCTTGGTGACCCCCCCATGCCTTGCAAAGCGATCTGCTGCCTTCAGAGCCCTGGCCAACTGTGTAGACATGCACGAGGTCACAGACTGAGTTTTAAGCCACGCATCACTTAGCACAAGGATGTTAGTACTAAGGATGGCATTTTTGCAACTCCAGCTAAAGCAAACACAGCTGCATGGTGGCGGGGAGTTGGGACTGATCGCTTTCTCCTCTTTTAAGCAGTTCCTCTTTAAAGTTTGGGTCTGTGCTTTTGAGGTGATGGATGCTTCAGTCAGTGCTATGGGACTGAGAAGTTGGCACTCTAAAAGCAGTCCTACCCAACAACCGTACCAAAATTCAGTGTTCCTAAACCCAACATTCTGTATCCATTTTTCCAAGTGGATTGACATCATAATAACTAGTATATTCTTTTTTTTTTAATGGATACTAAATCATGCTCACAGGTATCCCATCTAAGCCCTTTCCTTGGAGAGCATGGTGCCATGAGAAAAGGGCTCTGCTACCCCTGTGCTGTGGATATACTAGCACCTTTCACAAAATCAAAATGCTGTTGAGGTTTGCTAGTGTAAAAGATGTTTTCAGTCATTTTATCCTCAGGATAGCTTTGCACTGGGAGACATTCACCCTTGAAACACAGAGGCACTTTCTAAAGAGGAGAACGATGTCAAAGTGACTGAGCTGAACTGAAGACTAGCTTTTGGATTTCAGAACAAAAATGCCCATAGAAAGAATTGTAGCTGTGTAACAGAGTTTTAAATTTATGTTTGCATGTTTTCTGATATAATGACAGTGTATAGACAGGCCTTTATAAGAGGTATATGTTTGAAAGCTAGCCCTTTGGACAGCCTTTCTGATTCAAACAACATTTAATTGCTTGTGTTAGGTAGCAGAGACAGATACCAAGCCATCCATTGCACTGCTTGGGGACCAAGCAATATAGCTTTTAAACTCAAACAGAAAGAAATGTAGTGTTCTTCTCTTTAGTTTCTTCACTACAAACTTTGGCTTGTTTATACAGAGGTGCAGCAGAAATAGCTGTTGTCTGCCTACCCAGGAAACTCTTTCTCATTGTTTCTTCTCCTCAAACTCCCTTTAAAACTTTCATGCAATGTTAGTCCTCAGTGATGACCATTCTAGTGCTGGCAATGCATTCCTGGAACTGAACAAAATCCATTCATTGTTATTTTGCTACTGTGCTCGACTCTTTCTGGTGCTATCAATGAAGTCATGCCTTGTTCCCAAGGAGTGCAGAGGTGGCATGGCTCTCTGTTTCCCTGTGCTGAATCTTTATGAGCCTGATGCTGTGGATTGTCATTCTGTCTCTTGTTGAGGGGTCAAATGCAGAATTGCCCGCACTTATTTTCCCACCAGTGGAAATGCTTACTTTGTTCAGCTGTTATAGACTTCTCATTAAAGGGCTTTTTGAAGCTACTCCAAGAGAATCCAGTTGCATAATCAAGTGAATAGGATTTTTTCTCCAACCATTTCAGTGTTAGCCATACCACGGACAAAGCATGTTTATTTAGCTATGCCAACAGTGGCTGCAGTGGGTGGCAAATTTTGCTTTAACTGTACTTAGAAGTTTACTTTCACTTGAAAACTTGGTTCCTGGAATTGGGGCAGAGAACTGTAGCCTGGAGACTTGCACACAATTAAGAGTGTAGACAAAACTCCTAGGGTGAAACATGAAACAAAACAAAACAAGTAGCAAAATCCAAACAAACTTGCTATTTTCACCTGAAGTGAAAGTAAATCTTGTACCTTGCCTCACTCTTTTTAGGACTTGTTTTTTTCACAATATCAGTGATTTTCCCTTCTTCTACTGCTGCCACATTTTGCCCATGCTTTGTGGGGAACCCTTGGTACCAATACAGGCTGGGGGATGAAGGGATCGAGAACAGCCCTGCCAAGAGGAAATTGAGGGTGATGGTGGATGAAAAGCTGGGCATGACCAGGCTATGTGCACTTGCAGCCCAGAAAGTTAATCATATCCTGGGCTGCATCGAAAGCAGCGTGGCCAGCAGCATGAGGGAAGTGATGCTCCCCCTCTGCTCTGCTCTGGTGAGACCCTACCTGGAATACTGCCTTCAGCTCTTCTCATAAGAAGAACGTGGACCTGCTGGAGCAAATTCAGAGGAGGGCCACAAATAAAATCAGAGGGCTGGAGGATGTTTCCCAGGAAAAGAGGCTGAAAGAACTGGTGTTTTTCATCTTGGAGAAGCAAAAGCTCCAGGGAGACCTTAAAGCTGCCTTCCAGTACTAAAGGGAGCTTACAAGGTAGCTGGAGAGGGACTTTTTACAAGGGCATGGAGTGAGAGGATGCTGTGTGAGGTTTTAAGCAAAAGAGGGTAGACTTAGACTACGTAAAAGGAATGAATTTTTATGATGAGGGTGGTGAAACACTGCCACAGGTGGCTCAGATGCCCCATCCCTGGAAACATTCAGGACCAAACTCATGGGGATTTGAACAACCTGATCTGCTTGAAGTTGTCTCTGCTTATTGCAGGGGGATTGGACCAGTTAACCTTGAAAGATCCCTTCCAGCCCAAACCATTCTATGACTATGAATTTGTTTCAAGCTGTCCATACTATATAGATATATATGTACGTGATAGCATATATATGGTCAAGTATTTTGGAGAGGGAATGGTTGGTAGTAGTGGGTCTAGAATCATAGGCAACCACTGAAGGAGATGGAAAGGAAAGATGATTCCACACACAGAGCACCCACCCATCAGGATTCTCTGTTAGGGCAAGTGTCCTCAGCTCTGTACAGAAATACCACTTATTAGAGAAACATAAAATCAGGTAAAACCTTGACTTCTAATGTCAATGCACATGGAAATACAATGCAGTGCACATGGGAACGCACGATACCACAAGGAGGGCCAAGGCATTTGAAATATATTTTGGTTTTGTTATAGAAAATCACTAATAAGATCCGTTGGTAAGTGGGGAGACTGAAACAAATTGCTGCCAAACATCTGAAGTTCTGCGGGAGTGTGTAAACTGTGTCTGAGCACTCAGGGATTATTTCAGTTAATTCTGCAGCACATTTATGTTGATTTTTAGTAACTGCAGGGAAGCTGGAGAAGCTCTGAAAGACTACAGTAAAGCAAGATCTTCTACTAGGAAGTAAACTAAATTCACCTTATTTTAATGACACATTTGAGTAAGATCATAGATAGACTAATATAAACCACTCTCAGTGAAGAAACTGAATAACAAAGGCCTGTTCATGCTGAGGCATATGGCTGCAATGCAGTAATCTAGTCACAACCAACTTTTTTGAATGAGGATTTTTTGTTACTTAAATTAACATAACTGGCTCCAGTTACGCTTTGAAGTTATGCTTTGAAGGTTACAAAAAAACCTGCATATCGAAATAGTCTATTAAGATCACAAGTTTTAGTGGGGTCCCGCAGAAATGTGTCATCACCTCTACTTAGATATCTGGAAGACTGTTACATATTGTTGCTGTTAAAATGAGAATAGTATAAATTTTAATGGTGCCAAAAACTAATGACCTGATGGGTGTAGGTCACTGATGAGAAGGGACAACATGCAGGAGTGAAGGTGCATAGATGGATGTCTTTAAGGGTCACAGAAGATAAACCACTGAATGTAGCCGTCATGCAGATAAGCTGACTGATGTGATCTTTAGATAAGTAAGCAGGACTGCCCATCAGGAAAGATGAGCAGCTGGATGCTCATCAAAGCAGATGACTTTGCCTAAAAGACAACTCATCCTACTGGGAAATGTATAATACCTATTCTAAACTGGTTCAGGCTGCTCTCTGGACCTGAGACGAGCTGGCACAGTGCAGTGTCTATCCACACAGCTAAGCATCCCCCAGGACTGCTGCTGAGCATTTCCTGGGAGAGCACAAGCAGATACAGCTGTGCTAGGGAGTATGCTAAAAAGCACAATGGGAAATCAAGGCTTGCGCCTGTGCGCTGGCACTGCTTTGCCTGCTATAGGAGGTGTTAATTTATACTGTGTAGACGGTGTACACAGCACAGAAAGCAGTCAGCACTCACTTTTTGCTCCTCTTATCTGATGGTCTGATCGGGTACGGAAAATTTTACATGGCAGTATGGAAAACCTACTGGGTCTTGTCCAGCAGGAAAAGGAGTAAGATGCCAAAAACCTGAGAATCATCTATATTTGTGCTCTAAGGCTGCTTTACAGTCATACAGACTGCATTTTCCCTAGGTGCGGGGTTCTAAATCTGAGCCAAGCACAAAAAAAATCGTTTTTTACATTCTGATTGGGACAATGTAAACATCACCCCACCAACAAATGTGAAACAACTTCCTGCACTACTGCCTGAAGTGTGTGTATACTGTTGTGGGTTCTCTTTGGGCACAACTGTAGAATAAGGGATCTTACTTGCAATGAGTCAAGTGTAGCACTAATGGTAAGAAAGAATGAAAAAATCCCAAATCAGCTCTTTTCTGGACACTATATAAGAGCTTTCATACTGGAAGATGTCAGTTTTCATGAGTGCTGACAAGCACAGGAAGCTGGGATGACTTTTTTCCCACAGTTATTAAAGAGTTAAAATTTCTGCAGAAAAGTGATTGTCTTAACATCCTCCTTTCACAGGCTTGTGACCAAGAGGAAATCTTTTTCAGACTGATGTCCTTGAGATTCATGTTCTTCAATAAGAAATAAGTTTCTCAGACTGTGTGACTACCTATCAGATGCCCTGTGTATGAAGTGAAATTAGAAAAACAGAAACTACAGCTTGCCTTTAACTCCTTTTTTTTTTTGACAAAAATTATATATTTAGCAACCATCAAAGGACGGAAGTGCTGCCAGACAAGTTGAGAAACAAGCCCAGGAGTGCAGAAGTATATCTTAAAGAGCACAAACTTTGGAGAGAGTCGATCTCTTGTCAAAGAGAGGGAAGTCCTGAAGACAGCTATACTTCTCTCTGGCAGATCCACTGTGCCTGGGCAGTGTGGCTCTGGTACCCAAACTGCCACCTCATTCTCAGGGAAGACACTGGCCCTTGGACCTGGCACAGTCACAGCTGCGCAAATGCTGAATGACACCGTTTAGATTTAGCAGGACTTTATTAATTGCTTTCCATAAATGTCAGAGACTGTTCAGATTTGTACTGACCCACTCTCCAGGACCTTTAGGAAATCTCAGTCTTCTCATTAGTTATCACTAGCCTACAGGAAGTTCTGTCGTCACCAAATGTTTTTCTTTTTCTTTGTCTGTATTAAATCTGTATCGAGACAATTGGATTATCTGAGAGTCTGTATTTTTCTTAGCATCTTTCTTAATGTAAGGGGGCCACATGTGGATGAGGCTGCATTCACACTACATTATTTCTGACAAATGGTGCTGAAAAAAATGCAGGCCTCTAATAGCGATGCATTAAAGCACTCTGCTGACCCCATGAATTCATGAGAGTACTCTCAGCAAGAGCCCTGCTTTTGTGAAATTACAAGATATTTCATCTACTGTGGGATTTTTTTTCAGTGCATGTGTGTGTGTGGATTAGCTTCTTTGCAGGTTTGGGTTGGGTTTTTTCTTTGAGTGCAAGGACAGAATTAGAAATCCACGTGTTTTCCTGTACCAGGTAGTACAAGACAGTAGCTACTATGTGCAATCAGGGCTGCTGTTGCTGATGTAACGTGACTCATTCTAGTAATCTGTTTAATTTATTCTGTTTTTAAATAAGCTTTTAAATTGCCCAGGAGTCTGACAGCTATTAGCTCAGACACTGATGAAGTGATGCTCGTGTAACCACGCTGCCGTGGGGAAATGGCTGGCCCAGACACACACGAGAACTGCGCTTCCCTGAGCTCTGGCCCATGGCAGGTCCTGCTCAGCTAGTGGAGGGTAGGACACGAGTTTATTGTATCGGTTCCTAGAGAGAAAAGCGGAAACCCGAAGACTTTCCCCTCTGTAAATCTAGCCAGTGTTTTGTGCCATCCTCTCCTTGTAGCTGCAGCATTGTTTCTAAGGGAAACTACTTTGTGCAGGCTTTCCTATGCCAAAACTCAGGTCCAGCTGCTATGGCAACGTTGAAAAGCCCTCAGGACATTTTTTATTTCTCATCTAGCTTAAGAATGTAAAAGAACAAAATGTCTACATACACCATGAACCCCTCTGGCTGGTGTGTGGAAGGACTTGGACTTTTGACAAGAGTCATAAGATATTTGTGCACATATGTACATCCTCTTCTCTCCTCCACACACTGTGGTTGGGCACAGCTCATCCTGTAACTCTCTACAGAAACTTTGGACATCATGCTATGGATTTTTCCAACAAGAGAAAAGAAGCATGTTTGTTTGCCTTTGGGGCACCTTAAAAGCCCTAAAAGCCCTTGATATCCCTTGAGTTTCACTGGGGTGGTGAGCTGGTGGCAGGGAGGCATCACAGTACAATGTTGCTGCCTACTGGTGCTTCAGGAGGTGCCATTCACATCCCTATTGCTGATGTTGCAGGGTCTCTCTGTAGCTGGGGCTGGCTGAAAGGGGGTTACAGTGAAGGTCTTTCCATTAAAAAAATGCATGGAAGGGAAATATGGGTTTTGATGAAATGTAATAATTTAAATTACCATCTTGTCAGCAAGGTAATGATGTATACTTACTGTTCTGGAGAGTTGATGTCTTCTATGGGATCTTTGCTTGTTCTAGAAGGGTCTGATGAGCCCCACTGTGCTGGTGGATTTTGATCAAGATGATTTTTCAAAATGGCTTTCTCACCATCTGGATGGAAAACACGTTCAATTTTACTTTACTGTGACTAAGTGACCATTTTAAAATTGTTTCATTTTAAATTTCCCCAGACATCCATAATGCCACAAAGTAAATACATGCTACCTATATTCCAATATAGTCTCAAGTTTCGCTGTGAGAGTTTGGTACTCTGATGCTTTGGTTGGTGTGTTCCTCGATAGGAACTACCATGAAGAAACAGAAAACTAACAAAACCTCTTCGTCCTCCCTTTGCTTCCTCCCACCTTTAAAAAAATCCCACAAACCAACCCTTGTCCTCCACCTCTACGTAGCTGTATCACTTTCTCTCA
Organism: Rhagologus leucostigma; assembly: GCA_013397725.1. NCBI lineage: Eukaryota > Metazoa > Chordata > Aves > Passeriformes > Rhagologus > Rhagologus leucostigma. The sequence goes on from VZTD01005080.1 coordinate 82,707, forward strand.
TCTAGTCTTAGGCTATGTGAAAAATTAATGTAACAATACTGTTCTTGCAGTAACAATTGTAACCTTTTCATAAACCCTTTTTCTTAAGACTTTTCCAAGAAAAATTATAATCTCATTGATGTATAGACCCTTGATACTCTTACGATCACACAGGCAATTAAGTGCTGTCATTTGACTATCTGCTACTGCTATCATTTTTAGCATGGAAATATGATTCATATCGGTTGCACTGGTCCATAGGCTGTCTGCAGCAAGGACAGCTAATTGTGCCATTATGCTTTTTTCTTTTCTGCATAGTGATAACAAAACTGATCATAATTCTTGATTCCCCTGGTTGTCCTGGAAGTCCCTGGCTAGCTGTGCTGAAGCCCATGGCATCATTCCCCCTGAGAAACACGGGCAAACACAGCCATTTTAAGAAGATCCTTTCTGTTCCTGCCTTTTTCAAAGTCTCTTTCTGTGTTAAGCCAAATAAAATCACATGGAAAGCATCAGAATAATGAGGGCAGTTCACAGTTTTCATAAATAATTACAGAGAGCTCCAAATCCATCACCAGCAGTTGTTTGCCACACAAACAGAGAAGCAGTGATTGCCGCAGGCATTGAGGCAGCATGGAAGAGGAGTCTGAGGTAAATTCTTGAAGAGGGTACTGGAGGATTTGAACATAAAAGTGGGTATGAGGGGGAAAAGCAGGAAAAAAGTGATGACAAAAGGAAAACTGCATGAAAAAGCTGGTACATGTTGAAGGGTTAAGCTGCTTTTCTGTTGTACTCATGCTCAGAAGCCCCAAATAACACTTGGCTCCCAGCATGCTAGGAATATCTATGTTATCAACAGGGGGGACAAAACAAGCAGCAGAAACACAAACTGAGAAAAGAAGCTGGAAGCATAAATTTTTTGAGGGCAAACTCCAACATCTATAATTGCCCTTCCAGCAGGATCATCCCTGGTATTGTTTGATAGCATTCACTTCCTGCTGTGAAAAACCTAACAAGCAAGCAACAACCAAGTGTGTAGGTGAGGAGGCAACAATGTGCAGACATGGGGATCACTACAGCTCAGAAGGAGACAAGATTTTTCACTTATGTTGCATTGAAGAGAAGAATCTGGGTGAGAAAGGAGGTGACCAGAACACTGAAGGTGCTTCATCTGGGGCAAGAAAATGTCACTAGAAGAGAGCTAAGGAATTCAGTTGTAGCAAGAAGAGTGTTTAAAATTAAGAGGTGGCAGGATTCAGTGACGGTTTAGATGTGAAGGGAGTACAATAAAGAGTCAAATCTGACAGTGGCTAAGATAAGCAGTGAGGTTCTATCATCTCAGGGCAGCCTGAAGTTTGCTAGTGTGGCATTTGCTGTCACAAGAGTTCAGTTTTTATTTTCTGTACATTGCATTTCTTCGTATATCAAGTTTGACATTTGCATAAAAGTCTTGTGATGTCTTTAACAGACACGTAGAAAAGAATACTTTTTACTTCCGTGATTAAAACCAACATTTAGTCCTGAGCTGATCTACGCTGACAATGGAAACTGCTGACTTTTTGATACAGATTGAAGTAAAAATTTGAGTAACCCTTGTAGTTAGGGGTGGAAAAGCTCTATGACTTAAATATGTTAGGATTACAAGTCCTTTGGCCAAGATAAGCAATTTAACATTTTACAAAGCCACTAAAGATATAATTCTTCATCAAATGATTGGAAAATGCAACTGTTGCTATTTGGGGGAATGTTATTTAGTATAATAATCTGTGTTGTACACCACTAAAGGAGTTTCATGTACTTTCAGATGTGCTGTGAGAGAGAGAGAAGGAGGTGGTCCTTGTCAAAAAGGTGGAGGATTTAGTTTAGAGTAGAGCAGAAATCATATATTCTCTTCCTACTCACCTCTCAACACCAACTGCCCATATATCACCGTGTGTTATTCTTAATAGACTCTTTTCTACCACTCTTGCAGATGATTCGCCCTTAATACACTGAATAAATTTCTGTATACAAGGCTACCAAATGCAGCTTTTACTGTACATGTATAAAATACAGACAAAATGAAAATAAAATTGTTGCTTTTTTTCCTTTTTCCTTTGCGTCTTTCAAAATTAAAAAAAAAAGTTAGGTAATCCTTATTTGTTAGGCATTTTGGGAGAGGAGTTGTTAGATTTTCATTTTGCAGCTATGGAAACTAGAATATCTTTATTTTTTATTTACCTTTCATTTAAATAATGAAGAGCAAGATTCTCACTTAGGCTTCTGGGAGCTGGAGCTTAAAGGAAAAACACTATTGCCATCTGCACTTAAAAAACTTAAGAGTTTAGAAAACTAGTTTTATACACCTGAACAACTAAAAGAAAAGAAATTAAGGGTAGTGGTAAATATTTGATTTCCCAGTTTCCCCTATAAAGTGTATCAGTGTTTCTGATAGTTTCCTATCTCCTCTCTGTCCATTAAGTATGCCACTTGGAAAACACCCTTCATTCTCAGGGTACTGTCTGCCACTGCAAATTCTACCGAGTAAGTTGCACCAGGATAATGTAACTACCTTCTAAATTGAAATTACATTAGCCAGAAGCACCTTCTAAATAATTTTCACCTTTGTAGCCCTCAAACCTGAACTCAGAAATCTGGATAAGTGATGCCTGAGCACTTTCCATTCAGAAAGCTGTCGAGAGACAAAACAAATACATCTCAAGGGCCGAACAGAGCACTCAGCAATGGGCTCATTATAAAACAAAGCTTGCTGCCAGTGGTTGGTGAGAGACAGAAGGCTTTAGCTCAGGACCTTTGCCTACCTGTAGCAAAGAAACAGCTTCCATTTACAAAGCTCTGAGCTGCAAGAGCATACCCACGCAGGCTGCCGAGGGGCTCAGCAAGGAGGTCACTGCTCCCAGCTGCTCTCCTCTCCCTCTGCCAAGGGTCACCTGTATTCACTCTGCAACCTCGTGCTGCCAAAATTACCTGGGCAGGCTTAAACGCGCCATGCATTTTAACAACCCTCATTCAGCTGCAGGCAGAAAGCACCAGGTGACTGATGATGCTTTAGTTTCTTCCAAGAGTTTAGAAAACATATTTTTTTAACTAGAAGCTTGTTTTGTTGATGTTTGTACACTGCAGCTTTATTGAACATCTTCATCATTACCCTTTAGTGGCAATATTCCTCTGATGCCTTAGAACTGGATGGCAGAATTACTCTTCATCCAGTATCTTTCAATTCTACTGTTGTTTCTCTTTGCTAGAAAGCATATTTTATGCTCCACAAAGAAGCAAGTGTGGTTTAATAAGGACTTATAGGATCTGGCAGAGATAATGTTGCTGATTTACTGAAGGGCTCAGGAAACTTTAAAGCTAGAGGTAGACTTTTAAAACCTGCTGTAATTTTTTCCAGTTCTGTTGTTTGGACTGTGAAATATGACTAGCCAGTCTCTGTTTTTCATGTGAATAGGATGTAAAGAAAGTAAACTGAAAGGAAAAATTAAAATGATCACATCATCTGCTGGGTAATCAGAAAAAACTTCTCCTGAAGGAGGCACACTGCACTGGCAATCTAAATCATAACTTCTGATAGTTATGTTTTGAGAAGAAGATTTTTTTAAAAGAAAAGCCAGAAAGATTCTGCTCTGATTTATACTACTTTAAATCAGAAGAAATTCCCTTTACTACAAATCCATTTATGTGCAAGAAAGGGCAGGTACTGAACCTCTGACAGCTTGGTCTCCCTGTTGAAATAGAAACAAGCTCCAGGACCGAATCCATTTGTTAGGCTTCATAGAAACTAACATACTTATCTCTATATATCTCTATAAAGAAAGGAATTATATCCTTGCTTCGAAAGAGCATCCCTTTAAAGGAGTTATTTCTGAAAGCCCTTACCTTTGAATCTATTTTCCAGTCTCAAGCTTAATGCTTGAATCGCATGAACTTCATAGAAATAATATTTCCCCCATCTATCACGGATGAACTCTGTTTTGCTTTGCATTTGTGAGCAACATGCCTTTGAAATCGGTTTTTCTTTGAGCTGCTTTTACATGGGGAAAAACTAACACTAGGAAACATCGGAGTGGGGTGACAAGTGACAGTATGTAGGCATATCTGACTTGTAAATGAATGCTCCCAGCCCGTTCACAGCAATGAGTAAAGACTGCTTTCTGGCTTAAAACAGACAAAGTTTTCTGAGCAAGGAAGGGCGCCTGTAGAGAGAGAACCTGCAAAAAGGGCTTTTTCATGAGAGGGGACTGTGGCAAGGCTGTCTCCTGCTTCTCATGTACTTCCCGTAGAATGGCTTAATTTCCCTAATATGGTACTCTGAAATGTACTGGCCAAGGTAGAAATTGAGGGACAGTCTTCTCCAGGATTTCTGAGCTTTGCTTTATATGAAACTCTTGCAATCCATGACTTTATGAATTACTTCACGTGGAAATAATTTCATGTAATAAAACATCAAAAAGAAGTCAAGCAGAGTAAGATAGTAAGATTCCAAGTGCAGCAAAATTATCCAGCCCCTCCCCCCCAAAACCACACAGTATCCTTCCTCTCTCTATTTGTCTCTTCAGTAGCTTTTATCTCTGCAGGGACTTGCACAGCAGAAATAACTTCCACCTTCATAAACCCTCTCCTGTCTGACACACCTGCATGGGTGCAAGGAGCCTTTTCGGGAAGCTCTGGTTTGTGTCCATGTTAGTACATTTCTTCCCTGGAACTGTGTGGAACTTCCCTGGAACTTCCTCTTTACACAGCATCACAGTTGAAGCACTTGTCCTCCTTTTTTCCAAATGTCAGCCTGGAAAACACAGCCGTGCCTCCTGACTGTTCTAGCTGAACAGCTCTGTCAGTTACATGGATGGCCTGAGCCAAGTTTGGCCTCCCCACACCCCATCCCTGCCTCAAACCTAGGCTATAATGTGGCTCTGCCACTCCAGCAAGGCCACCAGATCTCACAAATGCCAGGGGAGAAGTTAATGTTGCCCTGTGCACAGAGCTGAGGTCACTAGCAGGCACAGTGACTCAGTCATCTGAGGAATGTATCAAATGAAGTTAAGGGGATGCCCTTTTAAATTCAGCTGGGGAAGCCATTCGAAGTCCCAGAGCCACAGTCTGTGGAGCATGCTGAAAACTGCTTGATCACACAAAGCTCTGTAGCAGTGCAGCTAAAAAGCCTGCATTAAAAGAAAGCAATCAAGCCATAAACCACAAATCACATTTTCCTAATTGCTTTTCTTACATAGCCAATTGCTGTAGATGTCTCAGGGACATTATGCTTTTGTGAACAAGAGATGAGTGTCTCAGATAATATCTCTCTTTAAATGAGATGTACTGAAATGTGCTGTAAAGAAGGAGTCCCTGTGCCAGCAAAGAGCTCCTGGGATACACCAGGAGCTATTGCTGTTAATAACTAACCAGGAATCCCAAAGTTATGAAATGCTGCCTGAGGTCAGGCAGATACAGGAGTTCACAGCTGTATCTACCTATTTTGGCTAGAGTAATTTAACTTTTGTATCCTAAATCCATATGTTTGATGTAAATGAGGGTGGTGGGGAAGGAAGAGATAAATCAAATAACCTCCTTTGGCACTTGGCTGTAGGAGTTAGGATTTTTAACTCTGGGCGATTTTTACAGATCAGAAGCCTACTGAAGTGTACTGTAACATTAAAGTTTGATTAGGGCTTGTTCGAGATGCATTGCCTCAATCTCACATTATGATCTGTTCTGTGAGGAGCAGTGCCCTGAGTTTGTGTAAGCAATAGCAACGGGGTTACACTACATGGCATTCTCTGTGTGAGCTCCTCCAGAACAGCAAGGTATTTTATAAAAACAAGTGACATAGAAGTGAACCACAAAGTGAATGTGGCAAATTATCTGCTATGATTTTTAGCTCCAAGTCAGCTGCTATTTTGAGCCTCTCTCTTCACTGTCCTATTCCCGCTCTCCCAGCTCATATTTTTCACAAGATCAAGGAAGGCACAAACTTCATCATCACCTTAAAACCAATATTGGACTGGCTTCCCCAGTTGCACAGTGGGGATGAAAGAGATGGTCACTTCTAGGTCATTCTAATAGATTATTTACAATTCTGAAGCTTCACTCAAGTACCACCAGGGATGCATAATTTCAAGGTTCTGTACTTTCCTTTCCCGAAAGTTCGTGAAATGCATAGCTACAGAAAGCATAGTCATGTCATTTAGAGTTAGCTTTCCTGTAGCCGTAAGGGGTAGAATTTTTTTAAGTACCATTTAAGTGATGTCTGTTTGAATCTGCACAGAAGCAGCAGTGACTCAGCAGCATGAATTCTCCAAAGCCTCGTTATTTTGATTGGAATGGCAAATTTATATTAAGCACATACGTTGACTATTGGGAACGGATGCAGTGAGTGAAATAGACAAGAGATTCAGACATGTAGCTAAGGGACAGGGAAATGTGGAAAGAGAAGGGGCAGAAGAAATGGAATTGGAGGGACAGAAAAAGGCTAGCAAGGGGTGCTGATCACAGTGGCTCAGAGCCTGGAAGGATGAATATTTAATGTCACTTGTGTCAGAATCAGGATACACTGTAATACGCATGCATGGAGTATTTTCCACCAGGTGTGGGACCAAGCTTCAAACACCTGCTGCAAACTGGGAGCCAGGTCTTCCTCATTCCCAGGTAAATGGATGCTCTAATCTTTCCATATAAAGCTGGCCAAGGGAAAACTTCTTTCTCCACCTGTCCCAACTTCTGTGTGGAGCTTCACGTGGTAGGTCTATTGAGAAAATTGTGTCCAGAAACTTCAGTATGCAGAATATCTACCTTGTAAATCCCAATAATACATAGTTCCAAGCTACTCTGGATATTAAGGCTCCATAGTTAGCCTCCATACAGATGATTTTAAATATGCACCCCACAGCAGAAGTGTAAAAGCTGGGGAACTGTACTGGAGGAAAATTAGGAACAAACACAATCTTGGATGCTGCTGCTCAAGCAGCAGTTAGGCATCAATGTCTTTTGTATACATAGCCACAAGTAAGTGCAGAAAGGTTATATTTTGTCCTTGATTTCTTTGCCAGCCTCCTACTGCTAATGGAGTGCATCTTGCTATGGGAAGCATCCATCCTAAATTTATACCCAGTGTATTACTTGAGAATAATTTTTTGTTTCTCATGCCCAAACTCAGATGGGCATTTGGCACAAAGCAATGCATCTTTTCTACTCAAAATATTATTCATGATTTATCATTTTTCCTGGAGCATCTGACATGAGAGGAACATTCTATGTGTTCCTTTCAAACAGCCTCATCCCACTCACTGATGTTAGTTCTTGCTCCTGATCTCAGCCCAATAATCACACGCCTCCAGCAGCTATTTACGTTTTCCTTTTCCTCCTTTCCCCTCTTTCGTTTTTTTTTTATTTTTCAAAAGGACACTGGGAACTCTCCCTTTTTTCTTTTTGCCACAAGTTATACAACCCAGTGTATACCCAGGCTAAAACAAAAGGCAAGAAAATGAAACCTTATCCAACCAAAATTTCAATATACTTCAAAGACATATGTGACCTGTTGCTGTTGTTCTAAAATTATTCTTCAAATTTATTCACAGGAGTAACTTCTGTCCCACTTAACCAAGCTTATGGTGCCACATCAATAGGAAGCCTGAGCCTTGCAGTGTAACAAACACGCAAATCTACGACTTATGAACACAGAGCAAACAGTTTTTCACATACTATAGTAATATTCAGCTGTACAAAGCTATTTGCCAAAAGTCACAAAGCAGATCCATTCCAGAGTCAGAAATGGAAGGTGGGTATCCTGGCTTTCACTTTTATTGCGCTATGCACCAGATTTTATTGCTTCCCAAAAAGCAAAATGGCTCTAATGGAAGCATTTCTCTTGCATGTAGTTCTTCAGGGAGCCATGCAAGAGACACAGGAGAAACAACTTAGGAATATTACAGTTGTCATGAAATCCTTTTTATCAGTTCCTAGGGAAGAATTTTCATACATGAGTGCCTTCAGTTCTGCATTTAGAATCCAAATCAGCACTGAAATATTTACATGCTTCTCTTTTACGTGCTTGGTAGCAGTGTCCAAATGCAGGATTTCAGCATCCAAGTCAGGCAAGCACCTATTAAACTGGGCTTAAAATTGTGACTTTCTTCTCTCCATGCAGCACAGAAAACTTGACTTCTGAACACAAGTACACTTCTAAAAGTTTCCCACTTCACCATGTGTATTACAATAGAAGACATACATACAGAAATAACTACTCAGTGGGTACTATGTAGCTTATTATGTGAATCTGCATACTCTGTAATTAAACCAAAATATTTAAAGCTCTGTCTTACCAAGGTCTGAGTGCTCTGAAACCAATTCAATGAGATTGCTGTTCAAAGGTTTGGCAGGTTAAGCTACTAATGGATTTTATTAACGCTCACCTTTGCTGTCTGTGAAGTTCCGTATACTAAGAATGTCATTAAGGTCCTGATAGTGGTTCTGCTTAATGTACGTTGTTTTCTCAGGAGTGTCCTGAAGTTGCATTGTGACCTCTTCCAAGTCTTTGTCCAGCTGCAAAACAAAGAGAGTACAAATCCTTCAAAATTCGAGAGTCCTTGCCTCAGGTATCTGCACTGAGGCATAGCTTTCCATAATTAGACTGGAAGGCAGGTGGTAATGCAACTACTACTTTGTGACAAATACAGTCTTCTTATAGCACTACTACACTACCTCTAAAAATAATGCTACAAGTAACAAATTGTGTTCAACTGTGATATTGCACACAGGGCATAGGAGAGAAACAAGCTTTAGTAGTTGACAGCAGAAGCGATTCAGGTGTACTGACAAACGAGAAAGATATGGGCATTAGAAAGCCCAGTCTGAAAACCTCTCCACTATTTATTATCTACATGTAAAATTGCGGCATACATAGCCATAACCACTTCATCCATCAAATTATCGAACACACAGGAGAATATAAGGGAACTACGGCATGTCCAGTCATGTGAGTGACAGCAGTCAACTCTACCAGGAATGCTTTGCTTTGAGCACAGAGCAGAGCACAGTGTGCTCTCCTCAGAGGCTAACTTGTACTACAAGTTGTCTACAGCCCCAGTTGAAATTTGCAAGAAACAAGCTTCATAACCCTCTTTGTGAACAGTTGTGCAGAATGTGGTGTCCAGAGTATGCCCCACTCACTACCAGCTTAACTGAATTTTAAAAGTGCTGAATTTAGCTTTACATTGTTCCTTATAGAACTGGGGCATAGCAACTCAAACTAGATGAGCCACAGATGTAGCTGCTAGCCATGGTAGGGCGTGTTCCAAATCCCCTTGACAATGAAACTGATTTGGACCCACTGGTTCCAGGAATTTAATCTATTTAAGCTAAGTCCAAAAGAAATAGGCAAGACCCTGCGAGCACTAATGTGGCTGCTCTGACCAGCCTTACCTGTGCTCACCATCATGAGCCTTGTGAGGCACAGGCTGAGACCTTGTGTTAGGAGGCTTAGTAGTAAAGAACTACAGTAGAGTACAGGAACAGAAATATCCAGCAGGCAGCTAGGCCTTCATTGAATATTTCAAGGCTCTCACATGAAAGGGACCTGGCAAAGCTGAACTAAATTTCTTTAACAAGGCAGAGATAACTTCCACTTTTGGACTCTCTGGTAGCCTGAGTAAATGCCTTTTAGTTACCTAGGCAATTGTCATTATTTAAGATCTGGGCAAAGAAATAACTGTTGTAATAAAATACTTTTTCTTCAAGGTGTAAGAATACTTTACAGACTGGGCAAGAATAGGTTAATTTCTTTATGATCAGTTATGATTATCTTGTCTCAAAAACTGGGCAGTCTTCAAGACTGGTTTGTCATTGTTTCAGATCTACTTAGCAAGGATGGACATAACTATAACTGTACATGCTATAGCTCTAATGGAATTCATGTACTCCATGTACTCAGCCTTTCCCTCAGTAGGTACTGAAGAAACTTTACCACCTTTGTGCCAAAAGGGTCAGCTCACATGTTCATAAACATCTTTTTCTGCCTTAGAAAATATGTAATTCTGTTTCATGGAAGATGTAAAAATCTTGTCTAGCAAGTTTTGGAGCAAACTCTCAGAGAGGCTGAGAAATAACAGCAACAGCAGTCTCAGAACTCAACCATAAACAGGAACAAAGACAGCCCTTAAGAGCCCCTGGGGCTGCGGATCTCTGTTATGCTTGCTTGTAAAGGTTACACTTCTGGAGCTGTGGAGCTCAGCATGTCCATGTGAAACAAGAGGGTAATTGGCCTGTCATGAATAAATAGGGCAGGTTTAATTTTGCTAAGGCACATTTTCCTTCTATCACACCTGCTACATATTTGCTGAACTAGTAAGCAATCCATATAAATTGTCTCTTTCCTATTATTTATATGGGAAAAGTTAAATTTTTTCTCTAAAAAGTAGTCAGCATTTAAACAGATTGCAGAATTGCAACAAAAAACAATGAAAAATAAAGTGCCTAGGCAGTATATACAGTAAACAATACCTCTGTAATTTTCATTCTCAAGCGGTGGTTCTCTGACTGCAGTCCTTCTAGTCGAGATGTGCTGGCCTGATTGACGCTGGTAACTGATGTTGATGTTTTTGAATCTTCTTTCTTTTGATTTTGAGTGAACTGAAACCGTCTGTTCTGTGTGGCTGCATCTGGATTTGTTCGCAGTGTGATGAGCTGAAAGGTTGAAAGCTTTAAGAAATCCTGTTTCATTTTTGCAGCTATTTATTTTGTATCTCAAAATATTGAAAGGCAAACCAAGAGCTACTTTTTGACTTTCAAGTATAAAATTCTGGAAAGTGAGCTCTGCTTGCCGTGTGCACTACTTGAGATGATTTCTGAATAACTTTATAGAATAGGTTGAATGAAAATGATTATGAGAAGGGAAGCATTCAAAAAAATTAGGAAAAAAACTCATTCAAAATATATTTATCTGGATTTTAAATATATTAAAACATATTTTAATATTCTATCTAATATATTTTTCTCCTCCATTTATATGTTTATACTTTAAAAGAATATATTCCTTCTTCAAGATAAAAACAATCCACCAAACCCTTCCCAGGCACAGTTTCATCTGAAATTTCTCCTTTCCTACTGTTACAAGTAACACTCAAGCAGAGAGAGACATGAAGCAGGAGTATTAACAGAGAGAACTCATGGGAGATTGCACTCTGGAGATAACAGAAACTTAATTAGTTTTTAGCGACCCAAAATAAACCAAATCTGTTCGAATTAAATAAGCCACTTAAAAAAAAAGGTTAACCTTCAACAAATTTAATTTAAGCAAATATAAGTAAAATTTAACACTCAGTGACAATGTGAAAATATCACCTCAACATGAGGAGAGAAAGCTACTGCTGTTCGGCAAGGGGGAGAGAGATTCTCAGATTACTCTAGAGAATACAAAATTTATGTTACTTGCCAAGCAGCATACATATATATTTGTATACAGACAAAGCTGAAGGAGCTCCCTGCCCCGAGAGGACAGACATGGAATTGTAAATCCAAAGGTGTTGAGTTGTCTGGAAAGAGAGAATGGGCAATCATTTCGTATGCACAGCCCAGCCAGATTTTGTGGTATAGCTGCATTTTGGAATTGATTCCTCTTATTTTAAAGAGCATGGCACTGTTCTGCAGCTCCAGTGGCATGAAGTAAGGCCCTAACTTCTGATCGAGAGAGATAAGACTGCTTAGACTCTGAAGAATGTGGTCCCAGGCATGTATTTACAGACCAAGGCTGCAGACTGGGACGATGCTTGCAGATAATACATTTAATTTTTCAGGTGGTAAAGTAGATGGAGAAGGCTAAGGTGCTCTGTGCCTTCTTCACCTTAGTCTTTTCTGGTAAAACTTGCCTTCAGGAATTCCAGATCTTTAAAGTAATTGAATACATCAAGTTCAGCCAACCTAAAAAGTTGTATGCCTGAGGATTAAGTGAACTGGTCCATGTCATCATGAGGCTGCTTTCAGTTACTTTTGGAAGATGATGTTGACTGGGAGTAGTTTTTGAGGATTTGAAGAAAGGAAGTGTCACAGCTGTGTTCAGGAGATGTGAGAGAAGAATCTGGGGAAATGTCTCCTTGCCAGCTTCACCTCAGTCCATGGGGGATGCTACAGTAAATCCTCTGGGCAACCATTTCCAAACAAGAGCAAGAATGTGATTAGAAGCAGTCATCGTTGATTTACGAAAGAAAATCCCACCTGACCAACCTGATTCATAACTTTCTTCAGCGAGATGTCTGGGCAGGTAGATGAGCGTAGAGAGTTATTTTTCTCGACTTAAGCAAAGATTTAACACTGTCTCCCAGAGCATCCTCATGGTTAAACTGATAAAATAGTGATTGGGCAAGGGGCCACTGAAGTGGATTCAAATCGGGCTGAACTGACAAGCTCAGAGGATTGTGGTAGCCAGTCACTAGTGCTGTTCTTCAGTCTGGAAGGAAATGGGTCTGGGCCAACAAGAATCTCCTGAAGCTAGGCAAAGGGAAATACTAAGTCCTCCCCTCGAGGAGAAATAAATCCCAAGCACCTACACAAACAACACGAGGGGTTGCCTGGAAAGCAGCTTTCCAGTAAAGGCACTGGAAATTGTGGTGGAACACGAGCCAACAGTAAGGGTACCAGCGGGGCCGATGGAGGTGATCCTTCCTTTCTACTCAGCCTGGCAAGAGCACACCTGGGGTGTTGTGTCCAAGTTTGGAGTCCCCAGAACAAGAGAGAGATAGGTGTAGTGAAGAAAGCCCAGAGAAGGGCCACAAAGATGCAGAAGATGATCACAGCCCTTATGATACAAGTAGAGAGTGATTATTTAGCCTTGAGATGGAAGACACTGCGGGGCAACGACATTATTCATGTGTATTCAGTATATTATGGAAGAGAGTAAGGAGCATGGAGCCAGACTCTTCTCAATGATGTGCAGTGAAAGGGAGAGGGACAAGCTGAAAAACCAGAATTTTCACTTAAACATCAGAAAAAACTTTTCCTATTGTGAATGTGGTCAAACGCTGGTAGAGATACTCAGAGGAGTTGGAAAGTATTCAGCTGGAGATAACCAAGAGCCAATTGCTTAAGGCCCTGAGTATCTTGCTGTAGCTGAGCCTTCCTAGAAGGAAGTGTCTTTACTCTCACAATTCTTTGTTTCAAATTAGGCTGGCTCTAATGACTGGTGTGTCTAAGTCCCAGACAAAAAACTACATGAAAATAAAGTTAAAGGTGAAGAATGGTAATCACAAAGCTTCTTAAAGCAGCAGGCAGAAGTGTTAGAAGCTAAAAGTTCTGCAATTTGATGTGGTCAAAGTTCAAACTGAACATAAGACGGAAGTATTGCCATTGAATCATCTTTACCTGGGAGTTTATAGCTAAAGACTGGGTGTTTTGCAACAGTGACATGCTGTAATGAATTCATTCACATGGTGTGGATTAGACTGAAAAGTCCATGGGCAACATTGCTGGCTTATGCCATACAAAGAATGAGGTTAGATGAGCTTTTTAATTTTTTTTCTGACCGTAAAGTCAGTGGAACTTATATCTTGCTGTCTTACATCTGTGCAGTTTCAATTTTCACAAAGAGTCAGCGTTGAATATCCACAGAGCCAATTGCAAATAGGGATAAAATGCTACTAACACAGAAGATGAATGTTTTAATCCCTAGAACTGATTTTGCCTTGCTGTTCTGCAGGAAACTGGATCAGAATTAATGTGTTAGTGACATTGCAGCCAGAAATGGTATGCAATTGCTGGGTAACTACAAGTGAGCCAAGTGTTCTGTCTCAAAATGGATGGAGTAGAAAAAATGAAAGGACATGGAAGCTTCATAAACATGGATAAACTTGCGACAATTACTTCATGAAGAGAGAATGCATAATAGGATTTCTTCTTTTAAAGAAGTGAAAAATATGCTGAAAAGTACTATAGACATCTCAGTCCTTCAAAAGATAATTAGACATAGCAGTTAATTTCTAACAGGAAAAATATGCATAATACATATTTGAATTCTGCAGATAACTTCTACAAGATATCCTTGAATGCAGAAATTTATAATAGTTTTAACAATATTTGGAAAGTTTTTGATTGGATAACAAGAATGTCTGCAGTTAATGCAGTATCATGATGCAGTATAATCTTATCAACATTTGTACCTTTAAATGGAGAGGGTAATGAACATTTTTTTCCCTGATCTCTCTTACTCTGCTGTGGGATTTTCCTCATGTTTTTTTCTAAGGCACTTGGTGCTGAACAGAATGGCAGTGGACGAAATGGACATTTAACTGGAGAAATATAGTAATTGCCATGTTATAAGTATATAAGATTAGTAGAGCTGACAAGAAGGAAGGGTAAAGTGTCATGTTTCATTCCCTAGTGTGTCTACATCGTTGAGTAGTTGCCTATTCAGATTCATAAAAGGGCTGTGGGGTAAAATTGAATTTCAGCACTGTTGACCCAGGAGATTGCTGAAGATTAGTTAAAAGGAATGCACTTTGTATAGCAGAGACGTAGTGGCACTCATCTGGCTCAGAACCACATTACTGCTTGCATCTGTCTGGTCAGTTTAATAAACAAGAAAGTGCAGTCTTCCAGGTCTTCATTATCATCCCCTGTGCTTGATGTGCAACAGGCTTTAGTATTCACCAACAGTCTTCCTGTGTCACTCAGATTGTACTAATTCACGACGTACTTGATTAAGGGGAGAGATTTGGTGACTGTCTCACACAAACATCTTACCTAGATGTGCAAACTGGGTAGTGCTGGATATAATCTTCTGTGGGGTCCAGCCAAGCTATTGTGCAACCTGTGCTGGAGCAGGCTGAGGGGAGAGTGCTTGCCAGCTGTCCTGCTGTGACTGTGGCACAGCACGGCGAGAAGACATGTAGGACAATATATACGAGTGCTAGAAGAACTCTCCAGCTGTGAAAGCTCTCACATGGGCATTGGAAGTGCTGCATTCCAGCCGCTGCTTTAACATCTTTTTTTCGTACCTAATCCAATGATGAATTTTATTGCTAAATAGCTAAGTGTTCGGAAACCTGATGCTACATGAAAAGAATTTAAGTACTTCACACTAGGAGGCTATGGTTCATGTTTGTATTTTGAGCAAAAAAGAACTGAGAGGAAAAATGAGGGCAGGGTAATTGGGGTCTAAAAGAAGATCAGAGGAAGGGGTTAAAAAAGGAATCAGAAAAGTCATTTCAGAGCCTGTGACAAGAGAAGAATGGACAAAGGAGCATGAAAGCAAAGAGGGCAAAGAGCATGGACAGCATTAATAATTCTCTTTGAAGAGAATTCTGACACTCTGTGGAGGTATTTTTGGCACCAGAGTTTTAATATGCATTTTCATATAGCTTACCCACTTATATCTTGCAGTGTTTCAAAGTACACTCTATTGCCGTGTTTGTGAATGTTCCCTCAATTTAGAATAAAGTTGTGATTCTTCCCTAAGATCCAGAACAAAAATATGACTATACATGTCTGTATGGCTTTTTAATATTTGAGAAGTGAATTGCAGAAGTTGCAAAAGCATCCTGTTTAGTCAGTCTTGGAGAACGAATTACTTTGCTTTTTTTTGCAGATCACAAATCAGCTTCTGTTGCGAGTCTGTGCCTCTAATTTCTTTCAGTGGTTGCACTTTGAGATAAGTTTATTAGCTTGTTTCTTTCGCACACAGAGTTCTTGGCCCCCCAGTAGATGAGATGCCCCTTAGCACCAGAATCTACCGACTAAAATTTGCTCAATACATTGATTGAACATGGTCCAGTAAAGAGCCACAAACTTCTTATAAATACTCACTTGAAAAATCTAAAAACAGATTTGAGAGGCTTACATTTTGCCTTGAAAATATTTCAGGAATCCAACTGCATATGCATCTAATTTGAGGTAATAAGCTATGTTTACACAAGCCACTTAAAATGAATACAATTGAACATTTTTCTTCAGAACATCAAATGCATTCCCTAGTACTTGAGGCTTTGCTAAAGTAAGCTTACGTAAAAACCAGTTTTCCCTTCATTCAGGATCTGTCATATTCATGTCTAAGCCTAAGTCTGCAAGGGAACTGATCAAGTTCCAGCCCTCTGTAAGTAAGTATCTTCTCGATTCTTCCAACCAGGCACAATGAACCTGTCCTCAGAGCCCAAAAGAGCAAAAGAAAATGAAAGCATGTGCCTCCCAGTCTGTGCCTCACTTAGTCCTTTAATATAGCCATTAATAAATATAACTTCAGTGTCAGCATTTGCAGCATACATACAGTTTTCCTCTGAGGTGCTGACAAAACCTATTGTACCACCATAAATGAATTCTTACAGATTTAACACAACTGATTTCATATCATGCTAGTGAACTAAAAAGATCTTACTATTTTGTAGGTATAGAAACAGAGATCTTGATTATCTTGCTTAGGGTATGTAAGAATCTTAGAATATCCTGGGGAGGGACCCATTGGGATCACTGAAGTCCAGCTCCTGGCCCTGCACAGGAACACCCCAAGAGTCACACCAAGTGCCTAAGAGCATTGTCCAAATGCATCTTGAATTTTGTCAAGCTTGGTGCTGTGACCAGTTCCCTGGGTATCCCTTTCCAGTGCCCAGCCACCCTCTGGGTGAAGGATCTTTTCCTAATATCCAACCTAAAACTCCCCAGAGACAGCTTTATGCCATTCCTTTGGTATCTGTAACTGGTCACCAAAAGGAAGAGAGAAAAGACGAAACTTGGCAGAGTAGACAACAGGATATTTTCCCCCTGAATCTCCACTTACATTTCCACTATTTCCAAAAATTTCCCGAAAGCTGGAAGTAGAGACTATTCCATTGAAGCTACAGAAAACAACTTTTGTTTCACCAGTCACAATTTCAGTAAAAACATAGACATGAGAAGCTCATGTATTCCCACTTTCTCCAAAATGTCATGAACCTTTGTTTTTCCTTCAGGGTCTGGAGACAAGAGTTTATAGATGGGCTTGGTTAAGAATTCATACACATCCCCCACACTTGAAAAGGTGATAAACACCTATATATTACATCATAATTACAAAACAGCAGGAAAAAAAATCCAGATTCATACAAAACAAATTCACCTACCTTAGGTACAAACACAAGGCAGAGAGTAATGGTGCTGCAGAATATTATGACTAAAGCAACGATGCAGAACTGCACATTGGGTTGGTCCCGAGTAAGGAATGAAACAGCAGCACCAATAATGCACATTATCCCCACGTTGTACACACTCATTCCGATGTACTTGCTGTCATTCAAAGCAGGAATGCTGACATTTCGTGTCTCCCAGGCGAGGAAACACCCAAATAACTGAAATGGTAAAAGAAGGAGAAAAGATGATAATTATAAGAGGAACTGGCTGTCATCCAGAAAAAGCACTAATTTAAAACAGGTATGTTTTCCAACTTGACAAATATAGGTGATATTACAATTCAGAGATATACACCTACCTTTTGCTCAGTATCTAATGACCTGTGTGATTTGTTTTGCTCACTAGGACAGATATACACCTACCTTTTGCTCAGTATCTAATGACCTGTGTGATTTGTTTTGCTCACTAGGACAGATTCCTGCTCTAACAAGAAAAATATGAAACTTAAAATTAGTCCTGATTGGAAAAAAATTCTCTAAATGCTATGGTTATCTTTATTTTATATTTTTAATAATTTTTGAAGACAGTCCTTCTGTTTCTTTTCAAGGATTCCAGTAAAGATATAATGTGCATTGTTCTTTTAGCTATTTTTAGCAGCTGTTCTCAATATACTCTTATCAATCCAGTCATTCATTACATGATTATCACCTACATTAATAAGCAGCAGTGCCAAGATGCGTCCCATGAGAGATAAATATACAATGTAGAAAGTGTCACCCGAGTTGTTCAGATTACAATTATAATGTCTTTTATTATAGTGGGAGTTGGTAATGGCCTTTCAATTGCAGTTGTCTAATGATTTCTGGCATAAAACATTCTTGTGGCAATTTTTTGTTTGCTTTTTTCCTTTGGTGTATTTTTAAGTTTTAGCCCCTTTGTTTTTTGCAATATGCTTTTGCAATTCAGCAGGGGAAAGCCCTTAGTGGAAGGAAGCCATTTCCATCCTTTGAAATTTAATTAGATTTTTCTGCAACATGAACTGCTCAAACAATTATTTTCTTCTTCTTGCATTCTTCAGAGAAGTCCTGGCAATGCAGTAAAACCCTAAATGAACTCAAGATGTTGTAAATAGGTAACCCAGCCTACAGTCTAGGCAAAGCCCCGTAGGAGTGTATGGTGCCTTGGGAAGTATGACAGACAGCAGATGGTATTGGATGGAAGGAAAGGACAGAGAGAAGAACTATTACTAAGGTCCAGGGCATGGTTTCTATGTTTTCTAGCTTTTTTTCTGATCACAATGCAGGGGCAGACAAGAAGGAGAAAGAGCAAATGTGCATTCCCATTGACCTTAGTAGCCTTCCTCGCAGGCCATCACATTTGTCCACTGCCATGTCATGGAGATAGTAGTATTCTCTTTTATGCAACTTCAATTTATGTGCAATCCAGGAAATTGGAGGTCAATGGTGATGCCATTTGGGGGATTAATTGCAGTTGTCTAGTATAATTTACCTTCTATTTTTCTGGGTTTTTTTTTCTATGGCAAATAACCTGGACTAGAAGAACAGTGTTCGGCTGCCAGACAAACAAAAGAGAGTAGGGAAGTGGCAGTGTGATGTCTGCTCTACAAACTTGGGTTTCAACTGTAGTATCACCTGGACATCAGTAACTGCAAATTTCCTTGATTATTTGCTTAGTTTTTATCTCAAATAACAATGGCAACAAAGCCAACCACTTGTGACTCAGCTATTTTGCGCTCCCACAGGCACTTGCAGACTGCAGCCACCTACCTACTCACCCAGGCACTTCCAACCAGGACTTGCTGCTGAACTGCCAGCCCTGCCCTCCCTGAGCTTGTCTGCTAGCTTATTTCATCCTCTTGCCTACAGCACATATGTCACCCTGCCACATGTTCATGAGCAGAGCTGGCTGGGAGGCTTTGGCAGATTAGGC
The DNA here is from genome assembly GCA_013397725.1 of Rhagologus leucostigma. NCBI lineage: Eukaryota > Metazoa > Chordata > Aves > Passeriformes > Rhagologus > Rhagologus leucostigma. Next base: position 101,715 of record VZTD01005080.1, read on the forward strand.
ATCTACTCTCAGCCCATGGAGTGTGTGTCAGAGACTGAAATACTACAGTTTATGACTTAAACTTTTTCATGAAGGACTTTTAAAACTGTGTTGCAAAAGGTGCAGAGACTACCGCACCCTGAAAGGGGCCCTGACTGAGGCCTTACACTGCTCGCTGATGAAGGTAAGATAAAGTAACAACTCAGGGCTGGGGACATTCACAAAGGACAAGCTTAACACCTCCAAGGTGGAGACCAAAGCCCCAGGGCTATCAGCTGGCCAGGCTGGCACAGACCCTCAAAGGGTGAGGGGAGAGAGGCCTTGGGTGTGTGCTGGAAAAGCCTCTGGTGAGAGGCGCAGTGACCACCCATCCTCCGCTGTGCAGAGGAGCCCAGCTGAGGGGCCCTTCATCCAGAGGAAAAGCTTATCCGCAGCAGAAGGGGTGACATGGCCCAGCAAAGGGCCCCCCTCAAAGGGGTCCCCAGAACCTGAACCAGAGCACCAGAGATGATGCAACAGACCCTCAGTGTTGCAAGGGACAGTGTGTCAAGCTGGCCCCTCCAAGGGAGACATGTGGGCATTCCCACCTGCCCAAAGTATATATTAATCCACGGGATTCTTTACTCCTTGGCATGTGGTGGCGTGTACCGGCCTGTGGCAGCATGTGGCCGCGTGGCATGGCAGCGGAGGACCCTCACCACCAAGAAGACCAGATGGGGGGAGCAACGAGACGTCGCTGGGACCCTCAGATGGGTGATATGCTTACCTAACCCCTGTCACCTCTCCCTGTCCCCGCACCCCCTCGACGCACATTTCTTTCTCTATGTCTTTCTTTCTTTTCTCTTTCCTTCTCTTTGCCTCTTCTACTTTTAAGTAAAATACATCAATTTTTTGGCACCAACATTGTCGCCCTGAGTTTTGCAGTCTTTTGATGTTTTCATTTCCGTGATGGAGTTCTCACACACTTTCTGTAGACACAGTTATGTTCTCATGCACTTTCTGTAAACATAGTTGTGTTTAGCTAACCGTCCTTTTTTGTTTTCATTCCTTCTCCTGAGGCGGAGAAGTTTGATGGTCTTTTCATTTGACCAGTGTGGTTGGAGAGGTGGTAACCTCATCCTCCAATCCACGGTCATTCCTAGAAGCATATATATATGTTGTAAAATAAACAACGAGGCTTTTTTGGCTTCTCTTCTCTCCTGAACTAAGCTGGGTCTCCGTGGTTCTTTTTGTGTCCGAGTACGACACAACATCTAACCTCGTTTGGTTTTAGTCTCGTTTTTGGGAATATTTTGAACCTTCTCAAAGTTCCATCCGGTTTATGCACAGATACTTAGTTTTCTTGCTCTTCTGGGTTTAAACCGGATCGTAACAGTGTGGCAGGCAGCAGGAGCTGCCCAGTCCAGGCAACGGATGTAGAATCACTTGCTCACCCACTTTCCAATGCTGCCACCACTGCTGCAATCCCTGTCAAGATAACATTGACACAGGTGGCTCTTCCCAGCAACAGCAGCAGTAGCTGCCCTGGCAATCCTTACCCAAGTCTTTCTCAGCAACATTCCCACCCTATCTCTCTACACACTGCTTCAGGAGATGGTCCTGTCCAGGGCACTCCATTGTCCCATTGCAGTCCTGTCTCTTCAGTTTAACCCATCTCCTTTAATAGGACTACAGCCCACACCTCACTCTGGCCCATTGCCTCTTCTCCTCACCTTCCCAGCAGCCTAAGATTTGCAGGAAGAACAGTAGTGGCTGCTGCAGGCAGAGCATGGCAAGGGGACGCTCTTAAGGGGTTTGTAAACAGCTACCTGGGTCAGCAAGGGGTCTCAGCCATTCAGGGAGGGCAGCCGAGGTGAGTGAGCCCTTACCAAGCTTTGTGCGAGAGCAACAGCTCATCCTCTGATACATTTACCCCTCTGGTAAACAAGGCAATACCTCCAATAGGGAAGGATGCAGGCAGCACTCCTTTGTTGTTGGGTCTGGCACTGTGCACATGCAGAGCAGGAATGTACAGACTCCATTACATGCTCTGCAGAAGCAAATTGTCACTGTATTCACCTGGGTGTGTTGGGGGGACGTACAGCGGGCACAAACTTTTTTCTGGGCACAAACCTCTTCGTCCCAGGCATCCCACCATCTCAGGGGTTGCCTGTTCTCCACTCCCTGCACTCTTGGTGTTGCACAGCTCAGTTCTGCTGGAGATTTACGTTTTGCTAGCCCATGAACTGACAAACAGGCTGGTCTGGGCCGAGGTGTTTTGAGAGGGAGAAGGACTCCTTGTCTATATTTCTACATCACATTTTTAAAGGCATGAGGCCCTGATTAACTATGGAGAAGATTTTATCTTCTCCTACTATGGTTAATTATTAATGAGATGTTTAGGGTTGTAGGTCATCCCTCACTCTCCTCCACTTCCCCCAGTATGAACAGATTCCATTCCAAAAGCATTATTCTGGGAATACAGCCAACGTACTTACATGAGGCCAGCACTTATTACAAATAATGGGGATGAATTTATAGCTAAGGCAGTTATAAAATGATCTAAAATATCAATTATAATGGAAAAAAGATCGTTTGAAGAGTGTTGTGGGGGTTACGGTTTGGCCCATTCTCATTTATAATTGAGAACAGCATGGAAAATTGTTAAATATCTTTCAGACGAAAGGAAGATATGTATTTATTTATATGATAACTAAAGAAAGGGAGAGGCTCTTGCAGCAAGTGGGTTTCCTCAGAATGAAGCACTATAAATCAGAGAGCATTGTTTTTAATTTTTATTAGCATTTTGGGTAAGATGCTTGCCTCAGGAAGAGAGATCTCCTTTTCTAGAAGTCACAGCTCATCTTTGAGACTCGAACATGGATAAAAGCTGAGAGTTTTCTGCATCCTGCTGCCAGTGCAGTGGTGATTGCAGAGGTGCTCTTTGTGTGCCTGGTACAGATGCCTGCAGGGCTCCGTGGGGTTGGTAAGGTTTCTCCTCTGAGATAAAGCCTTCCTGAGGGAACACGATGCTTTGCTTTCCCTCCATGTGCTCTTCTTATTTTCCCCCTTCCTGAGGCTCAGACAATATGCACACATGAAAGATTCAGTTTCATGACTGTAAAAATCCTGTAAATCCCGTGGTAAAATCCTGTAAAATGGCTTGGTTGAGGAATGGGATGCAGATATTTCTAGTGAAAGGTCCAGATTTCTGTGATTCCTTGACAACTTTTGAATATGAAACTTGGGAGCTACAGCTAAAAACACAGACTCACAGTACCTAGTTCAGCTCCTCTTTACTCCTGTTACCTAGACTTTAAACATTCATCTTCCCCAGATAAGAAAACTACAGTTCAAATTATGCTTGGGGGCACCTAATTCTGGAGACTGCTGTGGAATTTAAGGAATATTTGATATTTAAGACTGCCTGCTGGGATTTGCAATACAGCTGTCTCTCCTCCTCCAGGGCTCAAGCTGGTAAAGGCTTCTCAGGCTGTCTACTGGCTTGGGCCCCACACAGAATACAGCAGCAGCCATCTTCATTCAAGACAGTGATGCTGGTGATGACCATTGTGTAGCTTCATGTTTAGGCAACACAGCACAATTCTAAATGTTGCCTGAGATGTGCTCCCTAGTCCCAGAGCATAATCTGGCTTCAGAAGGAACTCTCGAACTTCTTTCAGAGCTGTCGGAGTTTATGTAATGAGAAAGTGACTGTCTTAATTAATTGGGCACTTGCATGGGATGTTAGTTTTGATCTCTGCTGAGAATTTCAATTAAATAGTCTTTAGAGAAGGCATGCATGAATACATATTGGGGTGGAGGCAGGCAGCTCTCAGCAGTGCTAATGTGCTGGATTCGGAGAGGTGTAGGACACATCTGTCCCCACTGTTTTATACCAGCTCACTTAGGCAGCTCCTTGCTGGCAGTCACAATTCCCATCCCAAGGCTTCTGATGGACCCCAAGCATCTCCAAAGGAGTTTGAATAACTCAGGGCTACATATTCTCCTACAGGAAGCAGTTGTCTAAAATTTAAGGACACATCAGCCTACTATCAAGTCTAATGGACTAATTTTAGTCCTTTTTGGATCTCAACCAATGACACTGAGAATGCAGCTAGGAAGGCTTCCCACACTGTTAGTCATGAACTTCAAGCCTTCTTCAGTTTTGGTGGTCTAATAAATACACACATCTTCTTGATGTAGAAAGTGCCATAAAATATTGGTTTGGATTTTCTCAGAAGATACTGGCAGCTGTACAGGCAGGATTGGCCTGTTTCATCTTTTGTTTGAGGGTAGGCAGCTTCCATTTGACACTGATTTAGAGTATTACCTTTGCGGCTGTTGGTGTAGTACGTTTAGGCTGTTTTGTCAGTGCATCTAAAAAGGCTGTGAGAAAACCACTGTATAAATTTGGGGAAAACAGTATCTGAAGACAACAGGATTGTATCACTGTGATTAAAGATAGAATAGTGGTCATTAAGAGAAATCGGTATTAAAATGTTAGAGGCATAACAGGTGTATGGAGCATACAATACTTGTGTTTACAGAGTTTTACAGGCAAACTTTAATTTTAAAGAATCTTTTTCTGACTAAATTTTGATAGCTGCTTGTAGCTGAAGTATTGGAAAACATTTAACACTGTTTTTTAAAACTCTACCAGCTAGTTAATATTAAATCTTGTTTGTGAATGTTACTGCTAAACACAGTAACAGTTGCTTAGATCCACAACATATATTGATACAACCAAGTGCCTAATTTGCTACTGGATTGCACAGACTGTCACATGACAGGAAGGAAATTATTTATTCACCTCCATTGCCTTGTACTGCCCTTAAACCATTTTTTATATGTTTCATTTCAAAGTCATGTCAGCTTAGGTTAGGAACAGTATTAGGAAAGAAAGATAAAGAAAATTATACTGAAGATATCTGACAAGAGCAGAGAAATACCAGAGGAAAAATCTCCAACCTTGCCAGAAGTCATGCTTGCCAATAATTAGGGTATATGGTTTTGGAAAGATTATGTATTGGACCAGGCTGCAGCTTTGCAGCTAATTGCTGTATTGTAATAGCACTGACCCTGCTCACTTGTGGATAATAGCCCTGCTCTGCCATACAAAAGAATAAAAGCAAGCCTTTTCTTCAAAGATTTAACATCTTGAGATTTTTGCTTGTTTTGGTTTTGTTTTTTTCTTGCTAGATTACTGAGAGATTTCCCCTCCTGGCCCCCTTAAACCAAGGCAGATCTGGACTCTGGCCTGTAAAGACCTTTCAGCCTGAAGTAACTGTGAAGCTTGACTTGTATGTTCTCTACTCAGGTTCATTCATTAAATCCAGATCATCACAGACATGGGCACATTTTTATTTCAGTGAAACGGCTGCAGATATTTTTCAATGAGATTTCTCAGAACTTAAAAAAAAAAAAAGATTTTTGGTTTTCATGTTTTCACTGGAGAATTGTGTGGTAAAAAATACTGAGCAGCTTTCAGGAAGATGCATAGAAAAGTGACTTTTTTTTTTAATTAATGGTACAATAAGTAAGGTTAGAAAACTGAAAGACAAACTATGCCCTTGTAGGTCTCTTACCTTCATAGTCAGTACAATCTGATGTTAAACCATTGCTCACTCCCCTGATCTGAGTCAGCTGTGTACTTAGTTCATTTTCACAGAGCTGCTCTGGGTAGATGTTACTAAGGGGAAGCTTAATATTTCTACTGAGCATTAGTAGGACAAGAACTAAATATTGTTTTTAACTGCAAGATATGATATTCAGCTACTCAGCTGAAGGACTTTCTTCTTAAAGGTCTTGGCAAAATCCTTTATTCCCAGTGCAAGACAGAAAGGCAGCTGCACAAAGCTACAAACACTAACAGGCATCCAGATTTCACTTTATACTCCAGCCTCCCAAATCAACAGGTCAATAAACTATTTTCTTTCCATTCAGACTGTATTTGACTTTCTTCCATGAAAATTCTGCTTAGTCATGAAACACATTCTAGTAACTAGGTTGAAACAAATACACAACTGGTTATTAGCAAATACTCATTTGGAATAGCTTTATATTGTCTCTGGCATAAGATTACCACAATCACAGCTCTGTAAAGAGGTGAAGCACCTCTGCTAAAAATCAGTGTGTGCTACAGTTTAAATCTATTTCTGCTGTACAAAAATTGATGCCAAGAGACATGTAAGGGAATACTGCATTATCTGCAACATTTCAAAAATACATTTGAAGTTTCCTTATGGTCATATTAGGGAAAAATTTATCCAACAAAACCATATGGAAATGTAGTTTTGGATGCTAAAATACTGTCCATGTTTTATTAAATATATAATAAATATCTGGTACCACTGTAAACTACTTTCCCCCACCACAAAGTTTAACTACCTTCCTCTCTAATCACTGCAAGATGGGACAGATGGGTTGGTGCTAAACCCACCACATATATGAGTTGGAATCATGCAAGTTAATTGACAAGGAGGCAGTTTCTTCTTCTAAGTACTCTTTTTGATCATGAAGGGAATTAGGAAAGAATGCAAATATATGTGTTAAAAATCAAAGGTATTATCAGAAAACAATTGGGAATTTTAACGTAATCTGAAAACTATTCAATTTTTCTACCCATCAAATTTAATAATTTTCTAAAGGTATTAATTAATAATATGGTTAATATAGTCTCATTAAATGATTGGGATTAGATAGCTTACTAGATAGCTTGAGGAAAATCTAGTGCAACCTCCTGCTCAAAAAGCAGGTTCAGATGTGAGTTCAGTCCAGGCTGTTTATAGTTTTATCCAGTCTGGTTCTGGAACCTTTTGGGGACAAAAGCTGATCAGACTCTCTGGGTGAGCTGCTCCACTGCTCCCCTTTCCTCAGTGACAAAAAAAGAAAATTCTTTACATGCAGCCTTCATTGAGTAAATTAAAAATAATAGTAAAATAATAAAAGGAGTAGCACATGTTGCACAACACAGCTGTACGGTTCATACGCAGCTCCTGGACTCGACACGCACAGAGGGCTTAAGCACCTGAAGCAGCAGTGAGAAGCTACATCCAACACCCAGCAAGGACAGCCAGACCATCCCTCAGTACCATCTGTAGGTACCTAAATGCTGTCAGTGACCAAATTTTCTGCTGGATATTTGCTAACCGGTGACTGGTTGTCATACAACCAGCATCTGCTTCCCCTCCTACCCACAGAGGGAAGAGCACCAAGTGCTGACTGAAGACTGGGCTTCTGGGCATGACTGGAACTCAAGCTCTAAACCGTGGTACCTAACTCCTTTTTTGAAAATCTATTTCCAAGTGCATAAAAAAAAGGAAAAGTAATGTTTACATATTAGCCAACAAAGCAAAGGAAGCCATTGGAGAAGGGGGAAGGGGAAGCAACAGGGATATTTACAAACAGCAACTGAAAGTTATTTGGGTATGTGCTGTAAATGATCTGCCCTAAGCTGCACACATGTAAAAAAGTTATTCTTATATTAAAAATTGTTTTGGTTGTTGTGGAATGTAAAATAAACAGGCAGTAAAATTGGCCAAAGACTAGACAGAATGTAACAAAAGTTAAAAAGAGGAAATTCATAATAATGATTATGAATTAAAGATCTAAAACAGAGATAGTGGAAAGGTAAGTTAAATGTATAGTAGCAAATGCATGGCTAGCAGCATTAACAGAATTCATAAGGATTTATAAAAAAGTAAGTTGAAAAAATGAATCGTAATAATGATTCATTCCTTGGAAGATGACAAATTCAATAGCAATGATGCATGATAAGATATGCTTAACAAGGGCTTTTATCCTATATTTACATAGAGATGGAACAGTGCATTCACATCTTGCTGAAACAGTGAAGTGCAGCTTATTCCAGAAGTAAGAGAGCTCTTGAAAACTCTGTCAAGACAAGCTGTTGTAATCACAGAGATCCCGTAACTCACATGCAGGAGTTTTAAGAATTGATTTAGAAGTTGTCTGGACTGCTGGGCTTAATTGTTGATATTTATTGGAATTCTGGCAAAGCTCCACTTAAGATACAAAGAGGCCATATGGGAAAAGAGAAAGTGGAACACCCCAGTGATTACAGAGCTATTACCGTAATTTCTACCCTAAGCAAATTAATGAAATGGCTGACACATGAACTCAGCCAATAAGTGGGAGAAAAAAAAAAGGAATAGCAATATAATTCAACATGCTATTATTTTGCAAGACTGAATAAAGGTAATTACATTCATGCAGGTTACATAGATTTCTCAGTAGTGTTTGTCTTAATTCTGCACGGTATCATTATTTAAATACTGAATGCTATAAAATCAATACAACAAATTTAAACTGATTGAAATCTACGTGATAGATCTCAACACGTAACTATTTATGAGAAGTTACTGAAAAAAAGGATAGTTTTTAAAAAAATTCTAACTTAAGCTGTCCCATATATGTACATTGACTTGGAGGAGATTATAACAACATGGCTGAAAATGATGCAGAGGAAGCAGAGGGGAAGAATGGTAGACAACTCACAGCAAGATTTTTAGAAAAATCACAGAACTTTGGCCACATGCAAGGAAATTTGTCTAGAAATAAAGACAGCAGGTCATTTTAGAGAAAGAGGGATAACATATATGCAAGACCCCACAAAGTTGAAGGTTTGAAAGTAAGACAAATTCAGCTCAGCAATTAGAGAGCCTCAAGAAGCAGAGGATTCTTTCAGACTTGAAATTAAAATTTAACATTATCGCAAGGATATATTTTAGTTGAGTTAGTGTTTTCTTTGGCTTCATAAATCAATTACAGAATTGTGTTGTGCAGTATATCAACTATAGTGGAATGCTGGAGTATGAATCATTAGAAGAAAATAAATTTCTTATTCTTAAGAGACCTTTATCAAGTCCCATGGTGCATACGCATTATTTTTTTCCTATCTCAGTCATGAAATACTGATATTTTCATTCTTGGAAAGGTTATCTAAGGACGATAGGTTAAAAACGGTGTATGGGAAGTGGTCAATATTATTGGTTATGGCTTAAAACCCCCTCAATTTACACAGGGAAAAGTAGAATTTCATACAGAGAGCAACAGTCAAGCTCAAAATATAGTTCGGCCTCAAAAGCCTATTTCTCAGTAGCTGAATAACAGGTACCTGTAATAACATGTCAGGGACACAATGAAACTTCCAACGTATGTACACAGGAATCAAACAGTAGACAAGACTAATGTGTGCGTGATTAATAAGCAAAGCATTCTAGGAGTCCAGTGTGGTATTGTTCTGGCTGAGATGAGAAAAATAGCTAACACCCGTCAGAAAGATGTTAGTGCACTCCCTAATAATGCACCACCAGCAAGTTCAAGAGGGTGTGTTTTCTGTCATCCCTTGGAATACACGAAATAAAGGTGCTTTTCAACCATGTCTGCCTCAACAAAAATCAAAATACTGCAACTGACTAGTTGATGTGCAGCTGATCCAGTTGACGTAGTGGTGTTCAGGCACAGGTTGGACTCAATCTCAGAAGTCTTTTTCAGCCTAATTGATTCTGTAATTCTGTAATGGTCAACATGTACACACAGACAGACCTTGAACTTGTCTGCAGCCTTTTAGGAGCTGAACTTGCGATGGAAGTAAACACTGAATCCTCTATGTATGGAGCAACTGGAGAAGACTAATACACGGGTCATTAAGAAGATTAATAAAATGGTAAAGGCAAAATTTAGGACGGTCATTTTCCTGTTATTCTCTAGTCACCAGTCCTGAGGAATCTGAATTTAATAACTGAGAAGCCTTCATGCAGTAAGCATTTCCTCACATCCCTTCAGAGGTAATTGAAAAATTGTGAATCTGACTTTTAAAGTTTGTTTACTCTAATGCAGAGGGAACCAGTGTATCCTGTCAAGTAATGCCTTCCCTTATTTTGCCATACCTTGCCTTCCCTGCCCTTTCCTGCCCTTCTATGCTCTGCCCTACCCTGAGTGATTTACTCACTGCATCAGTGCATTTAAGACATCAGAATGGACAGTATTGCTTTTACTCCAAGGCAAAAAAGAAAATAACTTTTTTAGTTTAACCCTATTTTTTGTATTTCCATGTTGAGACAAGAGGTCACAGTAAATAATTTTGGCCTGAGTAGAGCCATTTCATCTTAAATATTGCATTGTATGTAATTAGCAGTATTAGCTCTTTAGTATATGGCATGTTAAATTAGATAGGTGTTTTATTATTACAAATCACAGAATTTTGTATTAGCTAAACCTTTATAAAGGGATACAGTAACATAAGAGGTTCTGGTTTTTTGTTCTGAAGGCAAAGTATGTGTGGTGTACAGAATGTCTTTGGTGATGAGGTAAAATGCATCAGTTCTGTTGCCCTCATATCACTCATTCACTTATCATAGCAATTATTTAAATGATTCAGATGACTATCTTCCCTTTTAATATGTAGCAATTTGTGTGTTAAGAGGGCACTGGAGTAATAAAAAGTGTGTATTTCACTGGTGGTTATGAAAAGCTGTGTGTTTGAAATTAGTGAGTAATGGCAGACATAAAATAAATAAGACATTAGTACCACTTAAGCTGAATATTATAGATATGCCACAAACCAAGAAATTCAATAATGAATTGGGTATTTTGCGTGTGCATATATCCGCATATATGCACATATTATTGTCTAATAATGTAATGGCATTTGCAAAATAAGTTTGCAAATGACATTCACAGACTTAAAGAGAGTCACGTATCTTGTAGAACACAGTCCAACATACATGCTGACAAACCAATCTACGGCAAAGGACTGGTGAGAACCAAAGCAGTTCGACTACTGTCTAACACCACTCAAACTTAAAACTTCAAAGAAAGTTGCCTGAGAATGTATATTTAAAATATTTTTACTGAAAACATTGATGAAGTTATTTGAAAAAACCAAAGAAACCCTACCATTTGTTTGAATCTTACTGTGGCCCCAGTGCCGGTCAGTGTCACGGCTCCTAACTTGTGGCACCCTTCAGGACAAAAATCCCTCAATGCTGTGCTACATGCCATGGTTGATGTGCATCCAGAGCCACCCAGAGCTGACCAGTCAGACATGCTGAGGTGTGGTCCTAATTCCTGATCTCTTTGGAGGGAGCAAGCATGTCTTAGCTCTTGATTCCTGAAAAAGAGTCATCTATACCTAAAGTTGCCCTCTCCTCTCCTCTCCTCTCCTCTCCTCTCCTCTCCTTCTTCTCACTGGGACATCAGGTCACGGCATCTACATCTTACTCAAGAGGGAGAATTCATGTGGTCCTCANGTCCCGTCCCGTCCCGTCCCGTCCCGTCCCTCCCGTCCCTAAAAGCTGAGAAGGCTTCCTTTTGGCTTGTAGCTTGAGGATCTGAGCTCTCACCTGGGACCTGGAGACACTTGATGCTAGTGCCTTCTTGCTTGAAGGCTCACTCCAGCAAAGTGGTCTGACCACAAGGCAACTGTTTATAATTTAAAGAAACAAAACCTCTCATCTCTCCCTGTTGAACCTTGTATTGGGTATTTAAAGACTTTTCAGCCTGAAGAAAGCAGCATGAAAAGCAGCAGGACTCATCAGAGCAGTCATTCACAGGGGAGAGGGAAGAAGTGGACTCCAGGCACCAGCAGCCCCCTCTGGGCAGCAGCACCAGCCATGCCAAATGGAAGCAGCTGACCCCATCTTTCCCGGTGTCCTAATGAACCAGCATGCCACAAATGCACAGAGCAGATTGACCCCTTCAGGCACTGTAGACTAATCTCTATCAGGCTTAGCATCCAGATGGGGCTCAACTTGAGATAGGTGTTCTGTTGGTCAGTGCTGTCAAAATCAGATGTTTTCAAAACCTTCAGGTTCAAGAGCTTTTAATCACTAATAGTCACATTTTCTTTTTTTTTTTTAACTATCAAGCCTTAGGGTCCCTGGTTCCTGAGGTCTGTTTTAGTAACTAAATCATTTTACGGAGATGCGCCTCAGTGACAAAAGGGTTCTTTTGATTAAGGCCCCAAATTAGTCATGCATCTTTTGACTATTTCTCAAGGACATTTGCAGCTAAGAGGCAAACATCTCGAAGAATCTAAATCTACCTTTTTGGAGAACCTATAGGAATTCAGAGGATTTGACTTCTTTATTTACAAAGCTGTCTCATTTATAGACCCATCTTTTCACTACCAAATTTCTTGGTTTGTGGTATATCTATAATATTCAGCTTAAGTGCTACTAATGTCTTATTTATTTTATGAATGCATATAGCCACATATTATTGTCTAACGAACTTTAAAACAGATCTGATTATAAAAGTTGTACTTGAGGCAATTTTAACTCACTCCCAGCCATCAGGAAAGCAAATATAATTCAGTTCATGCCTAACAGTAAATAGCAGCTTGAAGTCAATGCTGTGCAGGAGAAGCTGTGCTTACCATCAGCAGCCCTTTGTAAGCGTAGACGATCCCAAGCCAAATGGTCATGTGGGTGTTTTCGCAGTGCTCCAAGATTGGTCGGATGGAGATATCTCTGCCCGCAGGGTCCGGCTGCAAAAAGAAAAGGTGAAATATTTGGACTCAGATTTCCTTTGCATTCACACCCCAGTCGTACTTAGATATATTTTCAATACATTGAGGATGTGTAAAACACAGACTGGACAACTTTAAAGTAACTTGTGATGAGAGCAGACCCATGAACCTGCAGAGAAATACAGTGAAAAGCAAGGATCTGAGGAAACAGCTGCTTGATAGCTACTACCTGGTGAGGTCACATCTACTGCAAACCTGAAAGAAAATGTCTGAAGTCACTCTGTATTTAACACTGTCAGTCATATTTATCAGCTTTAGGACATAAAATTTTTCTACAAGGCAAACAGCTTGAAAGCACAAGCATGAAAAATAATGTATTTAAATTCCTCTTTCCTTTCACCTGCGGTTCTTGTGTCACTGGCAAATGGCTGATAAACAATGTATGAAACATTGCTGTGTTTCAGGTGGTTTTTCATTGATAACCATGAGCTAAATCAAAGACCATTTACTATGGAAACTACACTAGTAGCTTAGGAGAGACTATAAATCATCAAAAATATGGAAAAAAAAGGTCTTTTAGATCCAGTGATTGCCCCTGCAAAATGAAATACTGCTGGAACCTTTGTAGCTTTCCATTTATTTTAAAAAGGAGATTGTATAATATTGCAGAATCAAGAGGACTTGGAGACTATCAGAACTGTTTGTATGAAGGAGGAGCAATAACAAAGACTCAGAGAAACCTGCAAGAACCACCCCTTGCCCTACTCGCTTTTTTTTTTTTAATGAACAGAGGAAAGAACAGCTGACACACAGAGCAAAGGGTTACTAGCTATTATGTGTATACAAATAGAATAGATATTAGGGCCTGGTCAAATGGCTAAACTGTTTGTTAATGATGTACATTGTATAAGAACACAAGGATCTTCTTGTATGTGATTCTAAGAGAACTTGTTTTAGTTACATACTGCAGAACATTCCTGCTGGCTATTCTGAGACACGTGTACCTGCAGTCTGTTGTGCTCACAGAAAACGCTGAAATACTGAAAGCTATTTTTCCTTTCTACTTTGAAAGACTGGATTTGAACTTCAGCCAAACTAAGATCAACCCAGACACAGCTTTCTGTACCTGGTTGTCCCAGTGGGCTTTCCAATTTTCCTTTTAATGAGTAACACATGTAAAATGTCTCATACAGAAGTATAATAATTATTATATAAGGAAAAATTGTGTTTTCACCAACTGAAAGATAAAATTGTACATGGAAGGACTTTGGAGAGATCTGAATAATTTCCTAAAGCTTCTTCTTGCTGCCTCTCATGATGTATGACTTCTGCTATGTATTTTAGTGGTCACAGCAATAATCTTCAGTTCACTTTCTTCCACTGGTGTTTCTGTATGTGAGGCATTTCCTCTGCCCTCACACTGTAAAAAAATGAGAAAACCCAACCAACCTTGGGCTATGATGCACTGCACAGTGAAAGTATTCACAATTTTCTTTGCAAAGCCTTCAGTAGGCAAGACTTTAACATTTAAAACCTTTTCCTATCCTGAACTTCTGTAGAAACCCTGAAAGGAAAAATAAAGCTCTTGGAAAAAAGGTGTGCTAAAATAAAGTAAGACAAAAACCAAGGCAGCAATATTAACTCTCACAAAGAGCTTATGACTCCATCCTAATGGTTGTTGATGGCAGGCAAACACCCATTAGCTGAAGAACTGAAATGACTGCAAACATTAAGTGTCATCACAACATTTAAGATGCTACAAATGTTTGTCTCGGGATCAGTTGAACTACCTCATTCTCCCTGATCAATGACAAAAGTCCAGTGCTAAAATTTAGGTGCACTGAAAGCACCCTTTCATGTCAAAGTTACATGAAAATATACATAAACCTAATATGTTTAACATCATTTTTTCCTATTATGTAATTAAGTTCACAGGGCAAATCATTCACACAGAGCTCTGAATGTGTAACTGTGTCAACAGGACTGTACTACAGAGACATTTTTCTAAAATTCTAAATTACATCTAAGCCTGCTAATAGCTCCATCTCTCAAGGTCTGGAATTACAGAAGTGACATAAAAGTTAAGGCTGTGATCATCAAGCTTTCTTTTTTTTTCCTTCACACTGGTGGGTCAGCACAGAACTGTCTCTTTGTTTCCCCAATTCCACATCCCTCCTGCCAGGTATTTCTTCTCTTTCAGTTTCTCACTTTTCTGAAACAAGAAGGTGTATAAATAATGTAGACTTCCACCTGGTGCAATGAACAACGTCATGTGGTTTGTTTCCCTTGTTCCTGGATTGAAAACTCCAATCACACTTGGACTGAAGGATTCCTCCACCTTTAAGTAACTATAAGTAATTGGAATAATTCCCTGTTTTGAAGAATATTACTGAAATGAGAACTCCTTTTGGTTTGTGGCAATTATATTTTTATTTTCCCTATGTGGCTATTCTCTCATGAAAATTTGCTTCAAAATTGAAAATTGTGTGTCCATTCATTACTCACAACCTCTCTTTTAAGATATAGGCACAAAAATGATGAAGTGGAAAACATAACTTCTTTTCAAATACTATTAGAGAGTAAGCATCATTTCCTTAGTAGGAAGATTGTCAGATTTTACGAGGCATGATAGTTCAAAATTGATGTTAATTAAGTAAAACAGTGTGTTCAGATTTCCTTCATGAGATAGGAAAACCTTGTGAAGTGCTCTAGGTAGAGGAGGAAAAAAGGGAATATTGATTGCAGCATTAGCAAAAGTGTACCTGGGGCAGCACTTCTTTCAAAAGACTTTCGAGATCTGCAAGGTGGTAGTATTTTAAACAAAAATTTGCTGAGGTCCTGTGCATGTGGGGTTAAATGTTGGCAGGTAGTGGTAATTTTAAAGTGAACTGATTTTGCTGATTACTCATCACTATTGCAAAATGACATTCCTGTTCTACTGCTTTTAATTTGCCATTCTATTTCTTCACTGATTTTGTATGAATTAACTAATCATAGCAAAAAGCTGGGTTAAAAAAACATATGATATTTTCTGATGTCAAAAGAATTTTCAAAAACTCTACAATTACAGCTGAATGGGGCACTTGACTGACCTCTCTAATCATCCACCATTTGTGCGCTTTGTTATTGCTTTAGAGAGGATGACAACATAAATGCTACCAGTGATTATATATGTACTGGAAATTTGCCCTTTCCTTTTATAGAAAACAATCTCAATGCCCTTCAGATGTCATTCTCAAAAGCCAGAAGACCTCCTATCTTGTTATTAGGCTGAAACTTTCCTACCTCTTCTGAAACCTAATAAGGTTTCTGACATTGACATCAATTTCTGGAGTGCTTTCAGCAGTTGAACATAAACAGTTTAATCTGTTCACTTCATACAAGAGTTGTGTATCATCACCAGTAAAATGCTTGTTTTACATGAGATCTGCTAGGTCTAGAAAGCAACCCAAACCAGTAAACAGAATGTTTATATCCCCAGTGTGTGTGTGTTTAAACTATTATCAGTCAATTCTGTAGTTCTGTTGCTTTTTCATTTTCTCTGCTCTTCAGTCTGCTGGGAAGGCTGGAAGATCCTTGTCATAATAGGTGAGTGATGGCCTAGGTGGGAACTGCCAGAGGGAGAAGTGAAGCTTAAAACTACCAGGAATCACCAGGCAAATCTGAAATTTTTTTTTTTTTTTTTAAATCTATAAGTACGATTTCTTAGTGGCTATTATACTAGCCAAAATCCCTCTGGAAAAGGCAGACATTTGTATGATGTACCTTTGACTTATCTTGTGTCTTTATTGCTATTCCTTTTCTGTAGCTTCACAAAGGTCGCGAAAGGCGGAAGGGTCTACGTTCCACGAGGCATTTTATCCAGCAAATGTCTGTGAAGAACAGACTGGGCTAGCCCACAGTATCCAAAAGTCCTTGACCTTCCGAAGGTACCTTTTCTACATGGTCTCCTCCTTGGCCAGTACAGCAGATGATTCTATTTGCAGGGCTGTGGTGCTGCTGCTGTGTGACAGAGCTCACAGGAGTCAGTCTCAGCAAGCTCGCTAGGAACATTGCAGCAGATCTCCAGTGTGACACTGTGCCATTTCTGAAGCTGCAGTTTCACCCGTGAGAAAGTCAGAACATTAGGCCTCAGTCTTTTCCAAAGATGGGTATGGAACATAAGGTAAATAGTTGCAGCTTCTGTTTACTATGTTTAAAAGAAACTGTGCGTTTCCCATAGTATAAGAAAATGTAGGATCATACTCTTCTGTCACACTGTGGCCTTCGTATAGCATCCCACTCTTTGTTTTATCTTCCCTTTAAATGGCCTCAATTGAACTGGCATAATGACTGCATACTACAGCTAATTTGCAGGGTGAATTAGATATCTCTGGCATCTTTAATTTGGCACATTTAGCAGTCATATGGAGCTCACATGTGATTCCTTGTCTTAAAACTCAGACTTTGCTAAATTAGAAGATCATTCTTACTTCTTAAATTTACTTTTTTTTTTTTCCGAGGATAATTATGGTTGGTTTATACTCTAAATTCTGTAAAGGTGTTTCACAAAAGGATTCAAACAGTTTGAGCATGCAGTGTGAAATTGAGAGCCAGGCTCTTAATTACTGATGAAAAGATGAGGATCAGACACTGTCGACTTTTTGATTACCTAATAATTTGTAGGTATTTTTAGAGCAAAACAGCTGTGATATGAAAAATAGATTTTCCAAGAAATGGATCCCTTTTTTTTAACTTTTTTTTACTTTATGCAGTCATATTTTCCATTACTGCAAAATAGGAAAGGCAATACTAAGCTAGAGTAGCTCATTTGGAATGTCTTCCAATTAAAAATTTGGTAGGCAACCTAGAATAATAGGAAACCATGTTTGTTGATATCTGAGCTTGGGTTTGGGTACATTATGGATCACACTGTGTGCCACAGAGTAGCTCAGCAAAGCACAAAACTGTTAGTGAATTTTTGCAATCCAGCGACCAATTTAATTTCCCTTCAATGTTAATTGAGAAGTTTGGACATTTCTGTAACATTCTAATGACTGAAAGATGAAGCATGAAGTGTTTAAGGGCATGAACTTTCTTACATAGATCTGAATACACACCCTTTGCCTCTGTGACACGAACTAAAGGGTGTGTTTTGGTTATCCAAGGGGATTAAAGGGTATTTTCTGCTTCATTCATTTTCTTGTTATACTGAAATCCAGTTCACCACCCCACCTAAGTCAATGGACTTGACTTTAGGCATTGTCTAGCTTCACAAATACTTCAACAATTTAACTCTTCCAACAATTCAATATATCAATATCTATGTTTATATTGTAACTCCTAAAAAATCTTCATTCCAAGTAGTATTTTAGTATGAGACAGTAATTCAGTAATGGTTAGCTAGCAAACATGACACAATGAAATGACACTTGCTGGAATACCAACATGAATATTCCCCTTTTTTTTTATTCAGTCACTTTTCTCAGTTCAGTTTTCTAAATAATAAAGAAGATGTGCAATGTAAGCCAAGCGAAAAAGTACTGATACATTTGGGAGCTTCAAGGATATTGATGTTGCTATTTTACATTGTTTAGCTTGTTACATATACAGAATCCAGGCCTAAATTTGCAAGTGAATGGGAGTGAAGAAAGACAGAAAACCTTCCCTCCTCTCCCAAATATATTAGATGTAACGACTGTAATTCCTATTATCCCAAAACAATAATGTTTGATAATACAGACACAGCGCTATCACCCTGCAATACATTTAAAAGAAACCTACTTTTTAGGTGTCCATCTGCCTCTTGTACAAATAATTCCATAAATCAGTCAGCATACATACTGTAAATTAGTGTGATTTAAAGATGATAAACTGCCAGAAGAGCTATTTATAAACTCTTGTATCATGAATTTGCCCATACATCTATTTGTAGAGAAAATCTCCCATCAGCATTATTTATAACATCACTTTACTTAATGAGTTTTATTTTCCTGTTGTGGTGGTTCATTTTTGTTTAAATGAAACTGTTTTTTGAGAGCCAAAAGGTTCCCAGAGATTTCTTCCTATTTTTATTAATATCATCTCCTAATCCAAGTAGTTTAATTTATTTGTATTAACATAAAATGCAAAATAATAGTTTAGACTGAGTCAAGAAACCGCTGCGATCCCTGCAAACAATTGCAGACTAGCAAACGAAAGGGAAAAGGCAAAATTCTCTTGAATCATGGAGAGTTTCAAACAACTGTGACTGACTCTTCCCAATCTGCACTCAGCTATCGCTTCAGTAGAAATTTTACATCATATTATTTCCTCAGAGAATGTTGCCCCAGTTGCATATCTAGTGACTGGATAATGAAATGTTTCTGTGTATGTGCCTGGAGACAGAGGGACAACGTTACAAAGGCTTAATAAGGCCCTCTCAGCAGTTGAATGTGTGGTTTTCTTTGAAGGGAGGGCAAGGGGCCAAGACACATAAGAAAAGTAGGTCAGAGGAATGAAGACCTTTGTTACTACTCAGACCATCTTGCACTGCACAGATTCTTCCAGAAATGTGCAGTTCTTGGTATCAGCTTCACAAGATGAGTATTTTCGCCTCCTTTCCTGCGAAGCTGCCCAGAACTGTGGTTCACAACCCAGACTTGCCGTTCCTTCTAGTTTTCTTTTCTTTCCTGGCTAGATTTCCTGCTACGCTGAAGACCATGCCAGGCACTCGTTTTGGTGGCTGGAGCAATTCAGTGCCTCCTTGCTTATGGTAATGGAAACAGACAGCATTCTTGGGAAAGACGGCAAAGGCAGAAAGGAGAACAGCAGAGTGAAACCACAGAGGACAGCCAGGGACAAACTGTTTGGGTGGCCCCAGCTGGAACCAAGGTAGAGGTTCTTCTCGTAATTAATTTCCTAGTGGGTAGGCTTTGAGTTGTAAGCAAGGATATGACTTACTACCCATTATGTGGCACTTAGAGAAACTGGATTTAACACTTTTCCTGTAAATAAGCCAGACTTGCATCCAACAACTAACAGAATCTATCATCAGTTGCTTCTTCCTATAAGAAAAATCAGGTCCTCAATTGTGCCCAGCTATTTGGGTCAAGGAGGACAACAATCTCACGTCTACAATTGTCTTATATTTTCTGTTTAGTGCTATAATTCCCTTCATTTATTGATTCTGAAAATATTTATTAGTATGCTTACTTGCATTGCAGTGACAACAACAACAACAAATGGACACTGACTTAATTTAGAAAGTGAAAAATTCATTCCCTAAGAGGATTTAAAAACATATATATCATGTGTGGGAGAAAAGAGAAGCATAAAGTAGGGTTCTATGACATTTTCAGAGGCAAATATCAGCAGAGACCACTGCCACCCTATGCAGGCACTGAAAAATGGTTTCTGGGCTGTGGCAAACTAAAAAAAGATTATTTCTTGATATTAAGGACCATTTTAATTTCCTTACTTGTTTTTTATATTCTCCAAAATGGTAAGATGATGGTCCATCAACCTATTGGAGGATTTTGCTGCTACTTTTATAACTGCACTAAGACGTAATCAAGGAACTGCTGTAGTAAGGGGAAGTCTTTCCTTTGTTTTCAAAAATTTTGAGCAAAATCTTTAATTTCTAAATGCTAAGACCAGTTTAATAAGTATATTCCATAATTTCATCATGATAATTGGTGCAGAAACTCCTACTTCTTCTCCATAAGTCCTTCTAAAATTAGGTAATTCAACTTCCCCAACACAAAAGCTGCTTTCTCTTCAATCAACTCCCAGTTTCTTGTTGACAGTCAAACTTAAGGTGCATCTCAATATACAGAAGTACATGAAAACATCTGTAGTTCATAAAAATTTTGAAGATTTGATTTTTTTCTCCCACCTTGCAACACTAGTAATGTCTCAGATATAAACATTTTTACATACAATTTTCATGCAAAAAACGAGTGGATGAATAAATCAATAAAGTTCAGGTCAACAGAAATATTTTGATTACTTCAAAAGATTTTATTTCATTTCGACCTTTTAAAATTGATAACCTTCTTTGATATAACCTAACTCCGTTTTGAAAAGAAAGGTCATGTTGAATTCAAAAGAGATGTTCTTTCGTTAATAAAGGTCAACAAGAATATTTTAGCACTTTCCTACCAAAAGACTGCTGCAGGGGGAAACTGACTGAGACCACCTTTTTTATTACACATATATGAAACTTATGGCTGCTCAATGTTTTCTGAGAAAAATATCTCAATACTTAACTTAAGGACTATCATCAGCAATAAGATTGTAAATCTGTGGTCTTGATGGATTACTTCTGAAGACTCACACTTGCTGGTATAACTGATCCTATATTAGAGCAGTGACACCAATGAAGGAACCACACATCTTTACAACTTTTACTGACATAATTATGCCAGCAAGGCTTACAGACTGAGGGTGAGAGTGGGTGATTAAAGGTGTACAAAGTATGCATTCATCTTCGGTGGAGTCCTGCTTCAGCAGTGAAAAATGTAGGCCTAAACAAACTAAAATTACGCTCGAAGTCTTAAATCAATGTCTATCCTGCTTTAAAGAAAGACTCTGAAATGAGGCTTAGTATTTCATAGTTATATTGACATTGCAGTTAAATGAGACTGTCTTGATACCTGTCTCATCTTCAGTAAAACACAGAATATAGATTTTTCATTGCATTGACTCCAGTTTGAAATAAAACATCTTTCAGAAAAAAACATCCTGTGACAATAAACCTATATAGCTCTTGCTGAGCCAATTGTACTGACTGCAGAAAAAGTAGCCATAATTTTGGTTCTAATGTCTAAAATGAATTGTCAGGTTCCTTTAGTTCTTACTATGTTTTGTCTGCTGAACTGAAAGGCTACATAACAAAATCTTGTTCCTGTGTTGTTGTTTACAGATTTTGACCCAGTAAACTCTTAATGTAGTCCTTGATAAGCTACATCTTGAGCTCGTGATGTTTTTCACTCTGGACATGTTTTATCTTTCTTCAGCATGCCTTACTGGTCTTCACCGGACCACTGGACCAGCACATTTCCTGAAATCTGAAGAGTGGAACTGAGTATGCTCAGCTGCTCATAGCTGCCCTGCAGACATACCCAGGATTAATACCACCATAACACCCAAAGTCAAGTGAGACCAAAGCGTACACATGTAACCAAAGATGCCACAAAATCTCTCCATTTTTCTTTTCTCTACTCTAAATGAATACAGAAATGTAAAGTTAGTTTAAAAGCTATAGAAAAGAAAAAAGACAATCTTGAAATCTTATTCACCAAATGCTTCTCTTGATTTAGTAGCAATATTTGACATGAGCGCAAACCCATAATAGTTGCACTAAACTACCTTGAAAGCTACATGCCCCCAAAACACAAAAAGAACAGCAGTTAAAGGGATTTTTGATTTTTCCATTACATCTTTCTTCTACAAATAGCTATTTTGGTGTTGCCACTTCTATTGACGTTATTCAGAGCAAAGCAGGTAGTCATGGGAATTTTTTCTTTATCTCAGTTCAGTAAAACTTTTATGCAACATTTTTGTTAAATAATTTATTTTCTTTCAGCATCTGTCAGACCAGATTTCATTTAACACAAGTCTACCACACACTTTAAATGTTGCAGGTCCTTTCTCTGGTATACAACAGAAGAATTTTCAGTTGAAAAAGCAAGCCAATGTGAAACAAAACCTAGCAACCATAAAATCCATTTTATATTTCCACAGATTTTTTTTACTTTGTTAAATTCTAAATCATATAGGGTTTTGTATGTTTGTTTTTGAAGCATATATATGATATGCATATATGTAGCACAAGCAGATAACTCTGAACCTACTCTGCCTTCAAATTCCAACACATTCTTGATAATAGTAGCATATTTAGTTATTTTTAAGGTTATGTTTCAGTGAATTATTGCATTAGAAGTTCTGGACATGACAAGATGTATATTTTTTCAAACTAGAGAATCACAAGAAGCACTGATCTGATGTGTTTTAATATTTTTCTATAGCTAAATATACAGTGTATATCCACAGCTGTACATTTTTTCTCTTGTTATGTGAACTTGAAGTAATCCTGGTAGATAGAGATGATCTTACCTACAAGCATCTTCCCAGCACAGGTGTATCATACTGTGTCAGGTGTCGGCATGTTTCAGGAAACTGGATTGTTCCAGTATTGGAAGCAAAGCCTGTAATCTTTACGGGACTTGAAGAATTCATTAAGGTTGTTATTTCTGTGGTAAAGTGCTTCCTCTAAACCTATCCATCATTTTTTTAATAGGATGTAGTTAGCAATTTTATCATTCCTCCTATTATTTTTTCAGGGATGTCTATTGCATAGTTTTATTTTGACAGATGAGCATTTGTAATTCTTCTAGAGCACTTCCAGAGCTGACATAAAAGCCATCAAAAACTCTTTCTCAGCATAGCCCCTGACAGCTTACATTTACACCCAAATTTTCGTTTCTGAGATGAAGGCATTGAAGAGAAACAGTAAAGAGTTGATGCCTTTGTTCTTGATACCACTTTTCACAGCTCACTGAGAGACCAGCAGAGGACAAGATAAGCACAGGGAGACAGGCATTATCAGCACAAGGGCAGGAAAAGCAGCACATTTCTGAACAGTGATGGCTGGTGTCAGCCTGGTTTGTCTGCCTTGGCATTCACCTCCTTTGCAGTATTCACCTACAGCCACTAACCAGCCTGTCACACATTTCAGAGCAAACCTCTTCTGTCTGAGCTATCTGAGCAATTATTATGCTGTCACCGTCTCCTCTTTAAGGCTGCAGCGTGACAAGACTTTAGGAGAGGCGGGAGGTGTGACCTTCTGGCACTTTGCACTGGGCTGCTGGAGGGCTCCTTGGAGCAGGACCAGCTGAAACAGCTGGGTAAGCAGCAGTGGTACGGCCCCAGGAAATCTCAGTTTTGCTGATGTGCTTTGAGGAGCTAAGGAAAATGCAGACCGTTCTGCTGCAGAGCTCTTAGTCGATCCTCTCCAAACTAAATCCACACTGAGGATCTCTGGAGCACCTATGGTAAGAGCCAAGTGATCCAACTCAGTGAGATATCTTACTCCTCTGCTGGAGTAAACTTTCATTACCATTGAAAAATTGAAGCTTGAGACGGTATTCACAATTCATCTGAGGCTTGAAAAAGTGTCAGCAGTGGCAATTCTTGGTCACACGAGTTTCTATACAGTACATTAGACTTTTGGTAAATTACTCAGAAAATCAAGTAAGAATCTCACAAATACATCAAGGACAGAAAAAACCTTGGGAGAAATCCTGAGACCTAATGGAATGAGGGAAATATAGAAAACTCAAGAAGACTGAAACATTAGACCATTTTGGCTCAAGAAGACTGTGGGGAAGAAAAGAAGTGGAGGTGAACACTTTTACCTGCCAAAGAAAGAAGAAAGGGAAGAGAGGGCTAATGCAGAAAGTGGGCAGGTTCACATGCTCTCCCTAAACAGCATTTCCTTCTGTCACCACCAAGTGGGGTACGAACTGACTCAGCATCAATCCCATACATGGTGCCCCAGTTAACACACATAAACATAGCAAAGAATTCTTTCTTTGCTATTGAAAAATAGCAAAGAATTCTTTCTGCAACCTGATCAATATTAATTTTAAAAGTATCTCTTAATGAACTTTTATAAAAGTAATTTTTTTCTTTTTGAAATGTGTTTGTGTAAGTGTTTATTTCCATGGCAACAAGGCCTGATGTTCCCACAATCACCTTGACAGTACCTTATGAATACATCAGGCATTCAATACAACAAATTAAACAATAGCAATTATTGGTTGGAAATTGAAAACTCTTTTCCTAGGAGGTGGTTGAAGGCTATGAAATCTACCTCTATATGAATCAGAAATTATACTATTATTATTATAGAAACAGGAACTCCTATAGAGGCAGAATACAAATGTAGTCTTTCGAGCCTGACTTAACAAAGTCTAAATTCGAAAAATACCCATCCAATATTACCATCCAGGGACGAATGGACAGCGAAAGACATATGACAGTTTTTCATAAACTTGTTTATGAATAGACAAGTATATCCACCACTGAGCAGTGCTAGGATATGTTCAATGAGATTAAAAAATGTCAAAATTTGAGTAGACCATGATTTAGCTTACCTGTTAAAACATAGGGTTTTACATATAACATACAGTGAATAAGTAGCATGGTTTACTTGCATACAATTTAGGGATTAGAATATTTATTGTTCATGAAAAATTTTGAAAGTACCATCAAAAGTGTACTCATACTATTTTTTTCAGGGAAAAAATCCAAACAAATTCTTACAATAAATTTCAGAATATTACAGTTTTTAACAGGACTTTTAATCACAGCTAAAAGTTACATGAAGCCATTCTGTACAGACAGTTCATGACAGCCTTCCTCAATTAAATAGGACCATCTTGCACAAATAATTCTTTTCTGTAGTAATTTGGACAACTTGTGGAATAATTAAGTAAGCAAAAAGTACCTGAATAACTGAATCTAGTGTTTCAAAAGGAAAGAGTCCCCATTACACAATTTGCATATTAAATAGTACCTTGGTACTGTATGAGCAAATTGTCACAATATGGCCCTATGTACTTAAGTTTTTATGGAGGTATATTAACTTCTTACTGTTCTTTAAATATCTTTTTCCCCCTGAAGACATAAAATCTGCGGTATCTCGATTACTATATCTGCTAATTATGACTAAATAAAAGGTTTCAGTTTTCAATGTAGTATTTTTAAATACACTGCTTTCAAGTATTGTATCAAATATAATAGTCACAATATGCAATTTGGATTGAATCACAGGATCATGAATCTAAACATTGAGGTATGCATTGCTCATGTGTGAATCAAATCAGACCCTGAGGACCAACATCTCTTGTGACAAGCAATAAGAAGCTTCCTCCAATACTGTCTGATCTATATTAGCTGTGCAAATATGTTCTTTTTAATTAAATAGTATATTATCATAATGCAGATTCAGTTTCTATTCCCAACATATTTTCACAAGTATGATTCTTTGTTCTCTCTTTAATAGGCTCTATGTTTGCCAAAATAGTCTCCAATGAATCCAGTAACGTTTAACTCCATGGTTAAAATAATTTGCTTATGCCACGGGTTACAAAGACACAGCATATTGCTTAGAGATTGAAATCAAATACACCAGGTACCATTTGTTGCTTCTGAGGTTTTTTTCCAGATATTTTACTTAGTGGACAATTAATATAAATATATACCTGAAATTCTTTGATCAAACACCAGCCTATATGGACATAAGAATATCTTTACTGGCATCTCCTAGCCTCCTAGCCTTATCTGTACATGTGAATGGCTATCTGCAACCCTTAGCTTTCCAGCATTATCTAAATGAATAAACAAAAATAGAAATGATAAATACACAGATGAAGGACATGACTGAATATACTTTTTTTTTTTTACCATCATCATGCCGTTTGTTAATGAACAATGAACACTCGCATCTGTACAAAATAGTGCTTAAAATGGCTGTAAAAGACAGGCAGGTGCAGGCCGTGTTAGCAGAGGAATTTTTTTGTGTGCATCGACAGCAGCAAACAAACAAGATATGATCTTATTAAAGCTATCCATTAAAGTGGCTGTCCAGCAGGGTTAATGTGTCTTTGCTAAAGGGTGCAAAAGGGTGTATTTTCCTAGCTCTGCAGAGAAGTGCAATTCAGAGTATATTATTGGTTTGGATCCAGCAGCCATATCTAAAAATTGTTTGCTGTAGTTCATTCCTGTCAGGCAGCTGCTGGGGTGGGAAGAGAACCTACTCTAGTAATAGCATGCCTTCCCTAAAGTGAATGGGAATGTTACTTTTCATTTTAGTGCAGTCAAGATTATGCCTGTGATTTTTTACATTTTTCAAACCTAACAGGATTCCTACAACAGCAACTATGAGTCACCACCTGCAGCACTGCCTGGGCTGGGCACACCTATTCAGACAAAGCCCCGTGGCCTTGTTACCCACCAGTGGATGGAGCACATTAGGCACACTTTTGGAGCACTTCTGATGTAGTTCCACTGAAAAAATGAAACTAAATCAGAAGTGCACATTCCCAAATCAAAATGCTGATGCAGACAGACAGACACAAAGTTCCTTGAGGAGGGAAGCCTTTTATATCATAAGTTAAGATTTAGATTAAACTAAATAACTTAATTATTAAAGGTGAATGTGTGTTTGTATGTGTATAGTTTCATACGACATATCTCTGATATGGGTATCTTTTTTTTTAAGAGGAAATTTTAAGAAGCTGCAATTTGAAGATTCGGAGTTTCTCTTTTAATTTGCATTAGAATGCTGAACTATAATTTAACAAGAAGATCAAAACAGAAAACTGAACCACCTTGCAGAAGCTGCCTTTCAAGCATGAAGAGAGATTCAGAATGTTTCTGCAAATTGCAGTCTTCAGGCTGATTAGACATTCACTATGTCAGCATCACCACAGACAGAAACCTGGAGGGTTTTTTAGCTATACCCTCACTCAAGATCCGTGGTTTTTAACTTGTGTCAAACAGTGATAGCAAACTATCAAGTATGGTAAGGCTGATTTGTGAGGGTGGCTCCCATGTACCGTGGTACAGAACACCAGTCACTCTCGGTAGTGCCTTCCAGGCATTGCATCCAACCTGTCCCTTGGTATCCTATGGCATGTACAGGTACTCCTGTGCATGTGCAGCAAGCCCAGGACTTCCTGAAGGTGATCAGGAGAGAAGACACAGTGTGCTGTCCCCTCCTTGGTAGACAGAGCTCCCTGAACCAACAGTCAGAGCACTTAGCAAAAAGCCAAGCATTTCTTTTCTCCCAAGCATTTCTTCTCGTGGCCAAAAGAGTGTCTTGTTAGTTAACTGGCAATTTCTGGAGTACAATGCAAAGTGTATCCTTTCAAATCCTTAGTCTGTGTCAAATTCACAGTGCACGGAGAATGGGGGTAAAGGGGTGGAATTTACCCAGTGTGCTTTTCTGTCTTTTTCACTTTATAACTACATCTTCTGAAGAACATCTGTAGCTCAGTGGACAGCCTGTTGGAAGGACAAGATGTCAGGCTATTCAGATAATTCCAACTTCAGGAAACCATGGAATAGCTGAGGTCAGAAGGCACATCTGGAAGTCATCTTGTCCTCTCTGCTTCACACAGGGCCAGCTAGGGTCAACCACATGGTGTGATCAGCTGTGGTGGTACCCAGCAGCTTCCTAGAAAGCACAGGATATTCAGCTTGTTTGCCCAAAGCTGGCCAAGCTGTAGTACTGTAAGAGAAGACAGGGCACTGGTGGCACAATTACCTCAGGCCCACGTTTCTGGCCTGTCCTAAAGTTTGCACAGGAATACTTTGGTATTCCAGTGTGGGTTTTGGTCTGCACTCAAAACGAAGTATAGATATGCCAGTGGAATATTCCAAACACAGATCCACAGAAAAAAAAAAATCCCATGTTTTACCTTCTGCTTAGTCTTCATGTGTATGTCTTTCCCCCTAACATATGTCCCCAATTCCCAAAGTGAAGGGTATATTGAAAATTTATGCATGCTTTACGTTTAATTTAAGCATTTCCATAGCAACTCCTACATTTCAGGATGTTTTACTTTAATCCCAAGATACAGAATATATTCTTTTCAGAACAATTTCCCAGGCTGTATTTAGCCACATTAATATATAACTTTCTACAGTTTAATTTTCAATGAAAATTACCCTATCATCTACCAGAAGCAAAAGTTTTAACAAACAGATTAACTTTTATGACTTCTTTCATCTCGCTCTGTGTTTAAACAATCAGTCCTGCATCAAATGGAGCTAATGAAGCCTGATTGCTCAGAATCAATGTTTTTGATTAGATAGATGCAGGTGTTTATTGAAGTCCAGCTTCCAAGGAATAGATCAAAGGTGCCTCTCCTCCTCTTTCTCTCTTTTCGTCTCTCTCTCTCTCCCTCTGGGTCTTTTACACCAGTGCTCTCCTGTCAGGAGACTCTAAAGGATGAACACGCTTTCCAGAGGCCTGATATTCATAATGACATGATGACAGATAAATCAAACATATATATTACTGTCCGTATGGTGAAGTCTGGAACAAAATTAAAGGCACTTGAGGTGATGTATGATGCACGTAGCAGTAATGAATTGATGATCCATACTTCTATATGGGTGACCTTAAACCGATTTTAAAAACATCTGAGATTCAAGTAGGAATTAAAAACCAACATAGATAGAAGAGGAAATACATATACAAATAAAGGAAAACAGGGGAGGTATGGGAAAGAAGATCTTCCTTACAAATTTTCACTTGTTTTTCATCTGCATTTTGCCTTTCTAAATGTCCCTTCTGAAAAGGATTCCACAACTGCAGGCTATTCTTCCTTCCCCTTTGCTGTCACAATAGCAAACTTCCATCATATCTGATTCCTCTTCCAGGACCACAGCTGGTACAGCACACATCTCTTACACTGGTATGCCTCCATGAGCAGCCAGCATAAAGCAAAAATCTAATGGAGGGTAGGCGAACGAAGCATTCAAATTTGCCATCAGGTTATGCACACATCACCTGCATTTTGTGCAAGCAGGAATGCCTAAGCCAAGTGGGGAACAATCAGGCTTCCCATGCTGTCAGGCAGTAACCTGATCCTTTACTTGCCTGATGTGTCACACAAACCTGAGCTGCTATGTAAACAGCAACAAATAACCTAAAAGTAAGCGGTGACACACTTGAATTTACAACTTGCACTTTTCTTCCACTTCCATCACTTTCAGGCTAGGAATCAAGAGAGGGAGTAAAGAGAGACATACTCTCAGGATCCTGGCAGGCTCCAGGACATAACCATCATATAAAACAATTAATTAAACCCTAATGCAATTATCTGCTTTAGATGAAGGGTGATTTTAGCTTACTGAATTCACTTATAAGATCAAACAATTATCCTAATAAGTTTATACTGTTCTAAAGATTATAGCATTCTCAGCGGCCCTAGTACAACTCCAATGGCTTGAGTGGAGCTGCTAGACATAAATTTATTACATAAAGGAGAGCTGCTTTCAGTCAGGCACTGATGAGTTGATCTGAACTTAAAAAATTAATCTTCAAAAAGAAAACTTAGCATTACAATTAAACTGTTGTTAGATGTACAGTGAATGCGCACCTGTAGCACTGAAATGATACTCAGTTTGTTGGTGGAAATTTCAATAACAGATTCAAAATTGAAGCCATTTCCTCTGGTTTCCGTGCCCAATCTGTTGCAAGTCACAATGTCCTTGGGAGGTCAGACTATATGTATGGCTCACAACAAGAACCTAGGATATTAAATCTTACAACCTAAAGATCTGCTGTTTATTTTTTTGTAAAAATGAGGTAGTGAGGAGGAACAATGTCAGGCAGGGATTCGTAAAAACAGAGCACTTAATTAAAGGCATGTGGTAGTCTCAGCTCCTGATCATGCAAACAGAAAGACCAAGGTATTTCTCCAAGAAACGTGATTAAAGCCAGGAGAAAAGATTTGTACATGTGCATCCTGTATTTCCACAGGTTACTAGAGTAAAGAGACTACTACTGGTCTGGTAACTGTTTCGAGTCCTGTGATACAGACAAGACTGAAAAAAGAGTATCAGATGGAGGAGTGCTCAGCCTGTGAACCCTGGCAGAGCCGGAGGGGTCCAGCTGCTCAACAGAAAACAAAGTTTAGGCAGTTCTACCCTCAACACTGCACTTGGGCATCTGAAAAGTTAAGAGCTAGGATTTCAGGAAATGAGAAGTGGCAGCTAGACTGAGGTTGGATGAATTTGCACTTAGATGCCTATGAGACATCGAGGCAGTTAAGAATTTAAGTTGCGCCAAGGGAAATATAGGTTAGATATTAGGAGAAACTTTTTTACAGAAAGAGTGATAAAATACTGGAATGGTCTGCCTGGGGAGGTGGTGGAATCACCATCCCTGGACATGTTTAAAAAGAGATTGGATGTGGCACTCAGTGCCATGGTTTAGTTTAGTTGAGGTGTTAGGACAGAGGTTGGACTCGATGATCTTGAAGGTCTCTTCCAACCTGGTAATTCTGTGATTCTGTGATTCTGTAATTTAAATAATTTTGGAGTCCTGACCCTGCATTCCCACATACCTCCTGCAGTGCTTTAGCTATTGCTGGCTTTCCCTGAACAATGCATCACTATGCAACAAATACTGTCAACACACAACCACAGTCTGCCATCCCCAGATCCTTTTCTTCCGCTTCCCTTGCAACCATCCATCTTCTTCTGTTCCAAGGAGTTCCCCTCCTTAGTTCTGAACGTTTTCCATGTAGCTAATTAGTTTAATTCCCTGCATCTCTGGCATTTGTGGACACATTCCTTATTTACAATTTCCTTCATTTCTGGTGGCAGAGGTAAAAATGAAGCACCCAGGTTTTTAGGAGGATGAGAAAACCTGGGAAGGACCACAGACACTGCCACATCACCCATGCAGCCCAGGGCAGCTCAGCCCATGGGAGGCTAGGCGACAGGCAATATTCTACTCATGGTAAGTGGGAAAGGGAAATAGATGTCTGAGAGAAGGCTGGAACAGTAAAGCTACAGAAACCTGGTAATAATTGCCTGCTGTATCCAGAGCTCCCCAAGCCAAACAGAAGCTATTATGTTTAACTTCAAAACTACATGTGTATTCACCCCATCTGACAGACAGACTAGGCACGTTATAATGATGGCCTCAAAATCATAAAAAGTATTGGACATGTAATACCGAAGGAGAGAAATGGCAGCTGAAGTTAATAAACTGTTGATAACCTATTGTTTCAGCTATCCACACATAAACTGGTCGAAAGTCACATTGGGACAAAGTTTAGAGAAGAAATTTCCTTACAAATTAAATGACTGCCTCAAGCAAGACCTAGTTCTGAGTACTGAGAGGAAGGAATGAATCTCAACCAAAAAATTACTTCAGCTAAGATGAATTTGGACATTATTATTCTGAAAATATAAGGGCTACACAGTCAAAGTTAAGTTACTAACAGTCAAAGTTAGTAATCTATTTAATTATTTCTGCTCATGTTTATTTGCATCTCGGTTCTGAGTACTAAATCGAGAAGCAGAAGTTTGTCATGGCAGTACCTACAGTTGAACCTTCAACAGTAATTATAAGCAGTTTCCTTGAAGGAGAATAGATAAAGATAAAAAGCAATTCCTATTTACATCTATCATGAAAATTCCAACCCATCTCAAACATAGCCATTAGAAGAAGAAAACACAGGAATAAATAGGCAATTCTTCCAAGTGTTAGATGGAGGACACTTCATGACACCATTCTCACTAAGGCCAAAGACAACAAAACAGAACAAATAAGAAGGAGAGAAAGAGATGCTCAAGGATGCATTTACAAAGAGGGCAGGAGTGCTGAGTTTCAGGGATACATGTCCATCATTTTGGTATCACCAGTACCTGTGGCAGGCCAGCTCTGTAGGCAACATATCGCTGTGACATCTCAGTTTCCTCTGCAAACATTTCTAGTAGGCACCTCCATTTCGGCAGTGAGATGCATGCATGGCACCTCAGGACATCTGTTCACCTGCAGCTTGTCTTACGATGAGCCTTACCACGAAACGCTTCCCAGCTGACTGACATGTGGGGCTTGATTTCTGAAAGCTGCTTTGGCGGTTTTACACAGCCTATCCCTGTGTAAAACACAGCTTGTGGGAAGGGCAGGTTTGCATCCTTTTCCTCTTCCCTCCCCCCATCCCAACTGTTGTCTACCACGATAGAATACAGATGAACTCCAAACTTGCTTCTACTACACCAAATTTGAACCAGCATCTTCCACTTTTGCACACTAACTTGCTGAAGCACAGTAGAGTTTAAAACCTCATACTCAGATTGGGAAGAGAGGGCATGAGAGAAACTGCCACCTCCTCATGCCCCTTGATGTACAGCTGTCAGCTGGAGGAGAGGAGATGATGAAAGGAGGCACCTCAAAACCTAATTTGGGGTCATTAACTAGTGCAAGTACTTGAAAAAGGACTCAGTTCTCTGTGTGGCTGAGCAGCAGTGAAAGAAATGGGTATAAAGATTAGGAAGGAGGTTGCGAGATTTTGAGATCGTGTACTGGAATACGGAAATCACTGGCCATTAAGTGTCTCTAATCCTTTTCTATTTTTGGTCTAACACTTCATTCCATGTTTGCAGAAATCCATCCTGCCAAAAGTTTCACTGCCTTCAAGGAACAAAACAAGTTCAAAATGTGGTAGAAGTTGAGGTAAATTAAACATTTCTTGAAAAATTGTTGTATGACTCAAATAATCAAGAAGGTAGTAAAACAAAGAGGCATCATGGTCATCGACACCCTGAACTGCCATCAATAGATCTCTTCACAGTCTTAAAATAAAACTATCTCCAGTGCTTCCTTGCACACAGGAAATGACTAATTTCTCCTGAATGGGAGTAATGCTGTCACACATTCACATACCAGTCACTTTGAGAAAAGACGGTGACAGGAAGATGTACATGGACTATCTATATTGACTATTGGAAATCATTTAATCAACAGTGCCTTTAATTTGTTTCCTGAGGATGAAGACAGCTTCAACAGCTAATCCTGACTTCAAATCCTTAATATTTTATCTTTCTCATACATGGACAACACTTAATTAGAGGTAAGCTGCCTTTGGTAGAATATGAAATTGCTCAATTATCTGTGTCACCATTTGGTTGGCTGGCAAAAAAAAGAGAGAAGAAAAACCATGTATTTTTCATACGAATTTTGTAAGAATGACAAGAATTATCACAAAGGAATGTTACTATTTATCTTACTACGAAGTAATAAAAAATTGTATTTTTAACCCTCCTATAGAATGAAGAAGTGATACCCTAAAATAGGGGGTTTTATTGAAATTTTCCCACTCCAATCCCAACAGCAAGTACTTCCAGTGTATCTTGAAGAAAGGAATGATTTTTCCATTTTAGTGGTGGGGAACTGTGAAAGACCGAATGGATTATCCAAAGTTGTAATGGCAATAAGTACACTCGAGTGGACTTAACTGGAATCCTGAGTAAGTTATCAGACCACTATGCCAGTCTCCTACCCTGGTTATCAATAGCTTTGATTGCATTTTGTACTGAGCATCATAAGATCTCATGTGTTTCTTGGTGCAAAACACTTTTCCATGGCATAAATGACAGTTATTGAATTAATATCAAGGGCAGACTTGGCAGGAAATGAAGCTTCATCCTTACACTTTGATATCTAAAGTGTTTCTGAGAAGTAGGTTGGGAAAAGGAATGACCTACCCAGAAGTGTCATGACAACATACAAGCAGCATAAACTTCTGCTGTGGTAGCAGAGTTGCTTATTTTAGATAAAGAATTATTTTATTATTGCTAGTAAAGAAAAATTTATGTAATTTAAGTGGGTTTTCAATAGAGCATTACAGAAAAAGTCAGGTCTTCATTATTGCTGTTGCTATATAGAAGTACAACTTGTATTTCACAGACAGGTGTAAATTTACACTTAAAACCATAATTTGTTTCAGTGTTTTATTATTTTTTTAGGGTAACTAATATATCTGCTCTGCACCACAGCAAAGACAAAGGAACTGTCACTGTAATTAAGACCAATAGCAGACTTAACTGGAACCTTAGTTCCAGAGGTGCTTTGCAAAATGTCCAAACTTGCTAGCTAACCATATTTCCAGGAAAAAGAAAATAAAATCTTCCTCCCAAGCTACTGGAATTTTCTCTGAAGAAGTGGTAAAATCCTTATTACTTGTATAAAGGTTGCAGTTTTTTCTTCTTCAGTTCTTGCACAAGTTACTTCAACAGCTTATTTATGCATAGTCTGCAAAGTATACCCTTTTATATATCAAAAATGTGTTGATAAAATTAAGACTTTGGCTGACAGTTTGCTGATGTCACATTAGAAATATAAATACACTGTTTGGCCTTTTTCACCATTAATTATTTTATATATTACTATCATATTAGCTCCTATGTATTTTCTGAGTTTTTAGAAAGCATCTGAACTAAACTCCTTTACGATTTTTGTTGTCCTCCTACTACCTGAAATTTCTCTTTCATCTCTCTGATCTTGCCTCCTTATATTTTCCACTTTCATCACTGTGTGCTGCCAACATCTACCATTCTTATCAGGCATAAAATTGCTCTTCAAAATGGAAACTCTTACATTATGCTTCTCTTTGCTACCTTTTCCTCACTCCTTTTAAGTTGTCTCACAACAATTTAAATATAATTGAACTTAGGGCCAGCTGTAAGTTTTGATACATATATACATATATATAAATTTATTTTTATTTCTAACCAGTGATGTATGAAGCCAACCTTTTCTGATCTGTTGTCTGCTTTTTCAACTAAAATAGCAGAATAAATCCACCATCCTCTGACTTTCATTATTAAAATGTAAGGTAATAATACCACAATGCATTTTTTGTAATAGAGTAATGATTACCCAGATCATTGGTTCATGTAGTACATATAAGCCCTATTATTGTGATATACTTTTGATTTAGTATCTTGTGATAAGAGAGATAGAATGTGTAAGAAAACACTTGGAAAATGTGTGCAACTGCTCAAAGCTGCATACTTTCAAATTTTGCTGCTCTTCATACTTTCACTCTGGTATTTCTGACAACAGAGTATTTCAGTACATCCTTTAAATCTTTAAGAAACTTCAAAGCTTTAAAGAAAGTATAAAGGACAGAAATGTTTTGCTGGTTTTGTGCTGTCTGAAAGGAATGGTAATCTCATATTCTTTCCAATCACCTAAAAGCTATTTGAAGGCAAGCTATTTCAGCTTCTGCTGTGCTTGAAAAGTGAAACTCCAAAGGTATCCTCTTTTTATTTACTAGAATTACATTTCTCTTTATGCTTCATACTTGAAAGTGGGAGGTTTGTCCTACAAAAGTGCTTGAAAGTTTCTACTTTCTTCATATATAACTATTAGAGCATGTCGAATATATTTAGTTTCTGTTTTCCACAACTGGATGTAGTGACTCACACTTTGTGGCTGTTCTTTTCATTTTTGAAGCAATTATTCCTGAAAAGATTCATATACCCAGGTTGTCAGCCAATTATTTCTTATATGCCTGAAAAAACCAGTCATCTTTGCAGAAATGTATCATTTGATGATCTTCTGGAGTCTACGGTAGTGTTAGATTTCTTTGAATATTTCAGTTTGGGTTTTAATTGTTTTTGTTCATAGGTGCTAAAGTAATGAATTAAATCCAAGACTATATTCATACCTGGCAAAAGCATAGATTTACTACTTTAAAGCAAGTCTCTGTTTATTCAAAAAACCCAACATTAAGAACAAGAAACAACCTTCAAGGACCATGGAAAGGAACTTCCCTATACTGTGCTGTTAAAACATACAGAAAAGAGAAAATATGTTTAGAGCTTGTTTTGCAGTCACCACAAATAATCTGTTTTTTATATACGCAACTCAACAGTACATGAAATCTGCAAGCACATCTCATGTAGGATTTTACCCTGCTGGCTGGGGAGGAAAACTATGACAGCCACAGCAAATTATTTTGAAGAGCCCTTTCAGACTAAGCAGAAACAACTGCACTTAACATGAATCTTACATCTAAATAAAATTCAAATAACTGCATAAAGAACCTTAGAGATTTAGATTCTTTAAGCTAAACTCTTTAAAAAGAATGCCAGAAGTGGAAGCAACCCCTTCTAGTGCATAACCATTGTTACACAAGGGTGATACACTTCATGAGTTCCTCCTGTCAGAACTTCTTATTTTAATTTTTCCTTCCCAATGACAACCTTGCTGTAGACATTTCTATGCCTATGACAAGCAGAGAAAATACTATTCTCCTGTGGCTTTAGGGATCATTATGTGTAATCACAGCAAAGCTCCTTTATCAGAACAAATCCAGTTTAGCATGACACTGTTGGAGGTCTCTTGAGATGGCTAAACCTTAGAGGTTTCCTCACGTAACTCCTACTGTGTCAGTATTGTGTTTAAGTGTGTTTCTGACATACTAATAGACAATTTTCCTCTGAAGCAAAGTATTATAGGTTCACAGGAAAATTCTAAGACACCTCAGGGACATGTCTGTAGTTTAACCCCCTGCTCAAAGCAGGGTCAGCTTTGGAGTCAGACCCAGTTACTCATCCAGTCCAGTCTCACAGTGGACAGAGACTGCACAACCTCTCCTGGCGACCTGGTTCAATACAGGATTGTGCTCCCTGCAAAAAAAAGATTCTCACCGTGTTTAGGCCAAGCCTATCTTTTCTGTTTGTGCCCATATTTTCTCATCCTGCCCCATGCACTTCTGAGAGGAAGCTCATCTCACCTTCTCAGCAATGTCCTCTTAGGTACTGGAAGGCTGATGTTAAGCCAACCTCAAGCTTTTTCTTCTCACAGCTGAACAGGACCCATTCCCTCAACCTCTCTCCCCAGGTGAAGTGCTCCAGCCCCTACCATGCTGGTGGCCCTATCCTGAACCCGCTTCAGTAATGACCTCACAGAGATTTAGAATGCGTTAGTGCTTTGCTGTGACTCCCGGAACAGTACAGGAACCGGTAGTCAAGGAAATGGTAGTCCAAATAAAATTGCATTCTTTTTGAATCATCAGTGATAAACTGAAACAGAAATCTTCAAACATAATTTGAATTATTTTCAAAAAATTTGACAAGGACATGGAGTGACAGGACAGAATCACAGAATATTCTGAGTTAGAAGGGACCCACAAGGATCATCGAGTTCAAGTCTTAAGCGAATGGCCCATATGAACAACAGAAATTTTAACCCCATGAATTTTAGACATTAACAGCAGTAATTTTAGGACCACAAACTGGCTCTGTCCTAGTTTCTTGCTTCATCAGATCTAAGATCACATGCAACCTAGTTCATGAAAGAACATTAATTTTACAATCTCTATTTAATGTGAATTATGGTTTTGACAAGTGGATGCATATGTTTGTAAAATCAGCAATTCTACTTGAATGCTCACGGCAAGTAGCTGATTCTGTAAAACAGAAGTGCAATAAAAGGCTTCCACATGCAACAAACCAGGTGAAAAGTAGAAAGAAGTAAGGTTTCTTTTGAAGCATATGCCATGGTTTGTACTTTATATGAGACAAAGATTTTAAAAGTTGTTGTTCGACTTTGTTTTTGCTGGCAAACACAATTGTTTTTGTTCCATTGTCTTTACAGTGAAAATAGTTAGCAATAAGTTTATATAATAATTAGAAGCATGATGTAAGGGCATTGTGAATGCACCATCATTTTTTTTTCTGAGATAATGAGATGTGTCATTGAAAGACCTTCTAGAAAAAACAGCAGCTCATGTACTAAGCAGAAGAACTACAGCCACTCTGTTACTTTGACATTCAAATTAGAAATGCCTCTGACATAAAGTATACTAATATGAGAATGAGTTTTTTAAAATGAGGGAAAGAAAAATGGGACCAAAAATATGGAAGAAAAAAATATTTTAAAAATAGAGAAATTTGAAAAGCCTGGACTGACTTTTGTCCTACAGGCTGGGTGCTTTGCCTGTGCCTTTGAGGCTGTGCATCCCCTGACAGGGCAGTCACTTAGTCCACACCTGCTCCCGAGACCAGCAAAGAAACAGCTGCAGACAGAAAATGCTCATTAGACCTTTATGGTGACTGAGCAGCAATGTCAGAGCAGCCAGACGTGCATAGAGTGATTGATCTGAGGATACGGGGTCCACCTGATGCTGCAGAAAAGAGGTGTGGGGGTTGTTATGCAGACCTACACTGAATTTAATGCAACTGATCTGTAAGAAGGGGATCAGGGGAGATGGGGGGAGCCTGTGGTACACAGCTCACCCCAACCCTGGAAGAAACATGGAATGTCCTGCTGAAGGATATAGATAAGTGGTTTTCCAACCTCTCTTCCAAGATAAGAGCTACACTGTCTAGCACACTCAACCCTCTCATAACAGTTCTGTGCTGCATATTTAATTAATTACATAAAGCTGACAATTTAAAACAACAGAAAACAGAATAATTGTATTTGCCATTGTTTCCTGCAGTGAGATAAAATGTCCCAGATA
Organism: Rhagologus leucostigma; assembly: GCA_013397725.1. Taxonomy (NCBI): domain Eukaryota; kingdom Metazoa; phylum Chordata; class Aves; order Passeriformes; genus Rhagologus; species Rhagologus leucostigma. The sequence continues at coordinate 140,199 of VZTD01005080.1, forward strand.
TTTCTCAGGCTAAAGGATGCTCAACATTCTGGAAGAAGCTACTTGTTTTCCTGTAATACTCGAAAATTAGGAAATTCACTGCCTGAATTTCCAATGCTCTCTTTAAACTGATGTAAAATACAGGTGGAGCACTTTCTGAATGTATTTTGAAATATCAGTGGGAATATGAGTACTTAATAAAATATCTCGCATTTGGAATTAAGGCTGTGAGACTTTTTTTTAGGCAAATCAAATTGTTGATTTGGATCAAACACCCACATTTGATGTGGCTCATATAGAGTTTTCCCTCATTTTCTCCTGCTGTGAAAAAAAAAAAAAAATCTTTTTCTCTACTTGTTAAAAGAACAATGCTAAAGAAAGCCTGGACTTGCCAAACCAAAAAGAAAGGATGGCATTCAGGCATTCATGGATTTACAGTTTAGGAGCTCCAAGCTCAAATGTCTCCCTTTCTTGAGGGGATCTGAATTTCCAGTTCCTACCTCCCTGGAATGTGCCATACCCTGGTGGCACAATGGGCAGTCTGCTTTGCACGTCACCTGTTGAAGAACTTTCTCTGTGTCACTCAGTGGTAACTTGTGTGAACACTGCTGTGTGTTGAATCACAGAATCACAGATTAGTTTGGGTTGGAGAGGGACCTTTAAAGGTCATCCAGTCCAACCCTGCTAGCCCTGTAGTGCACCCCAGTGCATTAATATACTGTCTACCCAGCAAAAGTCCCAGCACATGGCTGGAGAATCAGTCTCAGACAGCTCTCTCTCTTTTTTTTTTTTTTTGGGGATGTGTAATTATGTCAATATTTAATAAATAATGAAACAATTTCAAGGGGCAAGAGTGAGGAAGCCCTTGTTTAGAACATAGGATCTGATTATCAGCACCTCCTCCCCCACATCCAGCCTTCAGTATTACAGAGGATGAATTTTGATAGAACTGAATCAAGTCCCTTCCAGCCTTCCACAGTGCTCTAAGCCCTGAGACACCAGGCAGAGAGAAATTAATTCGCCTTGTCTAGCTCAAGCATGCGTCTGAATGAGGCACCTTTTTTTTTTCCCACATGAAATTATTTGGTGAATCTGGTTTACATCTGTAAGATATTGTGAATCTGTACTTCGAAGTAATTAACTTTATTTTTTGCTAAAACATTTTGTCCAACTATGAAATGGCTCACAATAAGCCTTCTTGGCGAATCCTGTTTGGCAGAGAATAACTACAATTGCACAAACACTAAAACAAAAAGAAGAAAAAACAACAGAAAAACTTAGGAGGCTACGAAGATTTTGCAAACAGAAATCCCAAGCATAACAACCAGAGCAATATGGCAAAGAGAGTATTTTGGGCTCTGGAGGTGAAGCCAGCAAGGCACTGCTGCCAACCCCCACGAGGTGGCTCTCCACGCTGGAGCATAGCAGTTTGGAAAATCCCTTCTCATAGGCGGAAGGGGCTTGTGCTTAAGCAAAAATACTAAGATTTGCTTCTGAATCTACATATCCACCTCAGCTGCTGAACAGATGCTCAGCCTAGGAAATGGTGTGAAAGCCTCACACTCAATTCTTCTGTTTACTTTAGGCTGTTATTTCTGAATTGTTGCTCTGCATCTGGAATGATCATTTCCTGCTTACTCAACTCCATGTCCCGCAGTACACGCAAGTGGGATGTGTGTCTCAGTTTGCTGGATGCCTGTTTACTGTAAAGAATAATACAGCAAAAGTTCTGTGCTCCACTAAAATTCCAATTAAAGGGTCATGCACTCTATCCTTTGAAATGTGATTTTGCTCACTGACTGGAGCTCCTCTCCCTTTAAATATTACCTCTTTCTACCCATGACTGCTTAATTTTTTTCCACAATTTCTCTGAAATAAAGATCCCATTCCTTAATAATCAAATATATTGTAACTTTATTATGGTGGCAGGCATTTATAAGATGTTTTTTTCCTCACCACCTCTGCATACCTGAGATAACAATGATTATCAAAGGCATCGTGCTAAACTGGGTTGTCATTACTGGGTCAGAGTCTGAAAAGGATGCAGCAGAGAAAATCATCTTTATGTACACTCTGCTTTAATTGAAGGACACAGCAGAATGGCTTCTGTTTCACTAACTTTAAATGACCTTGGTCTTCTTTGCCATTTTAGAAGAAGACAAAGTCCTAAATTTTGAGGGCTTAATTTTTTCATATCTCACAGCATTTCATCATCTCTTCCCCTCTGCCTGTTTAATAGCAAGGTTTTTAACACTGAGAAAGAAGCAATGGGGACAGAGTTATGTTTGTTTTCTTTCTCATCCTAATTGTTCATTTTGTATTGATTCTTCATAGTGCTGGCACCTGGACAAAGAAAGGGCACTTGGAAGCCCGATCTTGCTTCTTTGGGGTATTAACACATAGTCCTCATTTCAATCATTACAGAGCAGCTGCTTGTAATGTAAAATGTTATCATCAAAGCAAGCTAGCAAAAAGAGATTTGTTTACTGAGAAATCAAAGCTATTCTTACAAAAATAGGAATATTGACTGATATTATGGAAAGTCTGTGAAATAAGCTAAAGTGGTGAGCATATGAAGAGATAATCCCTGAACCAGATCACAGGTGCTACTCTTTTTTCTCAAAATTCAACCCCAAATTTGATAATTCATGAAAACTGGAACCTATCCTCTATGCGCAGTATGTTACATAATAACTGTATCTAGAGAGAGTATATCTTTATAAATATATCTACAGATTTATTTATTTCTTTATTTATTTAAAAGACTTCTAAATTAAGTGCTGAAATGAGGAGCACAAACTGCCTGCAGCTGAAGACCTGGTTCTGGTTTGCTCACATTTGTGGTTAAAGTCTCCCCATCTTCCTATGTTTTACCAAGTGCATCACCAAAACCCATCATTCTGCCATGCTGATCTTGAACACAAGGAAGGGGAAAGTACATAGGCAATCTCCAGGGAGGAGAGACACCATTGCATTCTTCTCCACTCAAGGATGCTAAGAGAGGGAATGTGCCCATGGCAACAGCAAAGAGATGGATGGGGCCTGCCTCCTAGGAAATACAGAGAAATCCCTCTGCCAAGTGCGCATATGCCACAGATGGTGGTAGTATGGGCGACCCACGGCTGCTTTCTGCCAGCAGCAAGCGTGTTTCCACACATACACCTGAGCCCAGTCTACAGAATTGCAATTGACAGGATTTTTAAATACAAAAATTACCTCCCAATACTCTATTCTACATCAAGGTCCAAGGGCCATAGCAAAACACAGTATGTAAAAACTTCACTTATGTCCCTCGTTTATCTCTACTTTAATTCTAATGCATGTATTTGTAAAATATAAATGGTATTGACTTCACAGGTACTTAAACAAAAGTTTAAATATATTCAAATTTTTTTTTATCAGAAGGCTACTTATGTCTAAAGATAATTAAGGGGACAATGAGCAAAGCAGCAGTTCACCATTGTTTAAAAGGTGTAATGAAGTGCAGATTGTGTAATGTTAGGAATGAGTTCACTTTTAATTTCAAAGATGTATGGCTGTGACAGATATGTTAATCATGAGATGCATCCTGTTAAAATTAACAGGACAAACAAACAATTTTGAATAAAGGCAAATTTTTTCAAGAAAGGAGATAAGAAAGCCAAGAAAACCCTCAAAACCATGCAGCTCATGATGTCATCACGGAAACTGCAAGACAGTAAGCTGATCTTTCTTATTTTCTAAAATCCAACTGGACTTACAGATACATACCTATCTCTTTTTAATATAACCTAGTATTATTTCTGAAGCCAGAATATAATTTCTCCCCTTTCTACTTTTTTAGTGCTTTTGAATTTGGGATATGAATGCATATCTAACATAGTTTCTGCATTCATTCTTCTTGTTGCTTTGCATTGCCACGAGGAAGAACAGAATAAGAAAAAACTTTCCGCAATTCTAATCGTTACCAACTCAACAGCCCATGGGCTTCCTGTTTACAAAAATCTCTGGATGTGGGTCAAGTTCAGACTTGCCTCTTTTTGCCTTGAGGCATTTTTCTGCAAGGCTAATTCTACGGGGCAGAAGCACAGAAAGTTAGACAGAAAGCTATTTTTAGCAATTAAAGACATTATGTTTTAAAAAATAAAAGCATTGCAATTTTCAGAATAATTGTGCTATGCAGCAAAAATTACACAAATATGCCAAATGTGAATTAAAGGCATCTTTTCCATGACAGCACTTGTTTTCTGTCCTTGACAGTGACAACTTATTTATTTTGCATGGTTTTTAGAGATTCTGAAGTGCCTAAAACACAGTTGCAGTGTTTTTCACGTAAAACAATTCCAACAGCAGCCTGATGTGAAAGTTCTTCTTACAATCAGGTCAAACATAAAGAATGCAATATTTTAATAGTGGGAAAGGCTAATCATGTAGGAAGCACTGTTCTGTAGTGTGAGCACTATTAGGCAGCAAACCTTAGAGCAGATTGCCACAAAGAATAAACAAAGCTGGGTTTTGAGCACTTATCAAGTGTTTTTTCCAATCCCTGCTGCTGCTCATTATATCTCTGGGAGATGTTCTGACAAAAAGTGGAGCTGGGGAATTTCACATCTCCAGCCAACAGAGGAGTGTCAGAGAGGCTGATAGCTGTCAATAAAATTGATATTTACAGCAGAGCAGAACATGATGAAAACCAAGATACAGATGTGTGAATTACCCTTGGTATCCCAAACAAGGAGGTGGAGCTGAGCCCTCCTTATAAACAAGACTTGCCTGCTGATCCAGGACGATAAGCATTTGAAAAGAGGCTATCAAGACCCACTCATGAGCAGTCTTTTCTTCCAAAGCAATTTTCCTTGAGGATACAGGAAGTCAAGTGTTCATTGATAATGTTCACTTTGTAAAGGAGTCCTGTGGGTCAGATTATCAGATCTGCTTCACTTACTTTTCACAGCTCAACCAGTATCAAGGATTTAAAAATGAGACACATTTGCCAGCTAAGGACCCTTTCAGTACAAGACAGTTCATTAAAATTACAAATACAGTAGTATCTCAACATTCCTAGAAAAGGAAACATATTGGAAAGGGCTGCAGTTTTCTTGCACTCTGCTTACTTTGGCAAACAGCTCCTTTAGACCAGTTGCTAATTAGCAGTCTTCCGAACAGCACTAAATTCTCCCAACACCATAGCTCATGCAGAACCAGCCCCAGAATCAGGAACCAGGCAGTTTCAGCCATGACCATGGTGAATGTGAAAATAAGCTTGTTACAAAAAGTCATTTTGTTCTATGAAAAAGTTAGATATTTTAATTTTATGCTAATTCAGAAAAAATGCAAATGTTGAAATATCTTAATTTTTTCAAGACAGTTTTTCCCCCACAGCCTCAATAGAGATTCACAGCCATGCTTTGCTTAATAAAGCTGTACAGTTCTTCCTCTTGAATTACAAAGGTTCTTTTTTTTTGTTTGCATAGACATGGAATTTGTGTGAGGGTATGTGTCTCATCTGTTTGTTAATTACTGATTTTTAAAATATTTTAAATTTGGGAATATGGATTTGTCTAATCCAAGCATCTGATATTTTGTGTAAGTGTTTTGGTCATAATAAGTGATTGACTGGATATCATCCATATATTTTCAGAGCTATTGAAAGTAATTTTCAGATACCTCTGTATTCTGGAAAAAATTATGCTGTCACCAAGAACAATTATAAGTGACTGTTACTTTTTCCTGTCATTCTGATTATATTCACTATTTCCCTTTAGTTTTCTCTCCTTGCTGGGTGGAAAGATGAAAATTGCCTATGCTCTCAATTAATTTTCTCACTCTGCAAATTAAACTTCCTGAAAATTGTTCCCTTAAAAGTGAATTTATTACTTTTGCAACTGCAATCAGTCTGCACCCAGATAATCTCAACCTCACTCTCTCTCATACATATCTGCTAGTCCCAGATGGTTCCACCTTTTTATGCCCAACTGTGGTGTAAGGATGGCCATGCAGAGATGGGGGAGTTCAGAATAAGTAGGCTTTTTTTTTTTTTTTTTTAATCTGACCCCTACTAGAAAGTAGGAGTGTGCTGTTTGGAAGATACTGTCTGACTGTGTGGAGCTTCACCAGCATTTGTGAGATGTTAAAAGTTTCTGTCTAAGCTTGTTGCTGAGACAGAAGAAGGTAGGTGACATTTGACTAGCAAGATCGCTGAACCGAATAGAGCCTCAGCATCGTAGACATGTAACCTCTGTGTATCACACTAAAAAGAATAAAAAAATTGTTTTGCATTTTCCTACAAAGGATGGGAAGATACCTAAAACACAATAATGTGTTTGGAAATGGTTCCAGTGGGATTCGCTCCATCACTGTCACAGCAATTAAGGTGTGGTAGACTGTCCTGTAGTTCCCTAGACCCTCCTGCTTGCCCTTACGGAAACCTCCCCCAGTCACCACAATTTTCCAAAGATAATCGAGTGGCCTCACAATGACATCAGTCAGCTGCCTTAGCCCTTATGGATGCATTCAGTTGTGTCAAACAGATTTGTGTATGTGCCCTTGGTTTAATACTTTGTAATGTGATCCTCCTGAGCATAAAACTTCATTGCTCCAGGCTTTCTCATGGGTGTCAGGGAGCTGTGACCCCTCAGGGTGGATTTTATCATTAAAGGCTGAGGTGAAGAAGGCATTGGGTACCTCACCCTTTTCCATGTCCTTTCTCCCCTACTCCATTCAGTGTCAGGCCCCCATTTTTGCTGATCTGTCTTTTGTTGTTGATGGCCCTGTAAAAGTCCTTCATGTTCCCCTTCCCGTCTTTTCCAAGATTCAGCTGTAGATGGGCTTTAGCCTTCCTAGTGCCATTCCTTCACAGTGAGAGTATCTCTATAGTCCTCTGTTTCATCCGCTCCAGCTTTCACCTCTTCTACTATTCCTTTTTAGGTCTGAGCTAAGTAAGGAGCTTGTCCTCACCTGTCATGGAATCATTAATCTCTAAGATCAAGTCCAAGTCTCAACCCAGCACCACCACCATATTCATCACTAAACCATAGTGATGTGCCATATATGGCACTCAAGTGCCATATCCACATCCACTTCAAGGGATGGTGACTCTACCACTTCCCTGGGCAGCCCCTTCTATTGCCTGACCACCCTTTCCACAAGGAAATTTTTCCTAAATATCCCTTTCTCTCTACAACCTCTGTTCAGGTAGTTGTAGAGAACAATAAGGTCTCCCCTCAGCTTCGTTTTCTCCAGGCTAAACAGCCCCAGCTCCCACAGTCTCTCCTCATAAGACTTGTGCTCCAGACCCTTCACCAGCTCTGTTGCCCTTCTTGGGGCATGCTCCAGCACCTCTATGTCCTTCTTGCAGTGAGAGGCCCACAGGTGAACAGAGGTGTAGGCTTCCTGCCTCTTTGGTTTGATTTTCCCCATTGGCATGGCTTACTGCTACGCACCCTGAAAATCAGCCAGAGCTCCTGGTCTGTTCTTCTCTCCATCTTCTATCAAGCAGATCCTTCAAGAGGCCAAAATCTGCTATTCTGGAATCCAGAGTCATGGTCCTCCTATCTGTGGCTCAGAAAGGGATCTCCACCACCTCATGGAGCAGCCAAGACTGCACCCAGCTTTCATATCCCCAAGCCTTTCTTGTTTGCAAGCATCCAGTCTAATGGGGGGTCAGCCATTGTTGGATCACCAGTCATCCCTGCTGGGAAGTTGTCATCAGTGTAATCCACGTATCCCCAGGGTTGATTGTTTAATGCTGTGTCCAGCACGGAACAGGCCCGTTATGAGAAGCAAGGTTTTGAACATGAGGTTTCTTCCCCTTGTCTGAAAACAGCAGCATCCTTTTCCTGATCTGGCAGTCTGTAGCAGATGCCTGCCACAACATGGTCTGCGCTCTAATCCCGAGCCATGAACTGCTGTCTGTCTCACTGTCTGTCCCAGGGCAAGGCTCCATTAATCCCTGTTAGTCTCTCACAAAAAGCTGAATCACTCCACAACCTTCCCCACCACCTGTTCGCGGTGCAGCGCCTGTGTCCACCCACTGCAGCACGCTGGCTGTGGGAGCTGTCCCACCACGTCTGTGCAAGGTCATGGACCTGCCCCTGCACACAGGCTTTTGATTCCTCCTGCTTTTGTCTCACGCTACATGCATGCATCTGTGTAAAGGTGTTTCAGAGGGGTGCTCCAACCAGCTGATTTCTCATAAAGTGTGAGAGCTTCTCCTCTGATGCTGTCCTTGTGGCACTTCTCTGTTTGCCTTCTTGTGCTTGAAGTGGGTGTCCCTCACCGTTTTATCATTCTTAAGCTGTGTCTTGTCTAGTGCACCTTCCTGCCGACACAGCCCACCACTTCCTCAGTGGACTGTGGGTCACCATCTCTCTTCACCCTCTCATTCCTAGCTTCAAGGTCTCGTCAGGAGGCTTTGCCGCCAGTCTGTTGGCAGAGATACTTTTGCCTGAATCCACCTCAGAGCTATTTTCTAGAATCCACCTAAGCACTAATTTCAGACATTTGCATTACTAAGTAGAAATCACACAAAGCAAGGCTGAAAGAAATCTCTGAGATGGGATGAAGCATACCCAGCTCACTCTTGATTACACATTCATCTAATGTGTCCTCAGAAATCTCCAGTGAAGGAGACTGCACAGTTAGCATGTTCCAGCACAATCTGTCCCTACATTTACATTTTCTCATCATCTAACTTGAATCTCTCTTGGATAAATTCAGCTAACTACTTTTGTCCTATACTCAGTGGATAAGAAGAAATTTTAATTTCTCGTCATTATAATAATCTTAATATTTCCCGGTTCTTTTTACGACAAGCTTTCTCATACTTGTTTTGTTCAGCACAAAGAAGCCACAACAAATAAGCAAATTCTCAAACCTCCCTCGCAAGCCATTTTCTAAACTTCTCATACCTCTTTTGACTTTCCTTTGGACTCTTAGCAATATGCCTACCTATTCTGAAATCCAAGCATCTGAGATAATGGTCTAGTTAAAATGCCATATGTAAAATAAAATACCTCCTACCTCCCATGTTTTAGATACAAACATTGCAATTCCTCTGCTCCTTTTTTTTTTTTAGCAGTATGAAACTGCAGTTTCATATTTAGACTGTGATCTATCCCTGCTCTTTTGTACAGTATTATCACCCTTACTTCAAATCTTCTTTTTGGGTATTTTATTCTTAGTAAGTGTAGCAGTTCTTTCATGTCTAATGATTTTCAAACCACTTCTTCAAACTACCATGACTTTTGAATTTTAAGCCTCCAAAATATTCCTATCTTATCAGTGGATGAAAAAAAATCTCCATTTTTTGATGAGTGTTTTCTGATCATTAATGAAACTGGAACAAAACCCAGGAAAAGCCTGTAAAGGACGTTATATATGTCTTCCCAATTTGACAGTGAACTGTCATAACTACTTTTTAGTACACTTCTGCAGCCAGTGGGTGCACCCACCAGATGGCAATTTCATCCAGAACATTTCCTTAAGTTGCTTATGAGAATGTAACTGGTAGTGTGTCAAAAGCTTTATTAACGTCCAAATATATCACATCCCCTGCTTCCTTTGTATCCACCAGGCCAGTTACACTGTCAAAAAGAAACACAGGTGGATTTGACTTGATTTATTCTTCATAAATTGATGTTGGCTGTTTCGTATCAGTTTGTTATTTTATTATCTATGTGCCTATAAACTGATTATTTAACAAATTTGTTTTGGTAGCTTTTTGGCTATCAAAGGCAGGGTGATTGTTCTACAATTTGTATTTTGTCATTGGCAATATATCACAAAATAATGATCCTTTCTATTGTAGTGAAAGCATTCCTGAATGCTCAAGTCAACAGTTTATAATGTAATTGTAAATATTACACATTTTTTAAACTAAATTACAAATTTGCAGAAGAACTTTTGTATCTCTGTCTCTCTGAATTTGGATTTTGCCTTTTGTTTCTTCTACTATTGCAATTGTGCATGCTCCAAGCCTGTTTCTTTACTCTGTAGTAAGTTATGAGGACTCCACAGAGACATTTCTGAATTCCTTCTCCGAATTACCCCACAAACCCCTTTTCTTACACTTCTTCAAAGTCCTCCTCAGGAAGGTATTTCTTCATGATCCTTACACAGAATTAGCAAAGCAAAAGTGGTTTACTACGGGCTTGTCTGCAAACTCCTAACAACAATTAGCAAAACAAAGCCACTGATTGCATGTTTTATCCTTCCTTTGCCAAATGTTTTTGCACATTGCAAGTGTTCAGGAATTCAAATCATCTCAATGTTTGGACAGTGAATCTTGAGGGTACTAAACAAGAGATCCAATAAGATTTATCTACATCAATCTCAGTTATATCTGCCTTTACCTCCAAACTTTTCCTTCTTGTGTTCAGCCTGACAAGATCAACACAGAACAAGGAATTTGTAATTTCTAAGAGACAACAGATTTAATTAGCTCATAGTACAATGCAGTGCACCAAAGGATTGTGAGAAATAATGAACCAGAAAGTGCTTCAGCCTCGACACAATACTGCTTACAATTGTTATTCTTAAAAAAGATGCAGCAACAAAACACTTTTAGGTTGCTGTAAGAAATCTGGATGCTTTGAATGACTTATTAGACAATTATGTTGTGAACTGTCTGGTCTAAGTCATTATTCAAAATGGTGTTCCCTTACTGTTTGACTCCCAGGATTACTCTGGATGCAGTAAGGAAGATAAGGAGTTTCCTGTGGTACACAGACCTACAGCTTCACTTTGTGTGGTGGTGCTGGCATCAAACTGGTGGAATGTATTATCCAATACTCGCATTCACTTAGCACTCAGGAACTACAAGGGTAATCAAGTCAGAGGTAACATCATCCCAGTTTACACTGGCAACTTATTTTAAACAGGAGAGACTCCTTTTCGTAAGTCAGGGCCTTCTTTTTGTTGTCCAGGCTGCTCCTGCACTCTTAAGGCGGAGACCAGTTCATCTCCATGCTATTTCCTCTTCACTGCAGGATTTGGAAAAATAAGGTCACTGTAATACAGTTTTCAGAAAGAGTGATGCCTCAGATGTTGAAACCTGGTTACATGGAAGGATGAGTAGGAGGTAAGCCCATTACACTACTACCCTCAGCACCACTGTACTGGCCTTCAGTGAGCTCCTGGGTGGAAGCGAAAGGGACAATTTAAGCCTATAAAGCCCTAAATAGTCTGACAAGGATCTAAATAATAATGGCCAAAATCCACTGCTGAAATCATTATTCTGCAGTGTAGCCTGTGAGGGTACCAGAGAAGCAGAGGCTCTGCAGAGATGTGACAGGCAGCCAGCATTTTGCCCTGAGAAATCTTCAGTTTTACTCTCCTCACCCAAGCCATCAACTTTTAGAATGCTGTAACAACCAATATTCTTGTATTTCAGAGGGAAAGGCAAGATCAAAGTTTGAAGAGGTGGGGAATAATCCATGTAAGTATACAACAGAGCACAGGATTATGTATTAAAAATTAACACACTAAGAGCACAATGTGGGCACCTATAACTATTGCAGTGAATCCACGTGTTCACGCTTTCTCATCCCAACATCTATGAAAACTAACTATCCAAACTCACAGATAAAAAAGCGCCAAATTTAATCCAAAACTTATTCAAATGAGTTAAATCACATTAATGCCAGTTCACAAGCATTTCCTCAGTGATGTTTCTTTCTCTTCAGATCTCAGACAAGTGATAGAAAGACAAGACAGTTGATCAAAGTAAAATTAAACTGCCTGTGGCTGAGATTAGGGAAAAAAAGTAATAATTGCTAAATGAGAGAAGGCACTTCCCCTGCTAACAGACACACAGAAACCTTAGGTCTATATTTGAAATGCTGTGGACTTAACAAGTTTGTGGGGGGGAAGGCTGGCATGACATTAACTGCGTGCTGCTTGGCACTCAAGGGGATAGAAAAACTGCAACAATTAAGTTTTCAAAAAGCTTTTTTGGTAACTCATATTTAAAGTTTCAGTTGCTCTTTTAATCACTGTTGTTAGCAGACAAGAATTCCTATGAAGCAGACTGCCAGGAAACTGGCTTGTTTTCAACACCCTTTATATTCCTGTCAAAATTGAAGAGGGATAACTTCATTTGTCAGTCATTTTGCATTTCTCAGCCCTTTTCTTTTTCTGCTTCTTTTATTTACAGAAGAAAAAAAGGGAGCCACACAGAAAATATTTTTTTCTCCTTCATAACTGCACAATCCTTCCCACCCAAGTCTGTACTTTTGAAATTGATGCAATTTTCATGTAAGACAATAGAATCTAGTAATTCCTCTAATGTACTTCATCGTGTGTTTACCATGTGCTGATGCCATCCCTTGTGACTCCACAGGGAATTACAGGCATTCCAATGGAGAACACTCCTGAAGCTGCTTTTGCATGGAAAAGTAGTGTGAGCTGTTTGTGGTCTCTCAGAGCTGTTTAGCACTGATGTCCATTCTCAAAGGAAGAAACAACTCTCAATACCTCCTTCAATCCCCTAAATCAACACACATGTACTAGCAAGCAGATTTCTCGTCAGCGCCTGAGTTAAATTTTGCACTGATTTCCTGATTTGAAACTAACCAGAATATCGGTTCTGATTACTGAACATTATGAAATTTAAGTCTACAGGCAATTTTTCTGCAGCTTGGCAATGCAATGCATGCATCTGAAACCCACTACACTGAGTCCTTTGGAATTTCCTTATTTCCTAAATGGCAGCCACATAAATAAATTGCAGTACTGTTTTGATGGTGTAGCAGGTTACACCTAGCAAACATTCATAATTGCTTCAAGCATTCATAATTGCTTGCAGCCCATTTAGTATGTCTCCCCTTTATGGGCATTTGGCAAAACAAAAAGTTTATTGCTGTGCAGAGCTCTGATATAAAGCAATTGCTCCACTTACGGAGCACATATCTTACCATGTGATTTACAGAAAAATTAGCTGGTTTTTCTTGAATAACTGAAGCATGGCCCTTCACATGGAAACTGTACCATATAACATTACTGTTGTCTGTACGTGCACACAGACACACGACACATACAAGACAATATATACCTGCGTGCATGGAATTAGGTCAAAGCATATGTAAAGAGTATTACACACCTGTAGGTTAGAACAAGAGTAAATTTACAATTACTAAACACAAGCAAGTTCAACTGGAATGAAAATATCAGAGAGGAGCAATTCTGTAGCCTGATCTATTAATGGTATCTTGTACCAGATACTACTCAAAACCTGTTCCTGAGTGCTGTGCTGAACCACTGGATGGCATCATCCTGTAACATTATCAGTTGCTGCTGCTTTTGTCTTTATACAGCTCTACCGATTATTCTACCATTTGCTACTGCTTTATACACACTCTTGTGCACTCTTCATCTAAACCCCCAATTGTGTGAGTCTATCCCTTTGCGAAAAAAAGTTAACATAGTTTATCATTCTTAGAAAAGATACTAACTGTGACCTTATTGCCATTTCAGTAACTGATTTTAGTTATACTACCATCTACAGCACCAGCTGCACAATACTGGAAAAGAAATCTCATTTATGCAGTTCATAGAGTCCAATAAACTTTTTAAGGACTCATGATCCTTTTATGCTCGACAGACTTTTAAATAAAAAGACAGTTTTAGAGTATGAAGTAATGTACTGCCAAAGATATTTCTTGTTTTACATCTATCAATATCTGCTGGTCAACCAGGATAACTATATAACTAGTCATATTTTATGAAGAAGAAATAATGCTTTTCATAATATCTGAAATTCAAATTTGGGAATTTTACAGAATATTCATTTCTAATGGTTGTGAAAAGCTCTGCATCTCGTGTTTAAAAAACTTCCCTTGTCAAAGGTATTGATTTCACAAAACATCTGGCTATAAAGTTAATGCTGTCAATGGGAACCTTTGTAAGATGAGTTATTTGCATGCACATCACACTTTGCAGGAACGGGGCCTTTATAGGCTCAATTCTACCTTCAAGTATATCTGAACAACTACAGTTCAAGCCAATGCAAATTAGAAAGAAGAACTGAGTGCTGTTTGTAGAGTTTGGCATCACTGATAGCCTTCTTCTAAGGAGAGGAAAAGTGCTTGACTGGGACGGCAGCCTGTTACAGATAAATGCTGAAATTCACCATCTCAGCTGCAGTGCGATACTGTGGACTCTGTACACGAATTTGTACACACTATTCCAATTGTGCTACGTACGTCTGGCAGGGGGTACTTGTGTTGATGGTCACTGCCAAAAAAAAAGCCCAAACAGCTACACTGGACTGATAGCGCACCTTATGTACTCCCTATAGAAATTACAAATTTGTCACTGTCTTTACTGGGTCTACAAGCCAAGATCTGCTGCTAGGAGTCTCATAGTTCTCGTTCACGTTACAATTTGCCATCTCATCAGTGTTCATGCCCTCATGCTGTTTTTGCTTTACTTGAGGGCAGGAGTCAGCTTCACTTATCTTTGAAATATTCAACAATGAGCATCCAGTAACAGTCCCTATAATTCATTTTGGGCTGTCTTAATTAACATGAGATTTATTAGAGGTAAAGAATCAAATTAAACTTTAGGCAGAGTAAAAACATAGTCAGATTAATGCCACGATAAATTTAAGTCTTTAGGCCAGATTATTTCTTTTTTAAGGTTGCAATTTATTACATAGATAAGAAGGAATTTAAAAAACTACATTTCATAAAGCTAATTTGCTGCTGCCCAGCAGCAATGTGCTCTCAAGGCTGGATCCAATAAGATGATCCAGAAAGTAAGGACAGGGATGGCTATCTTTCAAGCATCTGCCTTCACAGGTTTGGTGGCTGGATTAGATATGTGGACATAGAGAGATATTCTCAAATGGAAACCAGCACAATTAGAATCTTGAGTGGAAAGCTACCTAGAGCTAGGCAATAGGATAGCAGGATCATTAAATCTTGCCTCTTAGGCACACCATCCTGATTCCTCTTTTTTCTTTTTTTCTTTCTCCAGCATTAAATCCATGCATCAAACATACTTCTGAGATTTTCTTCAAAAACAAAGCTAACAAAATACATGGTTTTCCATTTCCACATAAAAATTGGTATCTGAGACCACTGATCAGGAAGAGGGGAACCGCTTCCTGGTTCCTTGAATAAAACCCAAAAAGAAAAGGTAACCTTGAGACTAGGGATCAATCATCTACAAAGGCAGTTTTTGTCTCCAATCCGATAATGCAAAGTGACAGTTTTCCAGGATACAGACAAACGTGCTTATGAAGAAGAGTCAATGCCTGGAACTGGGAGCTTAAACACTGAGCAGGGAATTGAAACTGGTGTTCCAGTTCTTGGGCAAATAAACTCACCATCATCTCGTGCTATCTGAAGGGTTATGTTTTACAAGGATCAGCAACTGTCACAGAGGTTTTTGTTTGGTGTTTTTTGAAGTCTAAGTGTGTCAGAGTGTGTTAACCCTAAAGGTTAAGCTGCTCAAACTTAATAAGAGGAGTGATGTTTCCCTTCCAAGTACTGGTGTAAAATGATGTAAGAGTTTAATCCACTCTGCCAAGACTGAGGCAACTCATCATGTGTATTATCATTCTGGAGGATTTTAAAGCAATAAATGGAGTGTTACTGGTTTAGGTTACAGCTGCATAGTTTTGGATTTAATCACATAATTCTGCTGAAGTTCCAGTTAAGGTTCTTGAACTTTTTCTCTTAATTCCAGTTTTTAATTTGTCTGTTAACCTTCTATCTTTTTTCTTCATATTGCACATCTGCTCAGCATTGCAAAACTAAGAACAAAAGAAGGCAAGCATTAATCAATAATTCTGTAGGCTCAAACATCTCTTCACAGAGCCTCAAGTCTTAACCAAAATTTACTCCACCCTAATATAACTACGTTTGTCAAGTCAGTTAGGCTGATGTTTATGCACAATAATCCAAGACATCTGAACTTAAAACCCATGAAACTAAGAAGTTTAGCACTGGCTGAAGCAGATACGAGAAAAAGAGAGAAACTGATCTTTCTGGCCCCTGAGACTGCTGGTGTGGAGGGATGGAGTCTCAGCGTCTGTTTCCTGCTGCTTTATTCCATCACAGCATGGAGAAGCCATTGTCACTGCTCACATTTCTTCAAATAAGACTAAGTAATGCCAGCAAGGACCTCTGGTATGTCCGCACCAATAAACTTCTGCAGATAAGTACAGCTGAATGAGCGGTGTGCTTTTTGGTTTGAAAGGGAGTCATCTCACAGTAAAAAACCCTCCTTTGTGTTCTGGTTTGCTATGATAACTGACTTCAGGTGATGCAGAAGAGGCAAGTACTGGTAGCGTGCAGCAAAATATCATCATGTCAGCTGGTAAAATGCTTCTCAGTCCAGAATTCCCACTATATTCCCTTCTGCAGAGCTACTCTGGCCAATGGACTGCATTTCACTGTCCATAATTGTCCTTTTTAGTAACAGTGTGGTTAAAGACATGCCTCTGGCAATGCAATGAATATCAGAGTATATCACTGAGAGGTTTCTGGGAAAGTCTCTCTTTGTCTTAAAAGTCAGGCTTTTCTCTGTACAGTAATGTACAGAGAAAACCCCTCCATTTCCCTACTGGAGCTAGCAGTAGGATGGCAGACTTGTAATAGTTTTAGAAAGTGGCCTCATAATTCAGGCATTTAGGCTGGATTTGAGATCACTGGCCTTGTATTTTAATCTCAACTATACAATCTTATTTTATTTATATTGAGTAAGGGAGCACAGATTAGAACCAGATTTATACAGAATAGAGAGACACCAAATTAAAATAGCCTGTCTGAATATTTTATCTGATTCTCTGGAAGGCTCACCTATATTGGTTTAGTTATATTGAAAAAAAAATTACTTTTCCAAGAAAGCACTTTCTTCTTTCCTCCCTTTGACCCTTTCCATCTCCCATGCTGTCAGTTACTTCTGGATTAAATCCACTTTTCTCCTCAAATCCCTGTCCAGTGAGTTCATGTCATCTGCTTGAAAAATCTGACAGAATTCATCATCCTATAAGAGAAACTGATTTGAACTCTATGATCATTCCAGTGATACAATGGCTGATCAGGTTCTATGTCTGAAGTGGGTAGAATAGTTTTTTGTTCCTGGTAGATTAGCCATGTCTTTCATTTCTGCTGACATACATATCTAGCTCTAGTTGTACTTTCCAGTTCCATCAAAATTTAATATTTCAAATGCACCTGTCATGCAACTGGTGTGTTACTCAGTGAAAAGAGGTCAAGGTGCATGGATCTTGGATGACATTTCAATTATTCTTGCCTGAAGACAAATCATGAGTTTTGTCTCTGTATCTTAAGAAAAAGGGTCCATAACTTACACTTATGCCAACATTTTTCCTTCTCTTTATAAAATATGAATTATTTATAAATTTTACAGGTTTTAAACTGTCATAGTATTGAGCAGTTTAATGTAAAATATTCCACTCCAACATTTGCTGAACAAATACAGATAAATGCTAGCACCTTCCCTCCTACCAAAAATAACCTGAAAACAAATAGCAAGCCACTTATCAAAACAACAAAGAAATAGTCTTTTCTGATTTATTGCCTGTCACTTTAGTACTGTTTGAATTTTCTGCTTGGATGATTATTATTTTACAAGAAGGAAAACAAATAGTGGACAGTCGCTGTGCTGGAAAACCAAATTTGCTCTATTAATATGTATTAATTTACCATAAACTTCACAATGCTTTTAGATTTGAGAATAATTTTGCTAAGTCTTCTAAACTTAAATCCAGAATAAGTGCCTCAAAAATCACAGGAATATATTAATCTAGTTTGGGAAGGATTTTCTAGCTGATACAATAGCTAACACCTTATACGCCTTATAGTAATGTCAACAGTATAAATGTCTTTGTAGTAGTGGTAGTAGAGCTCAAGAGGGGAGCCATCAGCAATTGCACAGATCACATTCAGATTTGCACACACACAAACTCCAGAAGAGGGGGAGGACTTCAAAAATAAATTAAATAGTCCAGGCTATTTCTGTATAACCCCTCCTCCCACCAACCAAAGCAGACGACATTCACATTGTCACCGAATTTACTACAACCGCAGTTTCCTGAATATTAGTCTTTATGTATCCCTTATCCATAGGGACGCTCCCATATCTCTCATACTCTCTGACTGGCACTGTAATTCAAGGACTTCAAGTGTCTCATCTCAGAGTCATTAGAAACTTGTATTTCATCTACCACTTTGAGTCACCCTAGAAGCACGGCGAGGTGATGGAAAAGAGAAAAAGAAAAGTAGATAATAGGATCCACAGAGACAAACCATTTTGAATTACTGTCATTTTTAACAGCAAATAGGTTTAGAATCTAGTAGTAGGTTTTTTTTTATAAGAATGCCAAAGGGCATCTCAGAGAGCATTAGGAATATGGCCCCTTATAGCACAAAATGGTATGTTTTCAACTCATTACTCATTTTCCTTCTTGCACTGAGAGGATTGGTCTTTCACCTTACCTGGCAGCCTGGGGATTTACTGACTGTTTAAAACAGTCTGGTGGGTGGTTGTTTACACCAGGTAACTGCAGTGTTCTGCAAGTTCTATTTCATGCTGAACCTATCAGGGTGAAAAATGCTCCCTCACACAGTGAATACAGCCAGCGTAACCTCTGTGAGGATGCCAAGTGTCACTTCTCTTCTAGGAGGACAAAATCCTTGCAGGCGAAGTGAACTGTCTGAGTTTCGATACATTTACAGGAAGAGTGGACGACTGAGGGTCCATGTGCCTCCTCTTTGCTTGTGTTGAGGCATGTGCGAAGACCATACGGTTGAAGGGAGGGAAACATGACACTGAGACTGTGTATCCTTTTACCACTCCTGTGTGGAGACAAGGCTGGAGAAGTGATACTATAAATGCCCACACGCTGCTTCGGACTGGCAGCCAGCTCTGAAGTAGCCTCAGGTGAAATCTTGCAAGTGAAGCCATACGGGATAATAATTATAATAACATTGTGATGCAAGGATTTAAGCTGATCATATTGATGATATTGACCAGAAATCTTGCTGAAATTGCTCAGGATCCCAGGACAGTCCTAGGACAGAATGGAACTCAACTCAATATCTGGAAAAAAATCCTGAGATCCTAACGAGCACAACAATGATGTCACTGTCTTGAGCTGAAGATCCATATGGGAAAACTGACTGAGCCATACTGGTTATATCCTCCCATTTTCTCTTGGATACGCAGAAGGAAGTGATACAGATAGCAACAGAAAGTTCTTCTGTATCTCTGAGATGTAAGCAAGATGTGTAATTTCTGTAAGGGACACTGGTGTACAAAACCTATTTGCAAATGATTTCAGATGTTGGAGAAGAAGAAGAAACGGAAACAGAAAAATGTAGAAAGCAAGAGAAAGAGCTAAACATACTGCTTTTTCTTAGGAAAAGATGTCTTGTGTCTTCCCTGTTTGCAGGATGATCTTGTATTAGGATCTCTGTAAGTGATTCATGGATCAAAAAAATATTTCCTTTGTCTGATCCTTTAACTGAAGTGTGGGCTTGAAGTCTATAAAAGAACAGATGTTTTGCTTTAGAAAAGAACTGACAACCTTTCAGTGACATCTGCCACTAACTGGGATGCTTCAACAACTTGTACCTATGAGCTGTGATGCATTACACCACAACTACAGGGCCAGAAAGATGCACGCACAATGACGGAAAAATGTGTGCACATATTTTTTCATAATTTTCAATACTTCAAAAAGATTTCTTAAAAATCTAAGGGAAGTCAGTGTAACTTGGAGCAACATCAGACCAGAGCATCAGAACAGCATAAGGATTGAGACTTTAAATACAGGAAAGCATTCATAGTAAAGGTATAATATCAATGTGATTGACAATGATAATGTCAGTCCTGAGTCTAGAGAGATGTAATCAACAGAACTGATAATAAATATCAGATTTTTCAGTGCTACGGGGTTCCAAATTAATCTTATTTCTCTACTTGTCAGATCTGTAACACATTTTCCAAGAAAAACATCTCTATTTAACCAAAGCAGGATTCCTGTAGGCCAGAAGAATCCTTATGGCAGCCTTTATTCTTCTACACAATTTGGATACAGTGAGACGTAGAAAGAGGAGACCTGGTAACTGAACTGCTATACTGAAGGCAATTTTAATGGTAAATCCAATACGTCTTTCCCTGAGATTGAACTCTCTGAGGAAGTTACAGAGCAATTATAGATGCAATTACAGTAAGTCATCAGGACCAGATGGTATTTCATTCAAGGATTGAAAGGAATAATGTGAAAGAGTGTACTGAAGAGGGTATTTATTCTGCAGCTTCCAAAGAGGCAGGTTTGGCTTTCTCAGCAGAATGAACAGCATACTGAAGAGCCCCAGATTGTTGTCCACTGAGTCTCTGGTGACACAAGAGCAAGCTCTGGTCTCTGGGTCCTTGCTGCTCCCCAAGCAAAAGAATGAGTCTTACACTCTAACTCTGAAAAATTCAACACATTTGGACTTTGCAGAAAATTTGACTTTCATATTGAGTGATTTCTACTAAGAAAATGGTTTCAAGAGGTCAAGATGATACTCTCAAACTTTACCACAATCTCAGATAGCAAAATTAGTACAAATGCAGAAACTATTGTGTTTGTTCCTTCTTGAAATAGGTACATGTGGTTCAAGCTGGATTGGTTGTATCTATGAAGTAAATACAAAACTCAGTGCAAACGGCCAAACTGGCTGATGTGTAATCTGCAAACAGTAAGGCATAACTCTCACAGCAAGGCTACGACACAGGATTACAGGACTATCCAAGGGAATACTGCCCCATCCCAGAGTAAACTGTATGATTCTTCTGAGCTAAACCCATTTCTTCCCTGTGAATTGCCCCTGAAAGTCTCCTTGATTCTGTTAAGTGATAAATGCTTTATTAATGTTTTATTGTTGACCACATGGTCTCATACGGTTGGTAAGTTTGGACCGAGTTTTTTGCATTCGCTCTTTCGTCTGCCCAAAATTTAGCATGAGGTTCTTGTTGGCAATGGTGAGGAACAAAGCTTTAGGTGAACATTAAGAAAAGAAAAATAAACACATGAATGAAGCCTTTCAGAAATGTTTTAATTTATAGGAATATCAGAGTGTTTAATGTCATACCTTATCTGTTACAATAATCTGAGAAGGACCTTAGGGGGGATCATATTTTAATTTCCATTGTACCAATGGTTAAGAACAAAGCAAGCTTGGATTTTTGATGGCAATAACAAGTAGAACCAAGTCTGTACAGAAAGTATGGCACAATATTCTGGTATTCAATATTAAAGATTCAAAAATGCTTATTGGGTAAAAGATAGAATATCTGAAACTGATATTAATATCTGAATATTAATTCAGATCTTTAAGACTGGTAACAACTACTTCAACAAGCAGCATACACAGGATTTTACACTGAATGTGCGTATATTTCAACCATGCTACGCTGGTTAGAACTGATTAAATATGGAAGATTAAATCAATCCCTAACATTCAATAGCTAGAAAAAAAAAATTCCTTTCTTTTTCTGGGCACTTTTGCATACTGAGCTAGCTCTACCATATATCCAGAAAATACTTTGCATAATCCAGTGCAATTAAAACTACTGTTTATGCAAGTTATTCTTAAAATAGCAACTGTTTCTAAAGATAGCAAAGCTGCTCCTAAAAAGACAGCCTTGTAATCTACAGACAGAAGCAACTTAAATGAGAGCCAGGGAAACTGTCTGAGAATCTAGTTCAAAAGTTGGTAAAACACTGATACAATTTGAGATGATTAAATTTAACGTCTGATCCGTCAGATAAACAAAAAAAAAAGAAGCACAAACTTTGGCACATTTTGTCCTTCATCAAATGTGCCTGTACCTACGATACTTTTCTCTGCAGCAACCCCCAGTAGTCTCAACCCAAAAAGCCAATCCCATTCCTGGGTGCCCAAAGTAGAGCAGATTAGTCAGTCAAACAACAATACATCTGGCTTTACACTGGGTTAGAGCATACAGCAGCAGAAAGCTGCCATTTTCACACTCTTCAGCAGGGTTAAAGGTTAAAAGGTTATATCCTTCAGAGTTATTGTAAGCAATACTTATTTTACATACTCATGTGAAGAGAGAACCGGACTGTGCATTACTTAAGTTTGCTGATTGTACTAAATAGTTCCAGACGTTAAAACACTACAAAGGACTTAAACTACAGCAGGATTTGCACAAACTGGGGAGATTGGACCGTCTCACACCAGATGTTACAGAAATGAGCTCTTTGCCTTCTGAAAGCCTAATGCCAACATTAACTAAATCTCTAAAAAACTTACTTGGGTTTGGGCTGTGCAGGACTATGAAGAAATAAATTTCATGGCCTGGACAGGAAAACTGAGACAAAAGACCAGCTAATACTGTCCCAGTTTTTGATTCCAGCAGTACCACAGCACCCATCCATATTTTTCAAGAATGTTATCCATATCCATATATTTATAATTTTGAATGCATAGTTGAAACTGCAAGATGGAGCTGTGAGACAATGAACATAAGAAAACCTGAATTTTTAAATTTTATTAACAAGACCTAAATCTGTGGCCCTCTGGAAAGGAAATAACTTTGGGAAAGACATAGTCCACCAGCCATTTAAAATATTTATTCGAACTAAAAATTGTATACTGTTTATATTCTATTAAACTCCCTCCCACTCCCTCAGAATAGAAATGCTGAATATAGCTGGACAATTTTCAGAGCATCTGGGATGGAGAATCTGTTAGAAAACAAGGATATGTAACCTGTTCCATTTAACAATTTAGCTGTGTTTCTCTACATGATTTGCAAAGGCTGGAGAGATGAGCAGCTGGCACGCTTCGGTGCTTTGAGGGTTACCTGTGACGAATCTTTTCCTTTCTACAATATGCAGAGTGGAAAGTGGCAGTGGCTCTGCCACTCTCTTTCCAGCCATGTTACAGACACAGCAGTTTCAAATCCCACCTGATGGAGCCTGATCGTGGATTAGTACATCTGTTCTCTGACAGTCCTTCTCAATCTTTGTTCATCTCTTTCAATGTTTTTAGCTGGTAGGATGGCCTTTGGTTCACCAGGAGACCTGGCTTAGGGATAGTCTGTTATGCTGTAAAATTGCTCTCAGCCTGGCCTGAAACTCTGTTTTCTCAGTTATTCTCCATACAGTCCGTTCAGCTCGCTCACTGGATAGGGGAAATAGGATAGGGAAGTATCCCTGGCAGTCATATGAGAATGAGATATTTGATGGGCTTGTTATGGAAACTGGAGACTCTTCCACAGAAAGTACTGCAGGGAAAAGGCCATGAAATTGCCATCCCAGGAAATGTTTCCTGAAATATTAGCAGCTCTAAAGGAAAGACTGTAATTCTGATATTGTCGACTCACAGTGAGGATCGCAGTAAGATGCCTGAAACTGATTTACAACCACACCAAAGGATGGTTGAAGGAGTCACCTGAAGCAGTCACCTGAAGCAGACACCTGAAGCAGTCCCCAAACAGCTGCAGAAAATACTCCCCCAGACGCTACAATTTTTTTCATCCTCTGGGTTGTAAACCTCATGTGTGGTCCAGCAAGCCCTGCTTTGGAAGGGGCAACACCTGGGGCAAGGAGCAGGAAAACTGGTAAAGGCAACATGCACTTCTGCCATATCTGTTCATTCTCCCTGTATCAACACAACTGGATCACAACAGAAGGGAAGAAAGGTAATCATTGCAGCAACCTGGATGAATAACCACATATGGTTGCTCTGTAGTGTGAATGGGAATGCTTCAGGCTAGTTCATCAGACTGTGAATTGCCATAACCAAAGTAGGTAAATAGAATTTTTGCCAGTTCTCTGCTCCTCCACACAACAGAACCTGACTTGTGATCTTCTACTGTGATCAGCACTGTGACGCTCCTGTAAAGTGTCCTCCTTTTAAGATGAAAACTAATATCATGTAAGGATGGTCAGCAGCATTTTCTTTTAACATTTATATTAATATGAATCTGCTTGTAAATGAAAAAAAAGTAAATTTATAGTATCTTTCTCTCCTACCCCAAACCACAAACCACATAAAACATTATAAGTCTCGAAATGCTTTTGCAAACCTGTGAGCTAGGGCTGCTGTGGTTTGGTAGAAGAGGATGTCAATCTGTATCAAACTGTTTAGTCCAGTCCTCATATTAAGTTTCAGGGCCACACTCAACCCAGATGCAGAAATACAGCTCACAGTAGTAGACTTCACAGCCATGACAGTAAAATTTTAGCTGTAGTAAAATTAAAATGACTACTGTAAAAGAAACTCTGAGCCATTTCCAGATTTTGGATGTTCATGCATGCCCCTGGCTTAAATAGAAACAATATTACTGCTTATCTTCTAGGGGTGCTGGGAAACAAATAAAATGATTGTCATTCTTCCTGATTTTTTTCCGTAAGTCAAAAGTTAATTACTTCACAGATGGCAGAATGGTGAATGAAATGAATGCAGTCAGCTTGCCTAGAAAACTGGATTGCAGAACATATGCAATGAAATGAGACAGAAAAAAGGGCTGGCAAACAATAAATATCTATTTCCTTTTTGCTTTAAATAGACTAAAAGGTCAAGAGAAATATATAACTGACATTTGTCCAAATAAATAGCAATAAAACTAGGTATATTGGTCCACAAGCAATCTCAGAGGGATGAGCACTAGTAAATTGACTAGTAAAAGACATTCCTTCCTAACAATAGATTTCTTTCAAATCTTTTAATCATAATAAATTGAGATAAATAGTCCTAAGATTGCTGTTATTCTGCCATATTGCTAACAGTGATAGAGATCAAGTTTTTATTACACATTTAAGTGAAATAAAAGAAATATTTTCATTGGTTTTGAGTGTATTATATGTAGGAACATTGTAGACAATAATTCACAGCATTCATGGTCTGCACACATGAAACATTTAGTACTACCCATAGCAAAAGATTCCCTCTTATTGTTTCGTGCCACATCTGTTCATCTACCTCACTGATATAACACTGAAAAATATTGGGAAACTAAACGAATAACGACAATGGCTACAGGCATCCCAGAATGAGCTGAGCTAAAATATTAGGGATCCAACATTACAGACAAGGCTCAAAAGCCACAAAGTAATACGTCTGTTCTGGCTAAATTCATCAGAGGTCTACACCAGAAACAACAGATGCAAGCGAGTGCTGGGTTTTTCCTAGCCCCAAACTTCATCTGCTAAATTTAATTATTTCAAATATTATATTGGATGGGTTTATGTCATGGCCACCAGAGTCTTCCCACGGAAACCCTTATCCATCACCTGAGATCAGGGAGAGGAATTTTTTAAAATCAGTTGCATTTGAATAGCCAGATGATGTAAACATGAATGAAAGAACATGTACTTGTCCAAATTGCAACACTTCATCATTAATTTGTTTTCAATTTGTTCGTTAGTGTGGTAAGAGTTCTTTAACTATGACCAGCAAGGAGCCTCAGCCCTGATCTGCTGTTGTATGAACTTGGATGGGCCAAGTGTTGCAGGAAAAGTTCTGCGATCAGTTTTTGTCACTCAGTGTACATCAAATATTTTCCACATATCCCTTTACAACAGTGACAGCATTTAAATAGCCAGGTCTGGAGATCCTGTGGTACTACAGGAACAGTACAATCCACCGTGAAGGACTTTTATTGTGATGTGATACTCTGGCACCTGAGATGATGTGATTTATACTCATGTCTGATAATACATTTTTCACATGTGTTAAAACATCTGTTGGGCTTGGAAGTGTATTCACTGGTTCAGTTGTGTTCAGCAGAACATCAGAATGAAGCAAACTCTCAGTGCAATAGCCAAGACCTACACACGAGTCAGCAATGCTGACACATCCCACTTTAGAGCTGAACTCTCAGGTATGGCAGGACTTTTGGCACCCTTGAAAACCTAAAGGCAGGATGTGTCAGGATGAAGAGCACGGAGATGAAACCAGCACACTCCTGCAGGGATTGGGGTGCTCAGCTCAGGATTCATCCTCTACAATCAATTGTTCTTCAGCAAACACCTCTTAGAAGGGCAGATCACAGTTTTCATTTATGTAATGGTCACCCTCTATACAATAATTTGTACCTTAATAACAAAGCCTTTGTCCTGCTGGAATTTTACTGTATAGGTAAGACTGCAGAAGAATCTGAGAAATTCCATTGCCTGATCCTCTTAGCTACCAGCTGCGACTTCAGAGAATATTTTCTCTACATCCCTCAAATATTGTAGTTTAGGGAGAAAAGAGTCTATTTGGGAAACAGATATACTTAAAAAATAGTTACCAAAATGAAACCCTATTTAAGCATAACCATGGTTATGTCTGTATTTTTAAAAATTCCAGAGCTTGATCTTGGCATTAAACCACACATCTAAACTTGGCAAATGGGCTGAAGTGATAAATTAAGCAGAATGAAAAGAGACCTGAGAGACCAGGCTTGATGATGTGATCTAACTGGCATGGATTCTTAGTGTTCCTTGACTGTACATGGAATAGTGACTATGGGAGAAAGAGTTAATATATTTCATTTTAAAATCCAAGTTTCTACAGAAGAGGTTACTGCAAAGCTGTGAAGTGATGTGCAAAATAAATGCAACAGCAATGAACTGCAAAAAAGATAATACCAATATACACCTAACACAAGTGGCTGATTCTAAACATCTGCTTGAAAAGCTCAGTATAGGGGTTGGTTTGGGAAGGGTGAGGAGGAGTGGAGAGGGTGTTTGATGGGCTTTTTCAGGGTTTTTTCCCACTATTTCAAAGAGAGATTGATTCAAAGTACCTAAGTATCAAACTATCCAAGTTAGACATTTAAATTCCCCATGCAGTCAATGACAGATTTACAGTCTCTTTGCAGTCTCTGTGAATTCATGAAGATTCAAGAGGTCACCAATCTGAGCTGTTTACCTCTGGCACAGGCTACTGCCATTGCAGGCAACACGGCAGAATGGACGATATACTTGCTGCAATTCAGTGCTCACACATTAACTTAAAATCACTGCTGACTTTCTTTTAGGTTAATCGCTTAGGTGGCACTCTATGACAACCAAAATGTCATTCTGCCACTTCTGGCAGCAATCTGGAGAGCCCCAATAGATATCAGACTTGGATGTTCGGTGGCAGTAAATTGGCCAGAGACTGACTGCTAGAGCACAGCTGACAGGAACTGAAGTGCTTTTAAAAGGCATTTCAATGTTCTTGCATAGAGGAAGTTGTCCTAGGAGTGCTAAGCTGTGCCTGACCACTGACCTCTCCCAGATGCTTCAGCCTGTGAATGAAGGTTGCACTTCAGTCTGCTCAGATCCAGAACTGAGAATCCTTCTCTGCAGCTGCCTCCTCCCCTTTCAGACAGAAAAAAGACTGCATATATGGTAAGGAATATTTGTGAGTAACAGCTAACTCACCAAAAAAGAGGAATTCCCAGGACTTGTGTCAACATGGATCTGTCTCCACACAAATGCCAAAGAGAGTAAACACCTAATGCTTAATTAAAACTCAGGATGGAGAGAGAAAGCTGGGTTTTGACC
Organism: Rhagologus leucostigma; assembly: GCA_013397725.1. NCBI lineage: Eukaryota > Metazoa > Chordata > Aves > Passeriformes > Rhagologus > Rhagologus leucostigma. The sequence continues at coordinate 167,683 of VZTD01005080.1, forward strand.
CTGTCCCCAGAAGTTTCTCTGCTTTCCATCACATAAATGAGCAATATAAAATAATAAAAAAAAAGATTCCATGAATGGATTATGCTAAATAGATTACTCTAACACAGTTCATCTACTGCAAATACAGATAAGGAATGCATATGAAAGAGAAGCAGCAAACTGATGCATTCAAATCCAGCCCCTTCAAAGCTAATGAATAGAATGAACAGTGAAAACCTAGCACTACTTCATGACCTGAATAGAAACTCTGTGCAGAGCTGTACAAAGAAATAAACCTTGAATACAGGCTAGGACACAATCTTGTTTAGTATCTATGCAACAAAACCTTGGTTACGGTACCAAAACCTGATATTACTCTGTCAGTCTTCATAGAACTCAAATAGATTATCTCTGCAAAGCATTAGCAGAACTGCTCATCCGGCCCTCCAGTTACATAATGACGTCTACGTAATTTGCTCGTGGTTGTATAGGATCATGCTACATCAGCTTTTCCTCTAACCTCATACAATCACATAGAAAGAAATCCCACAAAATACAGCTTCATGGCACACAGACAGGATATGTGGAAATATGTCAGGTGTCCTACTCTTCCACTTGGTGGAAGAAGAGCAGTTTTGTTATATTCAAGCTTTTCCAGCGTGATTTTAGATCTAAATCTGGAAAAAAAGAAAAAACTCACTGCTTAGCCATATGCTTCTCTCTAAGTATGAGTCACCTGTTGACTTCAGTATGAGTACCCATATGCTGAAGGTGAACAACATATTGAATAGTATCTAGTTTGAAACCAAAGCTAGAAGCAAGATAGATCCTTCTTCTAGAGACCTGAAATGGTGTGAAGTTCATAATGAGAAAGATTTACAGATTGTATCAGGGTAACAAAAAAATAGAACATAATTATTAATGTAATTAGGAAGACAAAAAAGAAAGGGATCCCAAACATGGGAAGACAACTTTTATATTCTGGGACGCCTAGAAGGGGATTAACTCACAGTAATGCAAAATTGGATCTCTATGTCTTTTGCAGTTTGAATGCCACAGAGCACTGCTGAATTGAGGGTTGCAAAGAAAGAGGAATTTACTACACAATTAGGATGGCCTCATGGCTCATTATTGATGTATTTAAAATGTTCCATCTTGCTTCTGAATGTGGGCAATGATAATTTTGATTGTCACTCAGTAAACCATGCTTTTTTGTTTGCCAGATCAAAGTGCTAGGTAACTTTTATCTTTTCTCTCTGTATAGGTATTTCTGAATTTGCCTCAATATTGTATTGGAAAATAATCAACCCAGATTGTAGTATCTGGCACAAAAATTATATCAGACCCTAAACAGATCAAGAATACTCAGTAACACAAGATAACAGGGCTATGAATTGTGGGCACATAAGCATTTTTAAATTGCATTTGATACCTTTTCCAAAAGCTATTTATAGCTCGGAGGAATATTCACTGAGCTGTGCAGTCCCAGCTCTCCCACTTACATATGGTAATATTTCTGAACATTCAAACCCCTTAGCATCAGTCAAGGCCTCTTAGTGCTATTGTGCAGGAGTAAGTACGTATCATGCATTTCACTCATGAGGTTACATAAGAATATTTGAGGCAGAGCTGAGTATAAAACACAGGTTTTTAATGAAACAGCTACAAACGTTTTCCCTTGCTGCACCACAGAATAATATTCTAAAAGATATGCAATATTAGTGCTGTTCCAGCTTCAGTGCTTTAATGACATAGAAATGCATGTTTTTTAGGAGCAGGTGATTTGTTAGACTGACTGGAAGAATAAAACACATTTATTTATGAGCTCATCATCAGGTTTGGAAAGAAAGCAAAACTTCAAACTAATGAATGAAGAAAAAAAATTGCTCTGAGTTAAACTTTGTTATGTACTTAAGACAACTCGAGACAAATGGATAGTTAGCACTAATGGCTAAACCAGGTATTTTTATCACTTGCTTGTTCCTGGATGGTGGAAGGCAAGCCAAGTATCAAATATCTAATGTACTATCTCAGCATCATTTATGATTGTACTTCTTACGAGGTGCTGTTCTGTGGTTCTTCTTACAGCACTAAATGAAAATATTTGTTCTGAATATCAGAGAGATCCAAAAATGGAAAAACTATTTATGTTCCATGATATAAGACACATAAATGCAAGAAGATTGACCAAGAAGTAGCTCAAGCATAGCTCAAGCATTGCTCTAGAACTTGATTACCTGATGATATCGTGGTCTTTTAAAGTTTACTTTATTTATAAGCAAAACTAATCTAGCATTTTCTCCTCTGGCCTCACTGGCAACAGAACATTTCCTCTGTATAATATCTACTGCACTGCAGCCCTGTTCATTAGCATGCTGGAGACATTCTTGCTTAAAAGACTGACAAGGTGATGCTGGCTGTTGGATTCAGCTTCCCTGTCCACCAGCATGGTCTGCATGCTTACTGGAAAGTCAGAGCTGCCCAAATCACTGTGATTGAAAGGTCTGTTACCTACAAAAGAAGTTCCTTCTCCATTCTGGTTTCAGTTTGTTTGCAGACCACTGTCAGAGAAAAGACTGCCTTAATCCCAGTCTGTAAACACAAAGCTTCATACATCAAAAATACCAACTGGTATTCTTTCATCATTTCTGAATTTACAGGAAAGAAGGCAATCTTCGGAGAAATCTGTAAATTTATTTTAAAAAAATCTGTAAAACAATTAATGGTTAATGCATAATGCAGGTCACAACATTAGATAACAGGGAGAGCTGCTCTCAGTACCTTGGGATGTTGCACTAGCAAGTACATCATCCTACCCCGCTTTCAGAGCAGCACTAAAAAAAGATCAGATTTTCACTAGAGCAACTCTACCCTGCCATGTATCTGGAAAACATCCAGCTCTCTGAAGGACTCAAGTTCTGTTTCCAGCCTTCATCTCTGGTCTCCCCAGTAAACCAGATTATTCTACATGGTTATACTAGCAGTACACACTTGAGTGCCCTTCTCTCCTCAGTGCAGCAAGGAACTACAACAAATGCTGAAAATCAGCCTTTTATAAAATTCCTTTCACTTCCATGGTTCTTCCTTAATTCCAAATGACATCTTGCTCAAGTCTCAGGAAGGAAGAATTTGTATATCCAGACTTTCTCAGAAAGTGCTAGAAGTACATGTGGGACAGTAAACTTTCTCCTTCCACAGAAACAGTCCAGAGGATTTCTTTACATCCATACTACACTAACAGACAGATTTAGAGCCTGTGAGAACAACAGATCTCATAAAAGCAGCTTTGAGAAGACTAATTAACTAGTTTTATAATACGAAGCTTGTGTTTTCTTAGTAAATAATCTATTTTAAATAACCATGAAGTGGAATGTTAATTACTGTTGTCATTTCATTTTAGGCAGTCATATCAGCTTTAGAATGGACTTCACTGAATGTTATTGAAAACACGTTTCAAAAATCAAACATGTGACAAATTAAAGTGTTTTAAATAAGCACCATTCAAATTTGATTCTGCAAGTAGGTGGGAAAATAATTTTGGTCTGCAGCCTAGATCCTGGATGTCATGTCACTGTAAGGAAAAGCCTTTGTGGAAAGGAGATTAACAGACACAGTGCTTTACTTTTCCACATAACCAGAATTTTTACAGTAGACATAGACTGCACAGATGCAGACTGGAAGGGCAAAAAGAAGCAGGGCATTTCTAGGGAGGAATCTTCCCTCAAGAATTTCAGAATATTTTCTTCTACTAGCACATGCAGTTTCTTATCTGCACTTTGCAGCTGTCTAGCAGACACTAATGAGAGATTTCATGTTCATACCAATTACTTGAAATATTTAATGTCCTTCTTAAGGTGCATTTACACATCAAAGAAATGACTCAGTCCAAGCATGCCACAATGCTGCAGAGGAAAAGAAAATGTCCCCACTTTGTGCTGTAAGAGAAATGACTTTGAGTTCTCCTGTAGCTAAGGCTACATCATCAGTTTTATTTTAGACCTTCATTTTCAGAGGTTGATAACCCAGGGCAAAAGTGCTGTATCTGTACAATTCTGGGTAGACTGTATATCAGGTAAACACTAAAGTCATACCTTCCTTAGCCAGTTAGGGACATTTTCAGGCAGGCAACAGACAGGATCCCAACAAAAACTTAGGCACAACAATAGTGAAAGGTGTTGTGTGTAACTAATAGGCAGCTGGATTCTGAACCAAAATAACCCATCCTATCTTATGTAACTAGGGTGTTGTAGCCAATTCTTAAAGGTCTGAGACAAATCACTAAAATTCTCTGTCTATAAATATACCCTTCTGGAAATAATAAATCATTTTATTTTATTGGTTTTGTCAGAACTCATTCAATAACATTCGCAAAATGCTTTACGCAGTGAAGAACACTGGGTGTTAATTAGCCTTTTGTTATTCAAGAAAATAATTACTGAAACAATAGGTTTCAATCGGTGAGAAAACTATAAAACATGTAGGTTAGGTTGCTAGTGATGTGTTGCAGTGATGGTGGCCACTAACTTACATGGCAAGTAGCATATGTATAAGGTTTTTCAGTTTTTGGGGTTTTTTTTAAACTGCTAGAAAATATATTGAACCATCTCTACCATTATCTACATGAAACCAAAGAAAGCTGTGTTTGTTAAGTGGGAGGATCCAATTAAATGCATATTGATCTCATTTTCTGTACTACTATCTTACTAAAAAATTTCAGCTCGGGGTGGTTGGTTACAGTTATGTGAGGACTAACCTTCCCCTGCCTAAGCCCATCTACAACTACAGAGTTTCTGGTTAGTGAGGAGGGATACGATCCACTCATAAGGCAGCAGATCAGTGGGGTGGTACAGGATGAACTCAGCAGTGTCTGAGTGAAATACCAGGCACTGGAGCAGCCTCCCTGCCCTGCACAACGAGGTGACCTCCATCTTCCTGTTTTCCATCCAAAGAAATTGGTGTTATTACCAGAGATTGCTACTCACAAAGACATCTTACCCTCAGTACATAAGCATTATCTGAATTTAGCCTCACTTCCTTTAAGGTCTTATTAGATCTGTCTCTGGTAAGGAAACATCTTTAGCTGTTAAATCAAATAATATTTTCCCAGCACATGCATTTAAATGGCTGAGTTTAGTTCACAGTCTTCTGCTTCATGCTATTTGTATTTTAGTCTTTTAAAGAAAAATAAGTCAGCATTGGGAATACATTTTTGGCTTTAAAATATCTGGAATAATAATTGCAACCATTTTTACTTTAGAATACTAATACAAATAAATACATTCACAGTTAAGAAGTGTACTTCCCATACAAAGAGAATGTTTATAAACAATATCAAGATTTTAAAATCTGTAATTGTCTCCCATTTTTCCCTGCTTTGAGGAGAATTTAAAATCTTTGTCTTTTGAAAATTAAAAATAAAAGTGTTAGTCTTTGAAAAACAACATAGTTTGAGGTAAACCAAAACCAAAACCCCTGCCTTTTATTTTTATGGCAGTTAATATTCAAAATACCACAAGGTTATCTGGTCTGTACTAAAACTGACAGGGTTTTTTCAGCAAAACACATACTCACCATTCCATTAAAATAATTTAATTGCTGAATTGGAAAGAGTAAATTTGCTATTGTTATCACAGGTAGTCTTTGATTTGTAGGTTATAAAAAAAATGGTCCCTTAGACACTGTTAACAAAGATCTGATTCATGTTTAATCCTTTTCTTCAGTTGGTACTCCCTTTGACCAGGAGCTATTAATCTTTGTGGCTTTTTCGTTCCTAGAAAAATTAGCTTTTGGTACTCATTCTCCTTTTAAATAAACTGGTTGTTTTTTTTTTTTTGGTGAAAGATGGCTGAAATGGTTCAGAGGTGCCCTTTAATTTTTGTTACTGTGTGGTCAAATGTGGTTCCATGCAGAGAATAGAGAAATTCCATAAATTTCCCAGAAAATATCAGTATCCTCATTTGTAACCCAGCAATTACACTGTCAAAATGACACTAAAATCTCTGCAGAAAAGTGTGCAATTTCACAAGTAGGTGTGCGGGGTGCTGGGGTGTGGAAGAAGAAAAATCTACTAAAAGAGGTTACTGAAATGACAAAATCCTGAGAGTTTAAAGGAAGAAGGAACACAATCATCACTGGTCTTCAGCAAGACTTAGCAACTAAACACTTTCAGGTGACCCATTTTCAAGTTCAGCACAAATAGATACAGGACCTGTGACAGGACACTGCAGCCGTAAGTCGGCCATGGATTCCTGTAGTAAAGAAATAAACTTTCACTATGGGTACACAACAGCTTGGTGTGTGTGTGTATGTGTGTGTGTGAGTGAAAATTTCACACCATCTTCTGAAGCATGTGGTATCGCCTGTCACAGAAAATTAAAGTGGTTTAAATTAATAAGGTACTCCTTAATGGTTTTATAGAAAAATTTGTGCCAAATCTGGAGGTGCTAGAAGATTGCAAAGTGTTAGTATACCCACAAAGGGAAAGAGAAAGCAGACTCAAGGTACTCGCAGAGGATGATTAGAGGCATGAAATACAGGCGGATAGAAAGGAAAACTATCCTCAGGAGACCTGTAATACCAATGTCCATAACAATTCTGCAGGTCAGAAACTCAAAATTAAGAGGAGAACTCTGGAGAGAATGAACTGAGTGGATAAAACTTTTTAGTGAAATATTACAAAATCTTCAACCCTCTGCTTGGTTTAAAGGGGACAACAGACTTTCTAGAAGAGTCATGATGGGATCTTCGGCATATGGTTCTCCCTGTTCAGTGCCAGAACAGTGGATGAAATAGGAAGAGCAGTGTAACAAGAGAAAGTATCCTAAAATGGACAGGACTGTAGTAATGAATCTAGAAATAACCTAATAAGCTGTCTTGGTTTGAAAAGACAGGTGTCTACCAAGGAAGGCAGGAGCCTCCCTCGGAATGGAAAATGTAACCCACTTCCCTCTGAATTATTATAATTTTGAAATTAAGGGGCTTTCAGGCAAAGACATGAGAAATAGGAATAACAGTTCTTTACTAGTATATATAACAAGGCAATAATACAGAAACACTGGCTTAACCTGACAGAGTCCGGATACCACCCGACACCCTGTCTGGCAGGGTGGTGGTAACAGTCCGATTAAATGGTGGCTACAGTCCTCCTGAAGTGATAGATGTGGTTCTGTTGGAGCGGTGATCCTGTAGAAGGGTCTGGTCTTCCTCAGAAGGTCCAGTGGTGGTTATGTAGCTTTTGTCCTCTGGGAAGCCAGGAGGTCAGCGCTGACTGTGGTGTTCCGAACCTCAGATTATATCCAGGCAGGAATGCTTGGTTCCTCCTCCTGGGCAGAGCATCTCACAATGGGATGATGTAATTCTATGAGTCACACAGTGAGGCTGGATGGCCCATTAACAGGAGATAATTCCTGGAGCAAGTTATCAGGTATGTGCTATGGAAGAGACCAAGAACACTGCCCCACCCGGTTTTAACAGATAGAACACATTTGGTTACATCTTACATTGTAACCTAAGACATTAGCATAGTTGTATGACGTGTGTCCTGGATACCTGCCTGCAAGAATTTAAAAGGAATAAATTTCAAGAAAGAGTTTTTTTTTTTAAATATCTATATTAATAGTATGTCTAAAAGCTGTTTAAAAGTAAGCTAAAACAAGAGAAGATGCAGATTCCTGAAAGTAGACACTTTATGAAAAGTGACATGTCTCCAGCTGTGGGGTGGTCTGGGAGGATATTTGACACTCTGTGGGGTTACTGTTGCCATCTTTGACATTTCTGAGGACCAGCAGGCAAAGGAAAGACCCAGCACACCGGTGGGAGGTGGGAAGTTACAATTAACAAGTACACCGTGGCTTAACAAGAAAACAGCATTCCAGTCAGGGAATTCAACATCCTGGAGCACGTTGGCTTGTCCAAGTTGCTTATCCAAAGCCAGCCCAGACATGCCCTACCTTTTGCCAGCCTGCCTGATTACTGAGCCGAGGACTGGACAGGCTGCGTGCAGAAATGGTCTGAGTGAAGTAATTCAGCAGGAAAGTGCATTTCTGCAACGCACAGTAGATGAAAGAGATGATTTAAGTGCTTTCTGTAGGTGGCAGATTAAAAGATTAATATTAAAATTGTAAAGGTGTGTTGTGCAAAAGGATGCAGACACAGCGTGGGACCTGGCATTGTGGTGTCTGACTTTGAAGTGGTTGGCATCTTCTTCTGAAGTGCAATCCACCAGACCGTGTCAGCTGCCTGCACTCTCCACAGTGCTCTTCTGAACGAGATTTAAAGCAGCAGCATGCTGGGCAGTGAGCCACAAACACTACTCCAAGAAAAAAACTAACGAGAGAGGTGTGTCTGAAATCACACCCTCCTTCAGCTTTGGACTCACAGAAGAGGATGAGTTATGCTAGGAAGTCACACACCAGAGTCTCTCCAGTACAGAAAACCAGCTTCCTAGCTTCAGGCAAAATCTGTGGAGAGTTTACTCTAGCATTTTTGGACTGGGACACCCAGACAGTGCAACTGTAGGAATCCCCAGCTGTATAACATGTGTCTTGTTGAGGACACAGGGAACTGCGTAGATGTTGAGATGCTGAACCACCACGACACCTGCAGTCCAAGCTGCAAAAACTGCTGTTGGTCCTAACAGAAACCATCTTGGATATGCTGGGCTACAAGCAGAAAGAAAAAGGCAGCAGAGTGCAAAAGGCAGGCTGACGGGGCACCCAGTTGGGGTGGCTGAACCAAGAACAGTTCCTCTACTTTTTTAACCAAAGCATCTGACATTGTTATGCTTTCAGATGAACTTATTCTGCCTGTGTGTACTAGACTTGCTCTTAAAACAAGACACTAGACCAAATGCCTAAACAGATATATGTAGAGAAAGGCCTGAGGTACAGCATGGTGGTGAACATCCACTGTTGGGGGTTTTTAGGAGGTTTTTGTTTGTTTGTTTGTTTGTTCCTTTCTTTCCCTCTTAAAGAATTTTTTCCCCATGCTAAGGGACAATTGATGGGTGCTTAAGGAAGACAAAGGACATGGCCATGGGAGGGGGAGGCCAGTTTGTCTTCTTTTACTTTTTTCTTCTCTGGTGAGGGAGGAAGGTGCCGCGAGATTTGGAACTGAGAAAAGGGGTTGGATACAGTGCCTACTGGCTTCTT
>VZTD01005080.1:177424-363678 GCA_013397725.1 Rhagologus leucostigma
TCATGTTGTTGCCTGAAAGCCCCTTAATTTCGAAATTATAGTGATTTGGAGGGAAAGGGGTTACATTCTCCATTCCAGGGGAGGCCCCTGCCTTCCTTAGAAGACACCTGTCTTTCAAACCAAGACATCCACTTACATGGAGTATGCCCAGATGCAGAGTTTCAGGTGTGAGGGAACTAACCAGTGGAACCTAAGTGTCTGCAGACCAAGGGGAAGGGATTTCTAAAAGAAGTATAAATACTGCTAAATTTCCTCAGAAAAAGTACAAGTCTTTTGTCTTCTCAGAAGATGAAATTGAAAAATAGGAAAGGACAGAACTGAAGGAAATACCAAACAATGAAAGATAATTTTGATTTTTTCCTTAAATATCAGAGGTGCAAACTGTGGTGCAATTTACATGTGAAGTGTGAATTAGACAAATATACTAGCCACACTGGGTACATACCACTCAAAGAAGCCTGCCCTCAAAGGCTGCAAAGCAAATAATGTAACATTAAAAGAGTACGACAAAACATAAAGTGAATACAAAACCATAAAATAAAGTAATTGCAAAAAACCATCCCTATTTTGGTTACGATAGTGCTTCAGAAAACTGGTACAGGATTACATTCTCTTACTGAGAAAAGTCCCACATGCATAGACAGAATACTACTCTTGCTTTCTAAGAGATAAGCCTATTAAAAAACCTAAACCACACACTGAAATACATGTGTTTCACTCAAGGTAAGAAATTGTAAGCTGTAGATGTCATTCATTCACTTTTGCCAGTAACCATAACCAACCAGCACCACTGCTGCTCTTCTTTGTCTATATTTTTCCTAGTTCTTACTTCTGTGCTCCTGACTGCTTTTCTCCTTGTGTGCACCAAAAACCAGAAAGGCACTGTCCTTCTCATAATATTCCAGGTTCTTAACAATAAAATAGAAATAAGAAGATAAGGAAAGGAATTCAGCTTAATGGCAGAATGACACAGGTGACGTTTGGCAAATTCTATTTTAGCATACAATGCTACCACATACACCTTATGTACAACCCTCCTTGCACTATAAAAGACCAATAAAGTTGCAAAGTAGTATTCAAAGGATAGGACTTTTATCTGTGTGAAAGATTACAGGTGGGATTTGGATTCCTACAACAGCTTGACTATTGCAGCAAGCTTGCCTTTGACTAGTTGAAAAGTCATGATTTAAAGCCTAAATCCAAGCACTGCTCAAACCTTCACCACTGAAATCAGGTGGATGCTTAATGATTAATTAGTTCATACAAAAGATGATGCAAAGGCAGAAGACACAAAACTAGTTCCCCAGAAGAATGGAGAGCACTATTAACAAAACCACTTACATTTGCAACAGTAGGGCACAGGCCCTTTCCCTTCCAGGTTAGATTTGTAGGTCAGAAACTGTTTCTGTCTTTGGTGAGAGGCTTTTCATCTCGGGCTACTGAATGGTGCTGATAAACACTGAATTTGCTTGATCACGGTCATTAACTGTGTTCACCACGACAGATTTAACAGCACTTTTCCTTTTACACTGCTTTCTCTGGCCCATTTCTTTCTGGCTTCTCATTCAGACCTGGCTCAGGACTTCTCTTTGCCAGGGTGAAGTCTCAGTAACAAATTTTCCCAATTGTGGTTTGCTTATTTTAATTTTTTTTTTTTCCCAATCTATGACCTGGCTTGGCTTGCTAAAGGGAAGAAGCTCAGCAGTCTGTCAAGTCTGACAGTTCCCCCCGGCTACAGAAGCAGACATGACTCTTTCAAAATGTATTACAGTGCCAAGGAGACTATTAAGAACAGAAAAAGAAGGCACAACAATCCACTGGATTCTACTTTCTGAGCATGCAGTGTAGGATAAAACAATGTATGTCCTAAGTTTGGAAGACCAAACAGAAAAGCGATCTGCTTGTGGGCAAATACAAATGTTAGGTTCTCTTCCATTCATAATTACAGAGCATAGTTGTCCACGCAATTCAGCTTTTTACAATATGAATTTTCCATGTTTCTCAACTATTAAATTACTAGATATAGTTCAAAATTTCACACTAAAGGGAGTGTATGTGTTTGTTTGATACTGTGAACAGTTAAGACTGATAGATGGAAAATATGCAGCAGTAATAGAAGACACTTGAGTAAAGGGATGAAGACAAGCACTATAAAATGTCATACCCTAAAATATCATTGGTTCAGAAGTCTCACTATTGTTGGGATAACAATATATGAGCAGATAACAGTGAGTAGTGGAAATTCTGTACTCCAGGGAAGAACTTTTCCTTATGTGTCAGATGTTTGTACTCTAATAGTAATCATATATATGTTAATGGAAAGAACGGAGCTAGAACTGTCAAAGGTGGTCGACTCTAAAAATGTATAATCTGTGTGTCACTTCCAAAACTAGAATATTTTTCAGAGAACAAACCACTCTTGATTGCCTCTCAGGAGAGCCTTGCCAGTGAGAAGTCTCAAGTGAATGATGATCTTCTCCCATTCAGCACTGAGGATGAAATCGATAGCCTATTCTTCAACAGTTAATAATAATCTTTATATAACAGCAATTAAAAAAAAAAAGACAAGAACATTTATAAAAAATCTGATTTATCACACATTGAGAATATGCTTTGCCTGCAGAAGCCATCTGTCTATGCACTTCACAGCTCTGTTTTCTGTAGGAGATAGGCTGTCATATGAAACATTTCTTTCTGCTGTTTATTTTGGGGTTCTCAGTTTGAAGGAGATAAAATATTTCGTATTTTTTTTTCAGCACAAGAAGGCATATTTGAAGGCTGACACATGAATCAAGGGCCCAGGGAAAGTGTTAAGCTTGTATAAAAGTTTAAGTTGAAGTGACGATTGGGTCAGACAACTGTCAATGGCTGGAAAAGCTTTCAGGCAAAGTGCCTTAGAGAAGGGTAATAGTAGTGTTTGAATCTCAATGAACCAGTGTACTGAGCAGAGCAGTCCGGAAAAACAAGTACTTTGTTTGCTCCAAAACCAAAAAATGCACTTTTGATGCTGCAATTATGGCAAGAGTGCCCTTTTATAATTCTGTCTGAACAAGCATTTTTTGCATGTATGAACATTTATGATGGAGTTCTATTAAGAAAACATATTGTTAACTAGCCAAAGATTAATTTCTTTTCTTAGCTTTTTATTTCTCTTTTATTGTTAAGATTTAAAATTTTTGTGAGGACGGTGACTTCCCAGCTGCACATCTTTATGCCTCATTGTTACACACTAAAGGAAGAGAAAAATCAGAGGTTGATAAAGATTTTATCTGTATTGGATGTAGATATTCCAGGGACAAAACAAGGGGTGTGCTTTACAGCCTGTTTTGCAGCAACGCGGTCACCTTCAAAACCCCAACAGTAGCAGTAATCCTAATATTTTTGCTGTAGAACCACATTATGGAACACTCAGCTGGGCAAAATTGGTGCACGCCTGGCTAGTTATAGAGGTACAGTAGCAGAAAAGGAAGTACTCTAGTTAACCAAGAACAGGCATATCCTCAGCAGAGGAGAGAAAAACAAACATCTTTCCTTGAAAGAGGAAGCTTTCAACAGCAAAAGCTGAGTTAAGAGATGGAGTAGGTTAAAAATGAATGAATAAAAACAAAAGGAGTAATCTGGAAAGGAGGCAGCTGAAAGAATGAACAGAGAAAATGAGAGAGAGAGGCATCCAGGGAATGCGGGGGAGGAAAGAACATTTAAATACTTATCTGGATCAGTTCAAAGCCACTAATTCCTGCAATACTTCCTCATCAGTTTCAACAGGAATTGACTCAGGGTTATACTTGAGTTCATATTTCTGTTAGACATGCAACTGCGTGAAGCAAAAAGAAAAAAATTTGCAGGATCTGGTTGTTCCAAAATAAACAGGAATGCTGGGCTGACAAATCCGGGGGAAAACATTTCTGCTCATGTAAGCAATAAAATGGCTCCGAGCATATTCTAGGTTTATGTGTGTTTCATGTGGGTTCAGTTGGAAAGCCTGTACAGATGTGGTGAAATCACACACCTCACTGCTCCATTAGTGGTTGTATTTTTTTGGAATAGAAGTTCATTTAGGACAAGTTGGATCTGGGAGGGAAGCAAGAAATAGCAGACAATTCTGGTACAATTTCATCAGATACTTACAACATAAAAAGAGTAGATGTATGCTGAGATGGAAATGTACTCTGTAAGTGTTATGAAGTGAAGAAAGGCTTGGAAACCAGCACCCTTTCAGGACTTACATATACATAATCCATAGTTCCTTTGGTTAGCGACAGGTATTTTTATATTTTTTTTTTTTCCACTCAAAGAAGCAAACAAAATCCAGGCAAGAAAGTTTCAAATTTCACCTCCTTTCAAGGTCAAATCAAATAATCACCCCAAAGCTCCAAATTACCTTTTCTGAGAAGTTTAAAAGAGACTCATTACGTTGGCTCACCAAAGTCCACAACCAGAGAGAACCTAACTCAGGAGCAGACGTAGTTTATGGTAACAGTGAAAGAGCCAAACCTTTGATACATGCCTGGGGAGAAGGTGTTTAGGAGAGAAACAGGGGAAAGAGGGGAAGAGCAGATCGGAGACACCCGATCTGAAAGTTGCCAGGGTGCATAATAAATTGCTGAATGGGTGAATCAAAAAAGCATAGGACGAGCACAAGCACAAGCTAGACTTCTTACAATAAAAGCACTTACTGGAAAATTAAAAAACTGTATGTCCTGGTTTGAGACAAATTTGGAGAAAAACGTCCAAAATGAACGTATCCTCCAACAGAAGGCAGATTTCAGCAGCCCCTCCCCCACCAGGTTCGGAAAAGAATTTTTCTCAGAGGAAAGTGAAAAAAACCCCTAGTTATTTAACAAGCACTTTATTTAACACTGTAGTATATTAATATGATATGTAAGAAGATAAAAATCTTCTACAAGTCATTTCAAAATGCTTTCTCAGGACAGCATCTATTTTGGCCTCAGAAGAGCTACAACACACAGCCTGATGATTTATGGGAAGAGCAGTGACCAGTCTGAGCTCCTGCACTGACTGCCATCGCACTTGCTTTACACTACAGGAAGTCACTCAGCAGATACGTCTGCAATCAGTGGAATTTTGAGGTAAAAATTACGCCAGTATATACCCAGTGTATTTTATGGCTAGGTAATACAAGATAACTACTTTGCCAAGTTAGCAAAAGTTTATGTGTTAATCATTCTAGTGTCCCAGCCAGAACACCCACAGGTACTGGCATAATGCTAAATGAAAAGAAAAAAATGTATATACCTTTTCTTTCCAAAACATAGACATGCACAAAATGCTTTTCGAAATTTTAAAAAGTCAAAATACACAGTAGTGTATTCTTGTTTCCAATTTCCAGTATTGCTGGATATTGGGAAGAAGTCCTGATAACAGACATACGTTACATGAAAACAACCAGCAAGAGAGGAAAAAAATGGATTTGTAGCTTTCCTAAACAAAACTCTCCAATCATTTCTATTACTCGGGGCTTGTTCTTTCAGGAAGTGATATCACTTACTGCTATAGCCCTTATTCCATCAGAATTACCCCTGGGACACCTTAGGGATAGCCTGATAAATGGTCATCTCTACAAACCCAACAGCTCTCCTCTGCAAAACTAACAGAGGAGATCAAGCAGAGCGACTGCAGCTGTTCAGCAGTACCAGCCAAAACACATAAAATAGGTCACATAAGGGGATACTGTTATTCTGTAGCTTGAAGACCTTGGAGCCATTATCTTGAGATAAGTCACTCTTTCTAGTGCTATAAAGTGAATTATTTTAATCTAAGTTTCATGTAAGTCCATAAGGAATCAGCAGAATACTGGTTTTCACTTAGTTTATAACCTGTATAACTTAGTTTATAACTTAGTTTATACCCATGTAATTCTCAGTTACTGTGGTTCTTAGTGGTTTCTGAGTTCTTAACATCTTTTTAATAAATTAGTTGGTCTGTATGACAGTTTCTTAATGCTTTTCCTAATAACACATTACAATCTCTGATAAACAGCCTCTCACTGAAATTTTCCCAGTAGTTACTGACTTTACAACATGCCACCTTAATGGTTTTACCCTCTGTGACAGTATTTCACCCTTGGAGCACTACAGCAGGACTCTTTCACCTGGACCATCTCCACTGAATATTTATTTTCTTTGATGAAAAGCAATACAATAAACAAAATACAAAAAAACCCAAACAAAAAAAAAANAATTAGAGACTCGTCTGCTCACTTGCAAAAAAAAAAAAAAAAAGAAAAAAAGGAGAAAGAAGAGGGAAAAAAAGGAAAAAGGAAAGGAAAAAACCCACCACCACTCCCTAAACAATATCTTAATGCAGAATCTGGTGGCAAAACAAATACTGCATGTGTTCAGAAAAGCCATAGTTCAGGCAGTGAGCACATGCTGGTAGCTGTGCACAATAGCTTGCAGAGTCAGGGCCTGAATCAGCAGTTTAGCTGGTAAGAAAAAAAGACAGAGACCAAAAATCTGTAACGTGTTATGGTGAGCTGTTTCATGAGACACAGATGACAAAATGACATTCTGTACTCTGGTTGTTAACAACAGGAAATTCTACCAGTATTTTTACCTCACTCTTTTTCAAATACTAAACATTAGGTGCAATAAACATCACAATTTGTGCTGACTATGTTAATGATGTATTTCAATTCACATCACAGTGATCCTTCACCCAGTCTCTACGACAAATATTTGTGAAGAGTGAATACTTTCTTTCTAAAATGTAAGTAAAAAATTACACTGAAATTCACCTGTGTGTAGGACAGCAATCTAAGTGTCAGTTTCCTCTTAAAACAAGACTTAAATGATAGATAGTTTCACTGGCCTTATTAATATCCTCTGTGTCCATAACACATTTCAGAAAGCATTAAATGGTATTATTGTTTAAAAATGACACTAGTAATAAATATAATAGGGAAAAATTACAGATATTAAAAACCAATGCAAAATACCAATCCAGAGAGTAATGCATTCAAAGACATTTTTTATTTTCTCCAGCATTCAATAAAGTGAGCAATAGTTTCTGTTTTACTTCATATCAATTTACCTTATTCAGCTCCTCATTCCCTTGAGAAACTACTTGTAGGCTTCATTACTTGATTTCTTCTGTTCCTCTGCCTTTGGTTCCATGGAAACCAAGGTAAAATTAGTAGCAGAGAGGAAATCCCAAGTAGCCCTGAGGTAGAATCTTACGGAATTTTTATTTTACAGAATCAAAGAATCACAGACTGGCTATGGTAGCAAGGGATCTCCAGAAGTCATCTTCTTCAACCCATTTGCTCAAGCAGGGCCACCTAGAGCAGGTTTTCCAGGACTATATCCAGGCGGCTTTTGAATATCTCCAAGGATGGGAATACCTCCTCCCTGTCTCTGGGCAACCTGTGCCAGTGCTCAGTCACCCTCAGAGTGAAAATGTGTTTCCTGAATGTTCAGATAAAACCTCCTGTGTTTCAGGTTGTTCCCAGTGCCTCTGGTCCTGTCACTGAGTGCCTTTAAAAAGTGCCTGGCTCCATCCTCTTTGCCCCCTCCCTTCAGGTATTTATATACATAGCTATATGTATATTATGTATCATATATCCATATATATGTATATCATATAATTAACACGCAGTCCCAGCTCTCTTAGCCTTTCCTCACAGAAGAAATGCTCCAGTCTCTTAATCTCATAGCCCTTCACTGGACTCTGCTGTATGTCCTTGTCTCTCCTGTACTGGGGAGCCTAGAACTGGAAACAGCACTCCAGGTGTGGTCTCACCAGTGGCGAGTAGAGGGGAAGGATCCTCCTTTCACCTGCTGCCAGTGCTTTGTCTGATGCAGCTCAGGATCCCATAGGCCACCTGTGTGGCAAGGGCACATTAGTGGTTTATGTTTGATGTGGTGTCTACCAGAAGCCCTGGTCCTTTTCTGCTGAACTACCTCCAGCTGGTCAGCCCCCAGGGTACTCAGGCTTCTTCCTCCCTGGGTGAAGGACTTGGCATTTCTCTTTGCTGAATTGCCTGAGCTTCCTCTCAGTCCATTTCTCCAGACTTCCAAGGACTCTTTGGATGGCAGCACAACCCTCTCACTACACTGGCCATCCCTCCCAGTTACATACCACCAGCAACCCTGCTGAGGGTACCCTCTGCTCCATCCTCCAGATCATCAGTGAAGACACTGAACAGGACTGGACCCAGGACTGAGCCCAGGGTACACCACTACCTACTGGCCTCCAGCTGGACTTCATGCTGCTGATCACCACCTTCTGGTCTCAGCCACTCAGCTTTCAATTTGCTGTCAGCTCAACATCAGCAACAGTTTCTCTATGAGGATATGGTGGACAGTGTCAAAAGCCTTACTCAAGCTGAGGTAAACAGATAGTATCCACTGCTCTTGCCTCTTCTCATTTAAAAGGAGGATGTTAAACTGAATCTGTGGTTTGATGATACAACTAGTTCTCTCTCAGGATTTATGTGCAGTGAACATTTCTAACACACTTGAGTGTGACAGCCAGTGCTTGGAGAGCCATCAAAACTAGACAAATATCAGTACCTACATTGCTGAAAGCACTTGGCCAGGACTCATGGGAAAAACAACAAAACAAAAGAAGCAAAGCTGGAAGAAATAGAACTGTCACCATTTAAACAGGTTAGGATGGAAAATACCATTTAATCAACAAATATGTGTAAGTAGTTAGTTTCATTTGAACTTCTGTCTGGTGTATGAAACTACTGTGAAAAGAAAGCTCTGTGGTTGTCATGTTTTCACTGCCATATAATGAGATAAGGGGAAAACTTTTAAGCACACAGTTGCAGGGAACAGTCTGAAATTTCTGTCCTTTTCATTATCAGGCCATGAGCTAATTAGTTGCAATAAGTAGGAAAAATTGCCTCATGGCATATTAATTCACAATTCATATTCATGGGGGTTCCTACTCATCCTCTCAAGCATCCTGGACTGCCTACTGAGAGGCAGCATGGTTTGCCCTCTAGTACTGCCCTGCAGAAAAGTGGGTATAGCACCACTTACTGTGTTTTGGAGTCTAATTAGCTGTTTGCAAAAAGAAGTGAGGTCGGCAGATGAAAAGTGCTTCAGAAATGCAAAATATTATTATCACTATTAATAATAATAATAAAGCACATGCATCAAATAATTATCATAGCAAAACAACACTGACAAATTTGTAAGGTTCCCAAACAGTATGAAGTTAAAAGGAAGTTAAGAAAATACCTTCTTTTCCTTCAGCAAAACCCCTTGTATATCATTGTTCTTGTTTTTTAACAGATACTGTTAATAATACAACTAGCATTAAATGTTGTGCATAAGCTAGGTGACTTTTCTAAATAGAGAAAATAATACAGCTAATGTTTTAAAAACATGTCCATATTAGGTTAACAAGTACTGAATGTTAATCAGGAGATTTTCCAAATTTTCAAGCACTGAATTGGCTGGTCTCTTGAAAAACATGACCTATTTTTAAACACTGATCTTCAAAATGCTCTACTTACAGTCTTATGTTCAAAGTATTAGGCTGCAAGGTTTGGAACAATCTAAATAATTGATGATCTCCTAATCAAAAGGGACATACATCAAAGAGAAAAAGCTACAGTTCTGTTCATTGAAAGAGTTAGGAAAACATGGAGGAAAAGAAAAAGAAGTGTCATGACTGAAAATGTTGGCAAACAGGAATCAAATTACTACTGAACATTTTCTTACAGACCACTCCTATCAAAAATCCCACAAACTGTTTATGTTGAATAATTCCATTGACAACATCAAGTAAAATCTCAGTCCCAAAGCAAACTAAATTTTCACAAGTCATACTTTTCATCTCTTTGTACACAAGATGCTAATAGACCCTAATCTAAGTATTCAAATGCCTAATAGACAAGATTCCAGTCCTTTAATTCGTACCACCTAGAGTGAATATGTTTTTGTGACAGGTAGCCTGATATCTTGGAAAGTGGTATCTTGCCTGCATAATAAACATCACTGGCTTAATTTATAGAAGTTAAAAATACGTCAGTTAAACTGGTGAAAAAATGTAGAATTAGAAAAAGGTTTTACATTAATAACTGTACACCAGCAAGAGTTCTGATGTGAATTAAATGGGTGTAAGTTAGCTCAAAATCAACTTAGAAATGTCACAAAATATGTCCATCTTAGGATTCACCTTTACTTTAACCCTCTTAGCTTCATATGTGAATCACAGCTAGGGATAGACGTATTTTAAATCTTTCAGTAGCAACGGCAGTAAATTTCCCTGGATTCTAATGGTTACACAAAAGGAAAATTGTATCTGTTTCACCTAGGGGAAATATAGGCTCTGAGAAACTTGGTCTCATGAAAGATGCTCCTCCCCATGGCAGAGTTTTGGAACTAGATGATCTTTAAAGTCCCCTCCAACCCAAACCATTCTATGAGTCCATGATTTTAACAGAAGAATATCAACATCACTTCATCATCAAATATTCTGAATAGATCTTTTAAGGCTACAGTCTTCTTTTTAATTTATGTATACAAACTGCACTTAAATAGTCCTAGCTTCTAAAACACTCCAAGGCCCACAATTTCAATGGCTATAATTCATTAACCTTTTAAAAATAACCTATTCAGTTACCACTTTGCAGCCTGTGTTTAAGACAAGAAAAGAATTATCTTAGTACTTTCTTTACAGATGTTTCCTAGTAATACCCAGGCACATGCATTTTCACTGGTAGACATGCATTTTTTGCCTTGGTTTTTTTCTTTGCTGGCTTGTGGGACTCCGATTCAAAAGAATAATCTTCTGCTCCTCTTACCTTTCTTCTTTAGGTCACCCTCACCTTCACTCCTGTTTCTCATGGTTTTTGTTGAGCAAGAGCAATAGAAAAAGGGCTTCTCCTTTTTCCATAACACTATTGTTTATAGGCAGCCTTATTATTCAGGAAAGATTAAAAGATTCTGAATCATCCCAACATCAAATTATTTTTAAAAGCTAAATATGTAGATTTCAATTTGTTTTATGGGTTAAATCTAACATTATAAAAGTAAGTAATCCTTTCGTCCTTTCTAGAGCTTTTATGCAAAGCTTCATTAAGGGTCTGTTCTCAGTGAGCTGCATATGGTGCAAATAAATGATGCAGTCTGTCAGGTGGGTTCTAGGAGTGCAAGCAAACAAGTTTGCTTTGTATGATTAGCTACCAGACACCTGGTGAGATAGATCAAAACCAGAGAAAAGGAAGTCTTGATGGCACAATTCCTGTACCTAAGACAGTCACACCCATAAGTATTAATACAACAACTTGGGAAGCAGACTTCTTTTGAGGAAAAAGATTTATGAAATTAAATTTTGTCCTTTACAGGATACACATACATAACACTTGTTACTATTCGTACACAAAGGAAAAAGTTCCTGCAACTGTCCTGTACCCACCAAAAATGCAAAAAAAACCCCCAAGGTAAGTTTTCTCCTAACTAGAATGTTTTACAGGATGGAAAGGAAAAAAATATTCTGCACCTAAACTCGGCACATTACCTGATACACACATACACACGTTTTTCCCCCTTTATCCCTCTAAATCACTCTCAGGCTTTGAATAACGCCAAAATAGTAAATGCCCACTTCCTCTAGCTGTCTCCTCTTTCAGCGATGGAGAACAAAGGAAGACAGTACAAAAAAACCATGAGTTACTAAGTTGTTTTAAAATATGGGCTGAATGTCAGACAATAAAATCAGATTTTTATTCCCAGACTTTAAGAAAGGAAAGTTCTTTGGAATAGTTACAGAATTGACAGCCTAATAGCTTGGTATTTCCCATGTCTTGCACTCAAACAATAAACTAAAAACTCTCCATGTTAAAGGAAAAGAGTGTAAAGATACACAAAGATGCCTTCTGTCACATACTTGGACCTTTATAGTAATTTACTGAAGGGAAACTCAGAGCAACACACCGTTGACTATTTTCTAAATGGCACACCCCTTTGACTCTTCTCCAAAGGAATGAGAATTGGATGTCTTAAATAACATCCCAGGGTCCTGTTGCCATCTGAAACTGAATACAGAGGGATCTACTCAGTTTGTAAAATTTCCTTTCACTTCAGGATGTCAGCATGACACTGCAGTTATCAGTGAGGGCTGTTGGAAGTGCAGAAATGCAAGCTGTGAGGGAAGGATGATTGCTTACAACTCAGTCTCTGGGCTTGCAGCTCAGTCCATTTCCCATTAAGTAGGCAATACAGCTCTTTTCTTCTGTACCTTCTCCAAAACATGGACAATAACTGCTTTTTAATGAAAACAACTAGCTTAAAAATCATGCCGTTCTCTATAAACTTGTCACTTATGAGAAGTTGTAGACATATTTGGTGGTCAACATTAGCTGCATTTGCCAGCGTATTACCGGTTTGCTTCAAACACAAGACTGCTACCAAGAAACTGAAAATGTTTTCCTTTAGTCCCTTCTCATGCTTCATGCCGGAAGTTCCCGACACAAAGTACACAAAGTAGAGTACACTGCTCCCAGTTGGAAGGCGGCAGCTCTTTGCTGAAGGGCTGGTTCACAATAACTATTAAACACTTTTGTCACACGAGATGGGAGCACCTTAATTCTGAGTTCAGATGAATGTGCCTCTCTTTTGCCAAAGGTTAAACAAAATTTAGACAACGGTTTGTTGCAACTACTGACACATCTGTCACACTTTAAGCCTTACATTTCTTGTAATTTGCCTCATCTAGCTCTTCCTATTAGTTTCTACAATACATTGTGGCAGTTGGATAGATTCAAAGCCCTAGCAGTAACTGATAGAGCCTTCTTATGTAAAATGAAAATAACCATCTCAAATAGGTTAAATATATTTACACAGGCAGAGATATAAAAGAGGGTTTGAGGTTTCCAGATGTATATTATTCTGTATTGGGCTACTGAAAAGAAGCTGTGATCTAAAAGAGACTTTATTCAGCCATGCTTTATTTCTCTGCATTTAGTGCAGTCTTTTACTTTCCTAGTCAGCAGCATGCCACCTGCTCTTTCATTTCCTCAAAGTAGGTCAGCAGTCAGCCATCAATCTTTCATCTTCATTACAGCTAAATCCTAAAGCCTGAGGCAAATGAACCATTTTAAAGGAGATGCAGCGATAGCTGTGGTATTCTGTCTCTTGTGTTAGCCATTTGCAGCTGAAAAAATATCTCAAAATTCAGATGAAGCTAGCCAACCTCTAACTGGAAAACAGCAGGAATGAAAGCAGTTCTCACAAGGTCTTTGTAAAAATCTGGGGACCAATTCCTAAACACAGAAACATGGGGCCCGTCTACACATCACGTAATCTCTTTCATATCATTATTAAACTCTGAAATTCAAGTTGAATCATTACCCCTCTAAAAGAAGACAACTCTAGATCTTCAACTAATCTAGTTAGATTAGAACAGTCTCACTCCAGTGTCTCTTTACTCATGATCAATTTTTAACTATTTTTTCTCATGTGCAGCACTGACACAGTTTGGATAGTTCATCTCCCCTCCTGGTCTTTAATATCCATGAAGTTAGATATAATAATCATATATCCTCCTGGAATAATTCCTGCAAAATTAGGCAAGCCAAAATTTTTAGACTTCTCTAATAACAGAGGTTTTCAGGTTTTTTTTATTAACCCAACTATTCTTGCAGGTACCTATTCCTTTATGCACTTTTTTTTTTTGATCAGAGGGGAACAAATTTAAAGGCAATATCATCACTCAGAATTTATTAAAAAAATTTGTGGAAATTAGATTTTCTGTCTAATAATTAGAATCATAGAATCATAGAATCATTTAAGTTGGAAAAGACCTCTAGGGTCAACGAGTCCAACCATTAACCCAGCACTGCCAAGTCCACCACCCAACCATGTCCCGCCGTTGCCACATCCACACACCTTTTGAACACTTCCAAGGATAATGACTCAACAACTTCCCTGGGCAGCCTGTTCCAGTATGTGACAACCCTTTCAGTAAAGAAACCTTTCCTAATACCCAATTTGAACTTCCCCTGGCTCAACTTGAGCTCTTTTCTCTTGTCCTATTGATTGTTGCTTGGGAGAAGAGACTGACCCCTGCCTTGCTACGGGTAGTTGTAGAGAGCAATAAGACCTTGTTCATATTTTTACTTAACCTTGGAAGCCTTTTGCTTTCACAGCACTTCTGTTTCTGTAAGTCAACGAAGTACAGTGAAGTTCAGTGAAGCACTGAACACTTATCAGAAATAGAGATATTTGATATTTTCACCAGATACACGCGATAGGTCACTGATTTTTTTTCTCGAACAGCGAAAAACTAAGCAGAATGAGGTAGAAAAGAAAAGGCCTTAAAACAACAAAACAGGATGGAAGGAAGCCCAAATGAAGTGTATGGATATGCCAGGTGGACAGGGGTGAAACTGAAGGAAACATTCACACTTTTCCTTAGAAGTCAGCATGATGGAGCATCCCTTTGAGGTGCCTGCGCATAAATGTATGCATGCAGCATGGAGGAAATCCCGGTGGAACTAGAGGTATGTATGCAGTTGCAGGGCTGCATCCTCACTGGAGTCACAGAGCTGTGGTGGGAAGGCTCCCATGACTTGAGTGCTGCAACAAAAAAATAGGAAGGAACAGGCTGGGGAAGGAAAAAGAAAAGTTGCCTGTTACATGAGATAGCTGCAGGAGTACATCAGGCTCTGCCTTGGGGTTAAAATTAGAGGGCAGAAGAAAGTGATGCATGTTGTAGTCAGTGTTTACTACTGACCACCTGTTCAGGAAGAAGTTGCCGAGTTCCCATTCAGACAATGGGAAAAAGTTTCACGTTTGCAGATTCTGCTCCTCATAGGGAACTTAGCCCCCTGATATATCCTGCAAATATAACATAAGAAACTGCAGATCCTAGGGATCTGCGGATTATATTGATGAGAACTTCCTAACACAGGTGATGGATAATCTGATGACAGAAAGCACCCTTCTGGACCCAGGAAAAAAGCAGATGTGGTGAAGGAGAAGGTTGGTGGCAGCCTTGGCTGCTGTGACCGCAAGATGGTAAGGCTTGTGATTCTGCAAGTAGGACACAAGGCAAATAGCATGATAACAACACTGGATTACAGGGCAGAGATTTTGGCCACAGAAAGAAACATTTCTGAGTTCAAGAAGTGTTTGGACAACATTCTCAGGCATACGGTCTGATTCTTGCAGTGTCCTGTGCAGGGTCAGGAGTTGGAGTCAATGTTCCTGACAGGTTCCTTTCAACTCAGCATATCCTATAATTCTATGATTCTGTGATAAGTGACTGTGCAGCAAAGTCCATCTGCAGTCAAATCTTGTGAGAGACAGGAAAGGCAGCATGAAGGACTTCTACAAATTTTTCCTCAGCAAAAGGGACATTATGGAAAATGAACGCCTTCCCTCATTAGATGACTATGAATGGGGCTGGGGACCTAGTGACAAAAGACATAGAAGAGGCACTCAGTGCCTTCTTCACCTCAGACTTTACCCATAACATTAATCCTGAGGAACTGCAGCCCCTGAAAGTAGTGGGAAGGTCTGGAGAAATTAAGTTTTATGCTGAGTTAGGAGGATCAAGTTAGGGAACATTAAACCAAGTGGACATACACAAATCTGTTGGACCCAACTGAATGCATCCATGAGGACTAAGGGAACTGCCTGATGTCTTTGTGAAGCTGCTCTTTGGAAGACTCTGGTGACTGAGAACTGGAAAATCCAAAGAGCATTGATATGGGCAAGCAGAGGGATCTAGAGGACCACAGACCAGTCAACCACACCTTAATGCCAGTGATAGTGATGGAGCAAATCCCACTGGGAGCCATTTTCACAAACATTAAGGACAAGAATGCAATTGGAAGTAGTCAGCAAGGATTTATAAAGGGGAAATGCTTCCTGACCAACCTGATAGCCTTCCGTGACAAAATGCCTAACTGAGTGCCTAAGGGGAGAACAGCTGGTACTATCCTCACTTGAGCAAGGCTTTCAGCACTCTGCCATAACTTCCTCAACACACAGCAGGGACAAAACAAGTGGAGAGGGACTGAAATCTTACTACACTGCTGTACTCAAGGGATAGTGTTATCCAGCAGAATAATGTTCAACACGAGTCCAGTCACAGGTGATTTTTCCTAGTGATCAACACTGACACTGGCCAATGATGTTGAATATGTTAGTGATTTTAACAGTAGGATAGAGTGCTTCCTCAGCAAGTTTGTAGATGATAGAAGTAGGAGGCATTGTTAAACCAGAAGGTTGTGCTGCTATTCAGTGGGATGATGACAGGCTGGAGATCTGGGCTGACAGGAATCTCCTGAGCAGAGGAAATGGAAATATCAAGTCCAGTCCCTGGGAATGAAGAACCACATACAGGCTGGGTGGTGTTTGACTGGAAAGCAGCTTTGCAGAAAATGTCCCGGGGATCCTGGCAGAGACCAGGTGGCATGCAAGCTAGCAGTGTGCTTCTGCATTAGGAAGAGTGTCACCAGCAGGTCAAAGGACATGATTCTTTTCTACTCAGCCCTGGTGAGTTCATATTTGGAGTACTGTGTCCAAGCCTGGGATCTCTAGTGCAAGAGCGAGAAGGACATACTGGCTTGAGTTCAGGAACAGAGCATTAAAATGCTCAAGATACTGGAGCACCTGACATGTGAAGAGGCTGAGAGCTGGAGTTTTGCCTTAGGCAAGACGGCTCAGGAGAAACTGAGCATTTTACCCACGTGCATAAAAATAGAATGGGAGGGAGTAAAGAAGATGAAGCCAGACTTTTTTCAGCGGTATTCAGAGAAAGAACAAAAGGCACAAATTGAAATGCAGGAAGTACCATTTAAACATGAGAAAAAAAAGCTTTTTTGATGAGGAGAGTGGTTGAACACCGTAGCATGTTGCCCAGAGAGGCTGTAGAGAGCCCACACTTTAATATATTCAAAATATGATTGGACATGGTCTTGAAAAACATACTATATGTGACTCTGTTTAGCAGGGGCACTGGACTAGAGAATATCCAGAGATCCTCTCCAATCTCAAAGATTCTATAATTCTATATTTCATTTCTTAACTTCAGTTTCTTTTTCAAGAGTCAGTTTGTATGAATTAAATAAAAATTGGGTAAACAGTGGACATCTCGTCTTCTTTATGACATATTAAAAGAATATGTTTTCCCATCATAGCACAACTGTCAAGCACTCTAAAAATATGATATTGTGACATGGAAAAGAATGCAGGATGCCTGGTGTCAAGAATTACATTCTAAACATTCTTCCATCCACGTTCAGAAATGCTATCTGCAGTTTGTCAGAATTGCTCTCTTTATTCTATGAAAACATTATAAAGAATAGAAATAAAATTAAATGCGAAGAGAATTTAAAAATACAGGGGTATCCCCTCTCTCCATAGCTGGTGCATATGAAAACAGATGTACTCAGAAAAATCTATCTAGCCCAATGCCCGTCTCAAGTCCTACCAAACCATACGTCCCCTGGAGAAGAATCTGAAAAAGGCCAAGATTATAGAAACAACTCTCTAGAATTCTCTATCGTCTGTCACACAATGATTTCTTCAGAGTGAGGTCATGTCTGCTTATTTAACATCTGATAGATTTTTATTTCATCAGTGTGCCCAGTTGCTGTATTAATCCCACGTAAGCTTTCAGGATGGACAACATTTTGGAGAAAAGTTCTCCATCTGAAATATGTGTTGTCCGTTCTTTGAACCTGCCAGTTTCACTTCATGCTCCTTAGCCTTTGTATAGGAATAGACTATGCGTGATCACTTCTAATCACATTTTCTAAGCCACTGAAATTTTATTCTTCCCTGTCCTCACACATCTCTTTTCCAGACAGAAGTGAACCCAGCCTATTCCTTGGATGGGGGCTATTCCACACTTCTCAAGGCTCTACATAGATCTGCACGTTTTCCATCTCCTGGAGGTAAGGAACTGTTCTGGGTCTGTACACAGTATAGGTATAGGTATAATTCAACTCTGGATTTAAACACTGGCATAATATTGCTTTATATTTTGTCTCCTATTTCTTTTCTTAAAATTCCTTACACTTGGTTTGCCTTTTGACTCCTATTGTGCATTAAGATGATATTTTCTTATAACTAAGTACTATTGTATCACGATCTAACCATCACCTGGCATTTATTTACATGCAGTTTCACCTACTGTGTCATTTTCCCTTAAACCAGAAATCTTGCTTGGCATTTCAATTTATGAAGTCAGTGTCATAGTGACTTGTGGAAACGACTTGTCAAAGTTCATCATTTTAACTGATTAAATAATTACTTTGATCATTTCTGATATGGATCTCATTTCATATTAATTAAAATTTTATTAATTTATTAAAAAAACTCCAAACACTGGAAAAGAGGGAAAACATATCCAAATTATCATGCTCTTGCCTCCACAGTGATCTTTTCCATCTTATTCCAGCCCAATTCCTTTGTAATGCCATTTCTTATAATGTTGTTTGATGGTTTGCCATCACACATACATTTCCATCCTGAATGTGTCTCCAGAGTGCTTTAACTGGCTGTTCTTTCTTCTATATTAGTGTATGCAAATGAAGAATATGAAAAAAACTAAAAAAACTTCGGTTTAAACTGCTTACAGCATTATTGTAAGATTAGATCCCAATGAAAGCATTAAAGATGTTTGCCTTCAACCTATATAGCAAAGCTGAAGAACACCTCCATTCCGGAAGCAAGAAATACTCATTTTGCTTTCATCTGCTGCACAAAGTTACGTGCTGGCTCAGTGGTATTATTGCAAATACAAAATTCCATAGTGAATGGAACTTTCTATCATTAGCTCTACGAATTTAGGATGCACGTGTACTGTTCCACTTTTATTTCTAACAGTCCCACAAAATGCAAGAGAACCAATCAGAGCAGTTAGATTAAAAATTCCTTTTCTGCAGAGAAGTAACCAGCACACAGAAATAAATAACAGAGAGAATATCCAGCTTTTGCCTACCAGAATCCAAACCATGAGTTGTTTCAATTATGTTTAGGTCCTCTACCATTCCATAAGAGATTCTTGAAAATTCACATAAGCTAAGAGCCCACATATTTAAGACTGCCATAAAACAAGAGAGACTCCCTTGGAAAAACACATGTACATCAAGGTTCAGAAAAAGTTAAAAAAACCCCAAAAAATTCTTTACCTGGACATTTGGTCACCTGAGTTATCCTTGACCAAATACCATAACTGAAATATCAACACTCAAGATACTATATATATGTACATATTAACACACATTCATACATATACATGTACATCTATATGCAACATGCTAAAATTAAATATTTAGAGAAGCATATTTTCAAAAATATGTGCCTTTTGGAGTATCTAATTCTGAATAGATTAGAAGAGACTTCCATGCTGGTAAGAATTACACAATATTTCATTTGTTAATGAAAAAAGCAGACATAATAAGTTTAAAATATAAGCAAGATAGTTCCATAAAATGAAGATTCTAGCTTTGTAAACTCTAACCTGATACAAAGTGATAAAGGAATTATCAACTGCTTAGAAAGATTCTCGGATCTCTAAAATTCTTACTTGGGTCACAGATGCTTCATGAGAAAGCAATGCAAATACCACAGAGTCAATGGAAAATGTTCAATAAAATGGGAATTCTAAAGAAATAATTACACCAATCACTTAAATCCAAAATGTTATTTGAGATAACCAGGAGTCCTTTATAACACAGTCATAATAAGGAAGTTATATATTACAGCAGAAATTGCACGAGAAAAATTAGGATGGCTAATACAAGTTTTCAAGAACAAGTAGCTAAAAGGCAACACTAAGGTTTTTTTTAAATGTACCCGAAAATCAAAAAAGTGGATTCATGACATTGCTGTTAAGGTGAGAAGTAATGATGATAATAGAATGAAAAGTCAGAATTTTCTGTTGAAAAGACGGTTAACCACCGCCACCAAAAAAAATCCAAAAACCAAAGGGAGCTTCCAGGCAGCAACAGCTGTGGGGAGTGGGTCTCTCCCTTTACATAGCACCCTCATGCACTAGGAACTCGCTCCACCACTTCCCCATAACTAGTTAGTATGCATTTATTTTTGAGGCTTAACTACAAACCATTAAATCAGGTCTTACTGGGAAGCCTTACACTGACTGTCCAGAAGTATGTCCATACTCATGATTGTAGCTCATGGTTGATTCACAACTCTTTCTTTGAAGAAAAATTGAATGATTGGATTTGAGCAGTCTCAGCATTCTTAACAAAAACAGCAGTGAGTACCTCTTTTGAGAAATTGTCCAATCTGCATCCATTCTTCACTTTTTCTTCTTCCTGACAAGTGGTTACCCACAGTCAGGTCATCACCAGTCTTTAATTGTTGCTCAAGTGTGGGTAGTGATCTAAAGCTGAGCTGACCTAAGCCATAAGTTTGCTGTCCTTTCACACAGTCACTTTTATGAATGACCTGCACATTATGGTAGTGAAAGTGAGCACGAGGTAAGATTTGTTAACTGTGAGAGCTCATGGACACAGGCAGGAGAAAGCATTATAGGAGGGTAGAGAATCATTGAAGGAAGGAATGCACTTCCCAGAATAGAGCTGCTGAAGGTCTAAGAACAGAGACAGTTTGGAAAGTAGACTTTGGGGTGAATCAGGTCTTTAAAAAGCAAGATGCCCTCTGTTTTATAGCTTTAAAAAATACATATGCAACCGATGTATTGCTAATGCCTATTGGCCCCATTAATAATGTGGTTAACAACTACTATGTGTTTCTTCTCTTTTATCCAGGGAGAGAATTCTATGCAGGAGGATATTTTAAAATAAAAATGCATAGGCATAAACACATTCTGCTGGATATTAACGCAGGAGAAAGCTAATTGAGAAACAATCTTTGCTTTTGCATGGCTGAGATTTGTGAAAATCTGCAATTGTTGTAGAAAAGTTCATTCTAGTGTTCGGCAGAGCCAGAAAAAAGTTTTCTCTCACTTGCATATGAAATACACATTTAAATTTTAGTGTATGCTTATCAGAGAAGAAACAATTTTACTCTCTAAAGCAAAACAATTTTACATACCTAAAATATAGTGATATAAAGGCTTTGATTTGCTACCATATGGGAAACTCCAGCAGAGAATGGCCCAAGGCACTTGCAGAAAATGTCCTGTTTTGTTATTAGCACTTTTTTAAAAATTAGTTTTCAAAATATGACTGCATTGCTTTGCTAGGGAAGGTCAGAGTCTTCAAGGTTTGGGCACAAATACAGTCCATTGCTTACAGATGCGGCTCTGTAAGAGAGTGCAGTAACGATGAAGAATCCAGGGGAACTAAATACAGAAATGAAATGACCCATACTGCATAGCCATGAAGAGGATAGCTTTGTTCAAGGAAGCTCTTCTTCAGGCCCTTTGCCCACCAGCATGAAGTCTGGGTTAAGTTTGCAGCACTCTGCCATCTGCTTATTGCCTGCGTGTGTGCCCTTGCTGTCCAGCCAGCTCTCCCTGTCTCCCTGGGTGTGCTTACAAACAGAAGTGCTCCACCTGGCACTTCACCTCGAAGGAGAAGTGCATCAGTTCCTATTAAGTTTGAGCAGCACTGAAGTGGTTTTAGTGCAAAGCCAAGGTGCACCTTTTGAGTGAGAGAGCATTAGTTCATGGTCAAGCACTGCATAAAGATCTTGTGGAAAGTGACGCAATGGCTTGTTTTTCCAAACTGATGACAGGACTAATCACTGCCATTAATCTGTTCTAGTACAATTGCTTGGCAACAACTCAGGACATTCTAGGCAAACAATACTACCTGTAACATAAGATGAGGCTTGCCTTCTCCGTAAGGTTACTTATGATTGAAAGAATGGTTTTAAAGAAGCACCAGGATATCCAGATTTTATCTTTTCAGTATCAGCCTATTTAAACATTTGAGGGAACAAGGCAATATTCTTCCCCCAAAGAAGTATTAATTACATTAGACAATCTGCTATCCTAAATAGCTATTTTAATGCAGAATTATCTATTTTCAGAGATGTCTGGTAGAAGGATTTTATCGGTCTCTAGTGCAGCCTTAGCATATTGGAGCAATTCATTATGGTTCTTTTTATCCGTATCAGCATCTGGTTTTGGACATAAACATTAAAGTCTGTCTTTCTTTATACAGTGGTGGTTCCTTCCAGAAAACAATAGAGATGCTACAATTCTAGAAAGGGTTGAACATTGAATACCCAGGATAAAATGCAGCAAGGAAGATTAATCAGTTCCTAGACTTTGTTTTCCAGAAGTTTTTCTTCATCAGGTTTTGGTGTTTGATGGAGAAGAGTTTTCTTGTCTTTTTTTGATCCTGATATTAAGAACAACTCAAATCACTGGAAAAAAGAGCAAAAAAATATTCCTGTCTGGATTATAAAGCCTGTAAATCTGGACACTCAATATGCAGTTCAAGTAAAAATGTGTCCAGAGATCTCACAGAGACTTACTTCTGAAAGAAGAAGGTAAGCATGTGAGGAAAAGAGCTCCTATGACCTTGCTAATGCAGTACTGCTTAACAAATGCTGAAATATCCTAAAGCCAGGTATGTTTCTATTTGGCAGGCAGTTCCTAACTGCCAAAAAGTATCCTATACCAACACTGTAGTCTTGTAAAGGAGCATAAAATCAGTGTTAAATTTGGCTCTAGCTTCAGGTTTCAGAGAAATACATCTGAATGATTGTAGCCTGTGTATTAGAAGTTTAAAGTGACTTGGTATGACTGGGTCTATCATATAATCAGCCTCCTCAGTGAATGAACAAAACTGTAACAGTGCCTTCTGTGGGAAGCAGCCAGGTATCCCTGATAGATGATGTGTCTGCTGCTTTTAATGGTGGTTAGGTGGTGAACCGTTCACTGGTTGTCTCACAGAGCAATCTCAGCAGTGTTGCTATCGTAAGTAGTAAATGGCTGCTTCAGTCCGTGTGTGTGTATTGACTTGTTGGAGTTAGATTTCCTTTCCTTCAGTAGACTAATTCACTGAGAACTAGGGATTATACCTTAAAATCCCAAATGGGGAATAACAGTTTGGATTTCCAAATGCAGTTGAAAGGATGGGTCCTGTTGGGTACCTCTGGCAGCAGAGCCCTCAGAACTGGAGGAGCTACAGCAAAGTAGCAGTGACGTGCCAGAAGTGTGACCACATAACAGTAGCATAAGTAACAATAATTATATAATAAAACCCCTCCACTATCATGCTTCCATATTCCAGAATAATACTTCCACTCTAAGAAACATAATTCCATACTAAAATCAGTGTTGCCCAACAACAGGAGTATGAAAAAATCCAGACAAAAATACTGAGGTTAACTGAGTCTAAAAATGTGTGAGGAGAGTAACTGAGTGGGCCATATGATGACAAGCAGAATTTGATTTCAGTAACTGTAATTCCACTGTAAAAACAGTGGAACTGCTTAGACATTTTCTCAGAGTTGTAATTAGTTCACGGAAATGATCTGGGAATCGCTTTGACAGTGAAGTCCAAAATTTTGTTCAATGGTGTGCAACAGTGAAAAATAATACACTAAATATATGGAAGAGGATGAATAATAGATAAAACACATTACACAGATCTTCTAAAATATGCAATATTAGTCATCCTAACTAAAAAAGGATGCTTTAGAGTTTCTGTGTCATATGAAAAAGAGCTTAATAAGATTGGGACTGTCTACCAAAGAGGAAAGAGGAAAATAAGGTTGTAAACACACAGATGCATAGTAATGATTGGTGCTGCCAAAGGAGATGTGGAAGATTCAATTCTCTTTTTCTTCGCTAAAAGAAAAATAATCTATGTTCAATGAGACTGAAAAGCAACATTTCCAAAACTGAGAAAGGAAGTTCTTCACACGGTGTCTAGTT
Source organism: Rhagologus leucostigma (assembly GCA_013397725.1). NCBI lineage: Eukaryota > Metazoa > Chordata > Aves > Passeriformes > Rhagologus > Rhagologus leucostigma. The sequence continues at coordinate 201,242 of VZTD01005080.1, forward strand.
AGCAATTACACTGAACCGTGGAAAGTTTGCGAGAGTCAAAACCCCCTGACATTTACGGGAATAACAAAAGTTTTCAATTAGTGAGAGTATAAGAGTTATGAGCTATACACAACTGCTTGTTTCAAGTTACTACTCAGTATGAATCACGGCTGAAATTTTCAAGTGTGACAGATGAACTTTCAGATGTGCACTATACATTTTTGGCATCCACCTCTGAAAGTAAGTGGGCCAGTCATTGTTTTAAACAAGGTGCTGGACAAGAGGAGTTACAAGTCTCATCAATGATAGTGGTTCCTACATTCCTCAGGTGGGGAAGTACTGTTTTTTGGGAGGCAGAACTAAAATTGGAATTGTTTATTGAAGAGAAGTACCATCAAGCCTCATCTTGTTAAGGAGCTGTTGTTAAGCAGCAGCCATTCATCCTGCCATTTTGGAACTGACCCTGCCCTATTTCCTTATTTTTGCCAATTTGATACATGTTTCCATGGGAACAGAAGCAAGACTAGCCACCAGCTGAGTCAATCTCAGCTGCTGGCTCCCAGTTCTCAGGTTTTGTTCTGTTTCCTTGGAAACTGATGTCAAATAAAAGAGAGAAGTAAACCAGCTTTTACTTTTCAGTATTTACTCTTTCTTTGGACCTGCGCTAGATCCTCTGGGCCGGTGGAAGGTTTACAGATGACTTTAATGGCCATTCATTTTCCTTCTCTCTGCAGCATCTGCCAGCCACTGGAGTGTCCCAGCAGATGCAAGTAAGAGTTCTCCGTTTCAGCTACTCCTGGTGGGCCGCCTGCTGAGAGCTACAATGGCAGGGTTTGAAAGCAGGCTACAGATTTCAGGAGACAGTTGGCTCCCACAGTCTGTAATATTTCAAATTGGAAGGAAAGAAATTAAATTTATTTAAAAAATAGTGGGGGAAACAGATGGGCGTAATGATATTTAGAGAACAAATTGACTAACAAGCTCTGACCTGCATTAAGCTGAACACCCCCAGAAACTACTTCAGCCAATTAAATTCTTCATTTTGTATCACACATTTAACAAAGTTCTCTCTAATCCAGCTGTTAGCTGACTGAACAGCACAATGTAAACAAAACCCCATAAACACAACTGTTTATGCACATATACATATGCAGAAAGAGAAAAGAACGTGATCTGATTTTTTCAAAATGTCAAAGAATCTACATAAACCTACTTGAGTGCATGAATTTGAACTAGACATCTTCGCCAATTCCATAGCTATGTTACTCCCATATTATCATGTGAATACAAACACTCGCCCCTATCCCAGCCCACCCCACATTCCTCTGTGTATAATTTTGGACCAAAGTATTTACCAGTCCCTACAACAGCAGTGTTATTGATGAAAATGGATATTAAAGAAAAAAAGATCTACATCTGTGCAGTTGAATCCAAATTTTCACATAACTTTCATTTAAAAAATGTAGAGACAAAGCCATTTTACAAGAAAAAAGTCTGTCCTCAGGAAAAGTTTTATATTTGATGGCCACATCTTACTTAATTAACTAGTCCATCAGGTATAGCACCAGGCTCACCTTGGACTTTCACACATAAGATATGCATTCCTTCCTGAGTATTCTTTACATCATATCTCAGTTATTTTTGCACAACTCTCACTTATCATTGGCCTTGCATTACGTTATTGTGAGTAACTTTTAGAATTGTGTATCTATATATAGTTGAATTCATGTACAGTCCAAATAACAGCTCAGTACTATGAATTTCTTCAGGTTCTAGGAGCAGAAAAGACAATCCCACAGGAAAGACAATCAAATACCCAGGAACAATATTTATTCCTCCAGTCCTGTTGCACTTACATCCATCTACTGAGGACATACTCACATATCTGGGTGCTCAGAGAGCTGTGTCAAGCCAGGTAATGTGATTTTGTTCTGGATTAGTGTGTTGGTTTAACATAGCCTGGTTTTTAGTGGGAGGGAGAAAAGCTGCTCGAAACTTCTACAATGTCCGGCACAGAGCGAGTCACTGAAGGCTCTGACAATGGGCAGGTTAGTAGCCCAATTAGACAAGTTGGTAGCGCGTCTGTGATGACATATATGAGAAAGGAAAATCCGCGGGAAGTTCTCTTTCTTCTCCCTAGGGGTGGTGACGTGGCTGCTGGGGCCCATCCCAGCGGGGGCCACCAGGGCTGTGCCGCCGGGGCCCTCACAAAGCTGGAGCTCTCCCGAGCCTGGGGCCCTCCCAAGGCAGGGACCAGGCGGCCGGGCCCACCCGTGTGGTGCCGGCAGGGACCTCGTGTCCAGCAAGGAAAACATGGCGAACAATTCCCCGACACGGAGCAGAGACGAGATTAACCTTTTCAGCACAGCGAAGCTCTATAAGAACTCTTCAATTGATAGAACTTGAGAACAATAATACCTACGGACAACAATTTTCTTCCGAGTCAGAGAAAAAGAAGTGAGGACATGTGAGGAGAACCAACATGGCGGGACTGAAGTTAGTGAAAAGAAGGAGAGGGAGGAGGTGCTCTGAGCATCAGAGCTGAGATTTTTCTACAAGCCACGGTGAGGACTATAATACAACAATTTGTTTCCCTGTAATTCATGAGGTGCATGGAGGGATGCAGAGATCCACTCGCAGCCCATGAGGAAGAGTGCCCACACTGGAGCGAGTGGATGCTGAAAAGATGTAATCTAGTGAGGAACTTTAACAGAGAGAGAGAACCCTTGCTTCCAGAGATAGAGAAAGAGAACCCTTGCTTCCAAATTAGAACAGCTTATCCTTAAAAGACTAAACCCCGTGAACTAAAATGACCCAAGCTGGGCAGTTGTGGGAAGACTGCTTGGCCCGTGGGAGGGACTCATGATACAGCAGGTTGGGCAGGACTGATATTTCCTGAAAATTAGAACCACGCTAGGGAAATTCACAGAGAATGTCTCCCACGGGAAGGCCTCACAGCACAACAGAAAAAGAACTCTCTTCCCTGAACGAACTGAAGAAAGACTCTTAGAAAGAGAAAGACTTACCAAAACCCGATGTTTTGCCTCCTTGCGCTGTCAGAGGGAAAAAGGGAAGGGGCTGGGAAGAAAATAAGTGTTCTAAAAGTTTATTTTATTTCTTATTACCCTTTTTACTTTTAATGCTGTTAATAATAAATTTTCTTTATACTATTTAAGTTTTGAACCTGTTTAAGTTCAAAAGTTTAACTTCCCTTGAAGTGTTTTTCCCCTAATCCTTATCTCAACTCATGAAGTCTTCATTTTAATTTCCCCTCCTCTGCTCAGCTATAGCAGAGGAAAATACGTGAGTAGGTTTTTGGGGGTGTCTGGCACTTAGCCAGTCTCAAACCCTCACAGTTAGTTATTTAAATGGAAACCCTAGGAAGTTGTAATTGTTTTAAGTCAGGCTTTTCCATCTTATTCAAAAAGATGTAAGATGTACTCAGTATATTTAATCTGTTCATGGGTTTCCTCTAGCTGAACTAAAAATCAAATCTAGAATTCCATCTTCCTCTATATCAGAAAGACTTTACATCACAAACAAGACAACATTTAGGTTTGCTGCTGCAGCTGCAGTAAGGAAAGAGCATTTCACCTTATGTTGAGCTTCTCAACATCTTTTCCGAATTCTTCACAATCAGCCCTCATTTATATTTTCCGACATAACTTGGTATAACCTCTTCCACTGAACAATACAGGTACCAGCACAAAGACTGGGACTTGTCCTGAAGGACTCTACTGCCTACATCCCTCCTTACTAGAAAATGAACTTTTATTTATTTCTTAGTTCTGTTTCCTTATTCTGAAGAACTTCATACCCATTTGAGGGCTTCTCTTTCATTCCATGTCTATTTCCTTTCTGTGAGAGCCTTTGATGAAAGAAATTGATGAGTCCTTTTTTTGAGACCTAGCTGGCTGTGTCAGCTTCTATTCATGTCTGCTGGCTTCTTCAAAGAACTTCACTAAGTTTTAATGACTTGTTCCTTCACAAGTGCTATGTTAACTCCTCCTCAGTGTAGCATATACATTTCTAATTCTACTCCTGATTATATTTTTCATAAGTTGGCATACTACATTAACTCACAAATTTAAGGTTTCTACTCTGTCTTGAAAACATGGCAAGATATTTGCAACATTTTGCTCAGATATCAAAGCAGTTCTGAGCTAATGATTACATACTGTTGTCAGGAGTTTGACTATTATTCTTCTGAATTGCTTTAGAAAGCCTGGGAGAACAGAATCTTTCCCCATTGATATATTTCTGGTCAGTTTCTCTATTCCTGCCAGCAACTCCAGTCACTCCTCAGCGAGTTCATCAAAAGGGTTCTAGCACAGCAATCTCCACAAATCCTTCCACTAAAATTTTGCTGAACAAAGCAGCAAAGCAATCATTTAATCATTCTACATAGCCTTATTTCTGTAATGATCTTCTATTCTGCTTAAATATTACTCCCAAGATTCCGTGGCAAACTTTCTGCTACCGGTATTTACAGAGAGATTTATTATTCATTTTTCATTCATTGTCAGATTTTTTTTTAGACTGCTTTATTGTCTTCTGCATTTAACTTATTGGACTTTATGATCCTGTCTATTTTCCCCATTTGGATACAATTTTATTTTTTTGAAGGATGTCTTCCTGTTGTTTTCTCATGCTGAGTCATTTCTTTTTCAAGTCTTACTTGATGTGTTGTATGAATTTACTCTGTGTCTCAAATATTAAGTTCTTAATACTCTCTAGACCACTTGCAAAGATTTAACTCCCTACAGTTTTCTCTTTAGCCTCTCTTTAAGACGCTTCCTCAATTTAATGTTGTTCTGCTTTCTGAAGTTAAGTACCACTCTACAGATATTTTTTGGTTGCTGCTTCTTCAAAGCTATCAAAACTAAGAACAATGCATTTGCAGCTACAGAAAACCCTTTCAGATATCAAGACTTTGGAACAGATTCTGTGTGCTATTCAGAATGGAATCAAGGGTTAATTCTCTATCTGTGGGTTCTCTAATCTATTGAATTACAAATTATTTACTCTGAGCAGCACATTTGTCCAGTTTACATAGCCATTTTTTTGGTTTTGCAATGTTTCTGAGTCCCTCAACAAATCAGTCAAACCTTCTGGCTTGCTGTGTAGTAATGTGTGTCCGGCAGCACTGTTATACACTTGGAATGCATAGGAATTCTTTCTCAGTCACTGAAATTATTAATTTGGTAATATGAATTGACTCTTCTTTAACATACTGTACTACTCTGACAATGGCATGGCCTACTAATCTTTCCTGCATATTGGTATGTTTGTTATTGATATATGTTATTGTTATTGTCCTCATATAAGGTTTCCTCATATTGGTTTCTGCATTTTATGTCTATATCAATGCTAGAAGCCCAAATAGGACGTGTCTCATTGATCTCTTTTTCTCGTCTGTGTCTTCTAAAATGGCACCTTGTTCAGATTTTTTCCTCTATTTCATGTTTATTACCATCCCAGAACAATTCAGAGTGAAATCTTAAAACTGGTGTTCAAGATACCAGAATGAAGTTTATTTTTAAATATTGATAATGCTATCATAAGAATGCATAAGAGGAAACATCACAGAAATAACTACTTAATTGGTACTAAAACATCAAGGAATGCTAAGACTGCTGCCCTGGACAAATATGTTTTAAAATTCTACAAGAGCTATTGGCATCTGGTATGCAAGGTACTACTTTTATTGAATCTAACACTAATGCAAGATCTTTTTACCTTGGGAATTATAAAATGTAGTCCATTTCCTCTACAAGTTATTATTTATTAAACATTATCACTGTCTACCTTCCAAGGCCACAGAGATCTAATCTGTTTCACAGATACTTGTGTTGGGAGAAGATAAACCAGTCAAAGGCTTTCAAGCTAAACTCTAGAATAAAAGAGTTACTACATCATAGAATCACAGAATCACAGAATATTCAGAGTTGGAAGGGACCCACAAGGATCATCGAGTCCAGCTCTTAAGTGAATGGCCCATACAGGGACTGAACACATGACCTTGGCATTATTAGTACCATGCTCTGACCAACTGAGCTAATTACGAGCAAGAGGTGAGTGTAAGTGCATGTGTACACATAGAGCCTTTCAGCTGCACTAAGTATGTAATTGAATTATGATACGGCTATTGCACAGACTCTACTTTCTAAAGGGTTTTGCTATTTCAGACTGTGGTTTCATTCCAATGCAGCTGAGCAACTGAAATTAGAGCAAGCTGGTTTCGTAAGTATTTTTTGTCTTGTGGCTGGATTCTCTTTGGCTAAGAGCGAAGTTCCCCTGTAGAGGGTCATTTAAAATATCTGTCTTTAGACAAAGGGATAAATTCACCCTGTCACCCTTCTCTTAGAGGAGACACTACCAGAACCTCTCCTCCACACAGCTGCCTGTTTCCAGCAAATCTGTTGCAGTGCTATGTCCTTGAGAGCTGTATCTGCTCAAATCTGTCAGATTTGAAACAGGCAAAGTTTGTTAGGCAGTAGGGAAAAACCACACAGAGCACCCTAGCACATAAACATCGCCTTCTTAAGAAAGCTGGTCAAAAAGAAAAAAATGCTAGAGCCTTGCAAAGCTCTTCTACAGCCATATCCACAGAAGCACTGTAATTCCTCATGGGCAGTAGAGCCCAAGAGCCCAGCCAGTGAGACAGTGAAGGAAGGGTGCACTCCAGTTCATGTGACTGGGAGAAACTTAGTCTGGCAGGAACCTAGCTCAGATCTGAGCATAACTGCCGAGTTTTTTGATTATGACAAAAAAAGGTGAATTATGACGAAAAAAGCAAATTCCTAGTTCAGCCTAGGAAGAACTTAGTGAGAAAAAAAAGTGATTGGTCTCTCCACTGGTCTGAATAATTAGCAAAAGGAGGAATGTTACAGCCAGTGCAACTACGAAAACAGATGAATAGAGATAACATTATGGATTAATTCCCTTTTTTTTTCCACTGCTGCTTGAAGTTGAGAAGCCCTTTCTGTCACCAAATGCTTTTACATTATGTGAAAATCAAGCCTACAGTACTCTTAGAAAATGTGCATAAGGACACCCTTACAGTTCTTCTGCAGATCTGCATACGGTTATGGAACTTTTAAAGTCGTCCCTGCCTTGATCTTTAACCCGTTTGCTTTTACCCAGTAATTTTATTGTCTATATACCATAAACTACTTCCCCCACTGACAACTGGAGGATCTGGACGCTCTGTAGTTCAGTCATTAAAACTTTTAACATGGTGTCTTATGGCAGCCATGGCTGTGCTTTTCCTAAAGAAACCATATCTATGGGGTCAGGATGCCAGAAACCAGTCTGAAAACTGACAGACTCAACATCCCACACAATTTTTGCCTTCTGTAAGGGGTGGAGAGTCTCCACAAACGCCTTCACTTCCCTTTGTATTTTTAGATTTAGACTGCCTATCCTCAGTTTATAATGCATGGATTGCGTGGACTTTGCAAACAACTCCAGAAAAGGAGCCTGGATTTTTAAGTTCTGGTTTTAAGAACTCTTTAAAAAGTTCTTGATAATTTACTGCTGTTCTTTCATTGAAATGAACTATTTTGTGTATAATAGCAAAGAGCACAGGACATTACCAGTCTTTTGGCTTCTTGTCTTGGTTCCTTTGACTGACGTTTATGAAGACACAACTAACAGAGGGCCACCTGATAGAAGCCAAATGCAGAACTATCACGTAGGAAGCTGATGAGTATTCATAAACAGAACTCAAATGGTTCATTAGCTAGAATGACTGATTGAGTTCATGACTTTGGAGCCTACATTTAGTTTAATCTTTATCACTCGGATTAACATTACCTGACAGAAATAATCCCTTTAAAATTATTTCACAAAATCAAGTGGGACAAGACATATCCACTACAAAATATTCCTGAAATAAAACAGAAACTTGCCTCCAGTAGTGTTTACTATGTGGCAAGTATTTTTCAAACACAGAAAAGATAATTTGTGCTCAATCAAGCTCAACTAAAGAATTCACCATTGCACTTTAAAAACCTAAAAATTAAAGAAAATAATAACAACAACAATAACAATAATAATAGCAGCAAAGACAGTTGTCATTTACTTTTACACAGGAGTTTTTGAGACCTGAAGAGGTGTGCTTCAAGAAAGCAAATTGCAGTTCACCTCACTGCTTTCATAATAACATATTTTATGCACATACAATAGTTTAATGACTATATTTGCTAGCACAATACTTTTATTTCCTTCACACCCCAAATCCATTAGCTTAAAAAATATTCTGCACAACTTACAATAATAGCTAAGAGCTCTAACAGTAAGTTCAAGTCAATTCTATCCTGAGGGATGAAAACATTAAACATCATCACGTGTGCATTCAGGGAATGTCACTTTGCACGGTCTTATGTAATTCCAGGAGAATTTCAGTTCTTATACAAAGTTCAGGCAACTGGTGTGCAGCCCCATGGTCTGAAAAGCCCCAAATGTGGAAAAAACACACTAAGTTTTTACTATTCTACATTACATGATCAAAGAATATACACTGAAAAGTTCAGATGGAAATTGGATTAAAACTACAATAAACATTATTTTTCAAATATTTGGTATTTATGGTTTAACTTCACAGTTACTGCTGCTGTCTAGGGATATTTTACTCAAGCCAATCTAGTAGATATCAGGATCTTTAGTTATAACTAAAGTAAAAAGTAAAATTTCTTCTATCTGAGATTATTTTACTTGTACTTTGTAACTATTTGTCATAATATGTTTGGGTTTAGATGAGCAGAGAAACTCTTAACAATACTGACAACTGAAATATCAGTTACCATACAGTTGGAGCAAAATGAAGTAAACAAGACTCTCAACAAGCTGCTATGGCTTCAAGCTATACACACATAGACCAGAAGTGTCTCCAGAAGACAAATTTCAGTTACATTTTCAATTTTTTATTGACAACTGTATTAGCTGGGAAGTCTTTCAGACTCTAGGGAATGACTGAGAGAAATCTTTTCAGACTCTTAAAATTATTTCTTCAAAGGCATCCTTTGCAGTTTAAGAGGCATTATTCTAGGGTATCTTCTACAAATTATACTCAAATAAAAAGTAAAATCTTCTCCTAATAAAACTCCAGAGCTACACTGCAAAGTAAGAACAAAGTAAAAGCAGTGGAGTAAAACAGTATATCTTTTCTTGCAAACGTTAACACCAGAAGAGAAAACTACTGTTCTTTTTCTTACTGATTGCCAGGTATTGGAGAAGAGACTAACATTTCTAAATTGTCCTTATACAATGCAGTTTTCAGATATCACCAGTTTCCATGTTGGAGGCAATAAACTCTCAAACACTGCAAATCTACATACAGATAGATGGTTTTTTCCTAGGTATGAGTTGTTGCTGCCATGTTTCTTGCTGTCAGTTTGTCCAGAAAGCCCTATTTCAGCTCCACTTCTAGAAACCAACCAGAGTGCTGGAAAATGCCTACAGCAGGCATTAAGCTATTACCTCCTGCCTATCAAAATTGCTGGTGTGACCTTTATTAAAAGAGGAACAATCAGTATGGGTGCATGCACATAAAATTACTGAAAATAAATATAGCGGTAGGTAACATAATTCCTGACCATCTCCACAAAGAATGCAGTCTAAGCAGTGACCTCTCCTGCACTTATCTTGAATGAGCTCTTACAGAAATCCACTAATGGGTTCTGATAATCTATTATTTATTGCAAAAGACTCTAATAGAGAGACTTAGCAGAGGACTCTCCCGTGTTTACAACCCTTGCAAATAAAATCTCTCACAAGTGACAGAAATGTGGCACCTGCAACTACATACACAATTTCTTTTAGTTGCAGTTGTTTCTTTCGTATTTGGTTTTAAAAACCGGAACCCTTCCTCCCCCAAAATACAGAGCTTTACTTGCTTTCATTTTACCTAGTGCATCTTTGGCTTGATCTTATGGAAAGCTGTAGATACTGATATGCAACCATGAGTATTACTTGGGCTTGAGGACATACCTCCATGTTATACTTTTCCACTGTCCTCCTCAAAGGATCCACAACCTGCCAGCAAATCAGGATACAAAGATCAATCAGTAGCATCCCTCCAACTATCCCCAGTAGCTTCTGGTCTTTAATGATCTGGAGAGACAAAAAAAAAAAAAAAAAGAAAAAAGAAGCAGGGAGATTCCCATGAGCCATAGATAGACCCTGTACAGCTTTATTCCTATATAGGAAGAAAATACAGGTTGCTAATAAGAAAGGTTTTTAACAATGAACAAAGAAAAGAAATATAGAAAGATGAAAGCAAGACAAATTATTTTAGTTAATTTCACAATTATTAGAAGTATCTGAAGTGCTTTCCAACTTCTAAAAAGACTTTGGGAGGACTCTTAAACATTAATATTGAAATCCAGGTTTAATATTAACTCCTGGAAAATGAGAAAAATATATTCTAGGGAGCCACTACTGTGTTTATGCATGCAAATATGGAAAAATGTTCCTCAACCTCTCAGAGTAGCCAGAATTGAGGTAGTTTTCACAAAGACTTAGTGCTCACTTCTTCATAACCTCTTGGGTGTGGAAAACATAGATGGTATCAAAAGTTTATTTTGGAAGTTTTGTGTGTCTATGTGTTTAATATTTGCCTCTGTTACCCAGGGAGCAGAATGGAATGATGTATTTTTTCTGTATTACAAAGGTCAGAGGCTTTAATGCACATCCAGTGTAAAACATGCTTTTGATTTTGTTTGGGGTTTAGGTTCAAAAAAGAAAAACAAGGGTTGCTGACAAAAATAACAAGCCAAACCATGTATTAGAGTCTTTTATAACTGCATGAAACCCCTGTGTCATTTCTACTGTTGTACACATAGCAACACATAAAAAATACACTGCAATTACATTATTTCAGTTGCAAAGTTGTAAGCATGTTAAAATATCAGGCTTAAATTATTTCCATGCTTTTGAGTCTATAGCCATGGTCTCTTAATTAATATGTACCTCTATTACTAAGACCACTCATCCAATAGTCAAATGCTATTGCCAAATTGCTTTAACACGGACAAACCCACATTTTTTTTCCAAGTTTTCATTCTTGGAAACAGTTGACTTAATCCAAATGAAATATTCAAAAATATTAAGCCTGAGAAGCTTAATAAACGTATGATTATTTCAGTTCAATTTGATGAAATTACTAGGATTCTGAAAATGCATTAAAAAGCCAGAAGTGTCAGCTAATCTTAATAGAGGCAAGGTTAGTATTCCTGCATAGAATAAATTGTATTTGCATTAAATTCTTATCAAGCTGAAGGAAATGATAAAAATGAAGAAAATTTGAAATAATGTAAGAAGAACTTCAGGAAGTCTGTTTTTCATATTGCTTGGTGTGATACATTTTTTATTTCAAAAGATATTTCGGCAACATTGTGCACCACTTTTTGTTAATCTGCTGGTTTATTTTATAGATAATTTGGAATAAAATAAAGAGTAAAATAAAGGCTAAAAATCAGAATGAGCTAAAAGACTCGATACTTTATTTTCATTTCCTGAGACCAGCTATGTAAATCCATGTAGCTACCATCACCATAAAGGACTGGAAAATGATGCTTTCCTCATGTTTGTGGCAGTAATGGAGCAGTACATCCACCTCATCAGATACAACGAAAGCAGATATTAAGCAAAATTCTCAGACACAGCTTTGCCCCTTGTATTCTTTGGGAAAACAGAACTAAGTCTGACCTTTTTTGCTGTTTATCAAGTGGCAATCAAAGCTGAAAAGGAACAGGTTAGCCTTTGTTAAAACAGCCCATGGTTTTTTTAATCTCTTTTCTAATGCCTACAAAGGCCTTGGGTGAAACATACCTAGTACTGCTCCTAATATGAGTGGAGACATGGAAGAGAAAACAACGGGGAGTCAAGTCCAAAGAGAATTTGGATTTAGATGAAATGTAGACACCTCAACTCAAATTTCTTTTCCTCTCTCTTAAATGGCTAAGAAATTTATTGTATTGGCATATTTTAGTTGGTCTTTCTTTTTAACTGATTGAGTTTATTTTACTGAAGTTGGCTGTTGAACTATTACATGTTTAGTCTTTCTCAGTAGCCAATGGGCAAGGACAGAAGCTTTTAAAAGACAATTCATCCCACCTATTTTGGGCACAACTTAGGGTCAGAAAAATTAGTGTTCTGAAACATGTCCCTGCCTTCCTCACTCCTCGCCCCCCAAGCGGAGGTGAAGACCATTAACTTGAGCTAAAAATACGCGTTCGACAAAATTAAAGGTATGTGAAAGCATCTCACCAGAAATGTCTCCCTCTGCTCTCCCAAGCCAAAAGGTTCCTTGAAAAGAAACCCCAAAATATCTTACCTTTCTAACGAAAATAGAGCATATTTTACCTAGGATGGGTAAGCAGCCCAATGTCTTCCATATTTGTATGGACTATATTCATATTGAAAGTAAGGTTGCATTGGATGCAGATTTACTAACCCCTGGCAATATTAATCACACTGGTACCACAATGCCAGAAGCAAAAGAGAGAAAGGATATTATTAAAACCAGTAATACTGATAATCCACTCACAGTATCAAAATAAATAACTTCCTACTCATGATCACATTGCTAATGTGATCACATCACTTCTCCTTGCTCTTGTACCTCTTTCATTCGAAGCTGACCTCGCACTATTGCAGATCAGTATTTTAGTTCACTTGTAAATTTGGTAACCTTTTTCTGGACAGGTAGTTATTAGAAAAAAAGTAGAGTACAGCAAACAGTGGAGCTCTTCCTTGTATACCTCTTGGAGTAATTTTTCCTGCATTACTCTGCCCTTTTCTGGACAGAAGGGAAGTTGTACAACAGCAGCTGTCACTGGCAGCGGGTATTATTCATCCCTTACTTCTGCCAGACAGCCAGGAGGAAGGCCAGCAAAAGAAATCCCATAAGATAACCTAGGTGACCTGCACTCCTGTGATGAGCTCTGTAAAACACAGTGGTACTGGTGCTGCTGCAGGGTGAGAAGGCTGAATGCAAGGCACCTGGGGCTGCCTCCCATACCCATCACAGCACTGGTCTGTCCTTGGCAAAACCACTGCTGTAATACAGCTCTGAAGCAGAATTCTCCACCAGAATGCTAGCTTTCAGAACAAAACACTGACGGTCAATTATTTTTCACTTCTGCCAGTCATTAGCAGCTTGTCCTAAAAGAGACTTGCCCTGAGGAATGCCACTGGTATATCACTAACAGCACTTCTAAAAGGCTTGCTGCTCTCCCCCTGCCACCTGCAGGAAGCCCAGCTTTTCCTCTCCCCAGCCATCACTCCCACCCACTAGAACTCCTTAAGTTCAGTACATTCACTCCTTGGGAAACACCAGATGCACTGAAGGAGTCTTGACTCAGATCTTGTGAATACAACAAATTCTCTGTCTGACAAAAGAAAGTCACGAGCAACTGAAGCTCCTCACAATCAAAAATGTAATTCTTCTGTTAAGAGGAAGGTTCTCATTTTCTCCCTTTTCATTTTCCTTCTAGCATACAGTAAATCAGCCTAGAGAAATACATGGTAGCTAATAAAATCCATTTTTTCAAGTGCTCCTGAATCCTTGCTGAAGCCAAGCTCTCAAACAGCAGCATCTGTGAGTCATATTTTCTACCATCTGTGATTGGATAGGTGAATCTGTCTCATCCTGGCAGATCTGCACACTGTTGTAAATGCCACTGCCACCAGTCTGGACTATATATCTGGATATGAAGCGATCTGTCCTCAAAACAAATTCACTCAGAACAAAAGCTGGTAGGTCATTTTCTTCTCAGCAACATCGCTGTATGAGCAAATGAAAATTATTCTGAAGACTCATGACCATGAAGAAAGATCAAAGTCCTTACTCTCCACAGACCTTGCCATCTGATCACAGCAGATATAAAATCTGTCTAAAGCTCTGGGATAAAGTTTCTGCTCATGGAAACTCTTGAGGATTTTCTAGAATTATCACAGGCTGTACCACCTGCCACGGCAACTTCAACTTTTGTCCATTTGGCTGTTATTGCACAAACCTTTTGTTGGGCTTTTTTTCATTTGCTTTCTAAAGCATATCCAGTGTGTCCTGGAGGACCCTATCATCCACCAGTTTGTGGGATCACCTGGCGATCTGGCAATCAACAATAATTAAACATTAGGTTTATTTTTTATTGTTACGGCTAGGGAAAACCTTTTGTTATTTCTTACCTTACTAGAAACCAACTCTGAAAATGTTTATGACATAGACCTTAAAGCTGAACTCCACTCTAAACCAGGAGGAAAGAGTCTTTCATATGAAGACTTACTCTTTTCTCCAGGATGCAGCATTAGATTTGTACTCTCCGAGTTCCACAAACAGCTTTCCAGCATGACTGAAGGGTTAACTTACTCCTTCACTTCTTCAGAGTTAGTTTCCTTGTTACCAGGTCACCTCCCTTTGTCAGAATAAAGTATCTTTACATTTAAAGCTATATTAGCTAAATCTTTGTGGTTGGTTTGTTTGTTTGTTGAGTTTTTAATTGAGTTCATAGAAACATAGAAAGGCTGGGAGTGCTTTTGCATTTATTCATAGGTTTTGAGATAAATATATATATTTTCTTTTTAATTTAAAATGTAGGGGTTTTTTCTGTTTAAGAAGGCAATTCTGGTTTCTCTTATGTAGATCAACCCTTTCTAGTCTAGCTGACAGAGCAGTCCCTTGCCTTCTGGCACTAGCTGGATAAACACTTAATGTTATTAATTAACTTTTTTTTTTCAGTTGTCTCTTCCCCAGACTCCTGAGACGGAATCTGTAGAGAGAAACTCTCTTTCAAGGATCCCTCTCTGAAGCTTCCCAGACCTTATTCAATTAAATGAATATCACTGACATCAATTATAAAAGCCCTCAGAAATCTGAAACCAAATATTCCTCTCCCCGGTACATACAGAAATCCTGCTGATTGGAGTCCTCCCTCTGAACTGGAGGGGAAAGAAAGAAAATAGAGTTTGCAGGGAAAAAAACTGTATAGTCTGCGAGCCTGCAAAAGGGACCATAAAACTACTTGTGAACTTGCCTTCAGGATACTCTCTCCATTGCATAAACTGCCCTTTCATTTCTCTCAGGATGGTTAAGGGACACCTTTGGCTTGCTCTCCTACATTAAGTGGGTTGGCACAAGTGGGATGGTGCCAGGGGGTTGGTGATGCAAAGTCAGTGGTGGGTGGGTGAACTTTACCATATGTGGGCTGAGGGAGATTCTACTTTAGAGTTATTAAAGTCATTAATATTTTAGAGAGCTATACTGTAATACATTCTTAATTTCTATTGTGTAATGGAATGAGAAAAAAGGACTATTGAAAACACATTATGCATTGCTCCCAGTAATTCCACAACGGTTTTTTCAACAGCTATTATGAGTACTTCCTATACAAGATTCCTTGATTAGTATTGGCAATACCTCAAGCTGCAATTACATTAGTTTTTATGAGTGAATGCTAACATTTTAAAAAACATGGGTCAGAGTAGTAAGGGTTTTTGACCAGTAAGTCCCTGGGAGTAAAAAGCTAAGTTTTATTCTCTTAGAGGCATTTTGGCTGATTTGATGGAAGACTTGTATAACTACTCATAAATTTTAAAAAATACGTTTCTGTTTCCTGTGAGGATCTACTGTGACACCTGTAGTCTAAGAACTTGATGACTGCTTTCCAGGATAGAGGAGTGTGTGGTACTCCTGACAATAATGGACAACAGGATATGATCAAAACCATTGGTTTTGAGAATTCAATAGCTACAGTCACTAGCCTGCTAAAGCAGGTATTTCTAAGATGTGTCTTCTTTGGTGACTGCTGTTTAGGATAATTGCACCATTGGGCAGACTCACCCTCCCAGTAATGGTATTGCAAATGCGGATGTGTTGACTCTATGCCCTGCTGCCAGGAGAAGCTATCTGATTAGAAGACACCTTTCCTCTTTTCCAACTCATATAAAAGAAAGTGGGAACATTCTAGTGGTGATGATCCCTCAGGGAAGCAGAAGATAGAAACTTTTCAGAGGTTAGAGATAGAGAGAGATTACGTGATGGGTTAAAAAAAGTTATAAAAATCCTCATTTTTGAATGCCTGAGCCTCAGTTATGACTACAATGCACTAGAGAATTGAAGAGGTGATTGCCTTAGTAACATTGCTGATCCAACCATAACGAGAACACAGAGTGATATAAAATGACTATTTTTCACAAAACTCTTTTGAAAGGACAAAAATAAAAACCATTTTAGTCTAAAAATAGCACTAAGAAATCCAACTTAACAGTGTTAGAACCAACCATTCTTGCTGGTGTTCTGGAGAAGACTCTTAGAAACAAGCTTCAACATTGTGTTAACTTCTGCTCACAACCATAAGTAAAGCAAGACGTGCTGCCTTGAGAGACCTGCATATCCCACCCACACAGCAGGTCAAATTCACCTTTGAGAGAAATGCTTTTGTTAAGCCCAAGATCACATGGGCCATAAATGTAAAGGAATTTCTACGAGAGCTGTGAATTCTCATCTTTGGTGTTAAAAGGAACCCAAATCTTCAGGAAAAAAAAAAGGGGCATGAAGGATTTGAGTGTTCTGGAAGAAATATTCTGATTTTGTTTGATATAACATTAAAATACCTAGACTTTAATATTTTCCTTAATGAAAAATTCTGTGGGAAAGCATACTACATTGTTACCGAATAGCTGGGAACATCAATGCACTTGATTACATTTACAATCCAATTTCAAGCTATTCAGGAATAAATTGCCTCATACTGTACAGCGATATGTTCTTTATTTCTCTGTCATCCAATAGTCTCATAATACATAGAAATTATGGTTGTAGCACCATTTGTGAGCACTTACATTTCACATAGAGTTTTCGTTGTTTTTGTCACTACTGAGGTTTAGCCTTATCAAACTACCATGCAGAAATTTCCATACATAAATTACTTCAAAAGCAGATTTTTCTCCTAGATGTACAGTTCATTAGCTCAGCTTCTTTCTGTGACAGGAGCTTGAGATTTAGCTCCACATTCCATATTTATATGAATGTAAATTTTTGAAATGTGATTCCTGTTGTTCCTTGTTTGACATTTTGGCTGATCAACTCTTGTGAAAACCAGGATGCTTATTTTACATCTAAGTTTGGATTCTGAGATTACACTGACTATTTTTAAAGCTTTGGACTTAAAATTTATAGTTGTAGCTGTTTGGGGAAAAAAAAATCAAAGTAATTTGGTTTCTACTTATATCACTTTAGGAAGTACTGTATCTGTATATTAATAAACCATGAAGCCATACCTGAATAATTCACACAGCACTCTAAGTATCAAAGATTACTCGGTCCAGTGGTAAATATTCATAACGAAAAAAAAATCCTAAACATATGCAAATTTCAAACTGCTGTCTTCTTTGTTACTCTCAAACACTGAACAATAACACTGAATGTTTCTTTAGGTATCCATATGCTGGTTCATTTTCAGCAGATGGTCCCTAATAGATTGTTATACTGTTGGTATGGTTACCCAAAGCAAATTTTTGGATCTTGACACATCTCTTTTCCAGACTTATGATCTCTCACATATATTTTGTAGAATACAAGTGTATCCTAGGGGAAATTCATCATATAACTTTTTGTTATACATACAAAAAGCTCTAGCTAGATTGAAAAAAAAGTCCTGGAAAAGTATAAATATTTACAGTCTGAAAACTGACCTGAAAAATATTTTGTAACATAATTTTCAGAAAGAACTGATTAGATAACACAATCTACTTTTACGCTTGTTCAGAACTACATCTACATGGGATTTAAGTGAATAAATGAGATGTGGCCTGTGAGGTTCTGACCTAAACCCTCTGTCAACGTAATGTGAAGAACTTTGCTTCATCTATTTTTAAAAGATTAAAATAATGAGTAACTTTTTTTAAACCTCTTCAGGACTTTAGTGAGAAAAAAATATAGATTGTAATAAATTCTAAATTCCATATATGGCTTGAAAAACTTACCAAAAAGTTTACAGCTAGAGATTACACTGATTCTATAAACTTTCTCACAGAGGTTTTCAAGTGAGGGATGGGAATAGCAATCAACAGACACAAGTTGAGAAGCAAAGGCACATAAACTCGTAACTGTGTAGCCTCCAGCTGCTTTCTTCTCCCTGTTCCACCCCCCCCCGCCCCCCCCTCCAGGTGCACTGTGCAATGACAGGAACTAGCAGCTTCCCTGCAGCTGGCACTCTGCAGGAGTGCATAGGAGCACACAGCCAGCTGCTGCCCACCCTGACTTGGGGGATGAGGACAGGGGACTGCTCAGAGTAGTCGATGTGCCCTGATCCCCAGAAAGAGCCTGGATGGTCTCTTACCCCTCCCACTTTTCTATGAACCAATGGTTTATGAACCACTGAATATACAAAGTATGGAGTTGGGGTGGCCAGATTTGTGTTAAAAAATGGAGTGTGAAGGCAATGAGCTAAAATGTCTGAGAATTCCTGCGCTGCTTCATTCCGGCAATAAATTTGCTTCTCAGTAAGAAGGAAGCAAAAAAATAATTTCTGAAAAATATGTTCAGAAAGATTTCTACAGCGTAACAAATAATTCCAGAAAGTAGTTATTTTTCTTCATTTGGCATTTAACTGTCTTATACATGAGACCACTTTTCTCAAAACTCCTACTGCTTTTTCATTATGCATTTTTTCTGGTTTAAATGTAAAAGATTGTAACATAAACCTGTCTCTTTTACTGCACAGTCCTATTGCCTGCCCAGAGCAGACTCACTACATTTGCTCCATGACAGTGGCATCCTGTAGAAAGCTAAGGCTTCACTGGTGTCCTAATAATCCACATAGGGGAAGAAATGTACATTGTAGAGATCCTAGCTAGCTGTAGTTTTTCAATTATTGACTTTTTAGCCACAACATAAAACTTTTAACGTTTTCATGAGCCCATTCTTCATAAAGAAAATGGAAAGAGAATTCAATTATAGAGAGCTGCATGCATCAGCAAGAGGAGCCTTTACATCTTCGCACACCTCATCAGCTTGAGCTAAAAGAGTCACTCGTAGCTATCAGGATCTGCACAACTGCATAACAGGAAGACAAGGCACATATTTTGCCTGTAGGTTTTATAGATACCTGGTAATAAAAAAAAGAACAGTAAAATTCAAAAATCCTGTGTTCAAATTTTATGCTCTGCCCACACTTCTTGTGCAATCATTTCGGCCAGTCTTAATTTCAATTTCTTTCTTGCCTCTTTCTCCTTTCTCATTCCTGCTTTCCTTTCTCAGACTACATCCTTACTTTCCAGGCCTCCCATTCTGCCTCTAAATTTCAATCTTAATCTAATTTTAAACCAGATCTAGTCCTTCAATTACAGTTTGCCACTTAAATACCATACTCAGGTTCTGCAATCCATCATACTCAGCTTTCTTGATCACTCCTTACAGACTTGCCTGTCTTTCCTGTCTTTGAAACTTAGTTTCCAAGGGAATTTTATTCCAAATTCAGTCTCCCTCTTCAATATCTTCTCCCAGTATATAATGCCAAGCTTTTTCTTATTTTTTTTAATATGTACAGGCTTCTCTGCTGAAGTCATTAACAGCAAACCTGATTTCTCCTCTTCAGTCTCTCCTGCTCCCGATCTCTTGGCCCTGAACTTCCTTTGCACTGCCAGCATCCCTTCCCCATCCTACTGTCAACGACGTAATCTGTACAAGCTCCTACCCATTTCCGCAAGGCATGAAGACCCCAGCTCTCTTCAGAACTCTTATAAGGACCTAGTAGGCCAAATGGATGAAAACAAGTTTGCCAGATGGCAGCCTGACAGGCTAAGTCAGGTTAGACTGATAAGTCATTTTTGTCTGTTCTGGTTGGTTGTATCTTTCTTACCCTGTGATATTACCAATATAGAGAAAAGCTTACGAATTGTCATGAAGGAGTAGAATAATGTTGGCAAAACTATAGCAGCACAAGCCTCAAGAAAAGAGGCTGCTATACATCTATTTTGTCATTATATTCAGTATTTATCTTGTAACAACTTTGTGAGCATAAAGACATATGCCACCAGAAGTCTACAGCAGTAGTAATAGTTGACTACAATGATAGTATTTTCAGTGAAAATTGAAGATAAAACATCCCTTCTCTGATGTCACAGTTGAAGAATTAAGTCCAAACAGACAAAGCCAGAATGTACTCTGTTAAGGGTAGGACAAGATTATCATCGCAGCATCAAAAGAGATGTATTGTACTTTCAAATACAACAAACGCAACAAGGCAACACTGTGACCTAGATCATCTTCATCCTTTAGTGTAGCCATCTACAAATGGCCAAATGCTTGTCTTTGTAGGAGCAGAATTTATTAAATATATGGAGGCTTTAAATACCACTGCTTTTAATTTCTTGCTGTTCTGGTATTTATCAAAAGTGGATGGGCTTTATTTGGCATGCAGGAGTTCTGCAGGAGCAGTCACTGTGCAGGACTGTTTCAACACCCCCGAAAACCCAAGATAGTGCAGATCCCACCAAAATACACAGCTTCTCATCCTTCTAAATTTACCGGAAAGGCTGGCTTCTGTAAACAGTTCAGCTAGCTAAAGCTTCCCCAGGACATGCTCTCCTGCACTGATATTCTCCTCTGTCTCCTCTTACCCACTGCCAGCCCTCCTGCTGCCAAGGGAAACAAAAAACCAGTCCTCACCTCTGTCTGACCAGAAGACATTCTATAGTCCAAAACAACAGGAAGGGGATGTGTGAAGAGCAGAATTGCACCTCAATTATAACTGTTACAGTTATTTTTAATACTAATTCTATTCCACTTTCCATTATCTCCGCTAACCTCTTCAAAACTCAAAAATAATTTATTTCCCCCTACTGATTTGGCCATTTCCATCTGACAAAAATTGATTCCCTTGCACCCCTCTGTTTCGGATCCAGCTAAAATTAATGCATTTTTAATTTGCTTCCTTTGAGCCCTAGCAAGATCAAAGATGGTAACAGAGCTCTGGGAATTTTGCAAAATTTGTCCTTAGTACTCTGATAACAGAATGACTGTATTCTGAATATTATTGTTTATTAATTTCCAGTAACAGAGGAGTGGATATATAAAAGGGTGAAAATAAAATAGACTTTCCAAAGATTTATAAACACCAGTTAACAAGAATCTTCAACTAATTCAAGACAATTTAACTCACTTAGTTCCACTCTCCACTGTACTAATATGGAGTGTATTATTATTATTGTTATTTAAAATTCTGTGTATTTTCTCACACTCAGACAGATATCCACTCATCTCTTCAAAAAGCCACGTTGTACACTAAAGTGTACAATAAATATACAGAAGCAAGCCTGCCCTATCTGATGAAGATAAACAGATTTACTCATCATATTCTCTCCCATACTTAACACCCACTTTCACGAAACGAATTAACCAATATTTTCAAAAGCCACACAGAGATTCTTTCACCCTGTGAAGAAATTTCACTGTTGGGAAACATTTTCCTGATGCAAATATTGAGGATGACAGGCAAAGGTGGTATTCCTAAAGGTTATACAGATTTTACTGTCATACTTATATACAGGTAGTAATTGAAGCGATCACAAATGAATAGGATCCACAGTACTTAAATAATTTTGGAACTTTGTACTCCTCTGATTGCAATGCCAGTCTGCTCTGTCATGGCACAACTAATTCAGAAAACATTAATGTGCTTTTCATGCAGCACTACATTTGCGCATTTGTCAGTTTAGATATTGTTTGAAAAATTTTTTATTTTCTGTGCATCCATAGATAGAAAATACTTTGGCTGTAAACTACATCTGCAGAAAATGGAAATGTCATTTTCGCAAGACATAAGTAAAGAATGGCATGTTTTCCAGCCAACTCCTAAAAACACTTCTATCTATCCTGGCAAATCAAAGACAGAAAATATATGACTAGTAAACACTTATCATGGACAGCTGATTCGTTTTACATTAAGAAAACTGTTGTACTTCATGATTCATGCTTGTGATTTGGAGTGAGATATCTAAATAAAGAATTCTTTAAAGTTTACAGAACGAAATGTGTTATTGAATTAATTCTAGAATATTGAGGATGGTGGGCTAATAGCCTTGATGTTTCCAGTATCACTCAGAGGAAAGTCATCATCCAGATGTCTGAAAGTTTATCTCTGATATACTGGTCAGTGTCTTCTTAACTGATCTTAAATAATTTTTAACATCCAGCTATGCATAAACAATTGCAATTTGTAGTTGTTGATAAGCCCCTTGAAGAACAGAGGCAATAAAGAATTTGAGGATTCCGTTTAATTAACAGACAGTGAAATTTAATATTGAGTAGCAACTTGAAGATCTAAAATGTAATGTTTAAAAAAAATGAAGAAAAGCTCAGTGACAGTCCATTTCAGTACCTGTTCACTCCTATTTGAAATAGTATGTATTGGAGAAATTATAAAATTCTGAGGATAACAAAGGTTATGAAGTTAATGCTTTTATGTGTTAGACTGTCAGTGTCTTGTGTAATTTAAAAAGATTTGTACCAATGTAGCTGAAAACATATTTGCAATATAAAAATTTCATTTCTCAGGAAGGTAAAATGCTGGCTCATCTTTGGTTAAAAAACTTAATTATAGGATGTGTAAGACCCTTGAAAAATATATATAAATATAAGACTCTGGTAGTATCAACTGATATGTTACAGTGGGCTCTTTGCACAGGTGCAGAAAGGGTGGTTTCCAGTTCACTGCACCCAGAGTACCCTGGGTTTGGTATAGAAATTTTTTATAATTTTAGTTAGTTTTAAGATATTTTGTATTTACCCATCATTATATTTTACAATGAATGATAATTAAATATTTGAGCAAACCTGACATGACCGAATAGGAGGGGGAAGTACTAGGTGGTTGTGTTGTTAGGGTGCCAGAGTAATAGATCCGGTTCCAGACACAGAATGTAATTCCTTAATAACCTCAGACATAAACCCTCTTAAAAACTGTTAACTCTCTCCCTGTCTGTCTAAAGTCCAGCCCTTTTAAGGGAATGATGTATCCCATTGTGGCAGACTCCCTACACATTGCAATTGTGGAAAAAATAACATAGTGCTAAGAAAAAAAATTAATAATAGAGCTCCTCCATGACCCCACACAGAGGGACACAGAGGAATCTGACAAGGTTTTGGAACATTATTCTACTTAATTTGGCTATATATGAGTCTTTATTGGTTATTAGAATAAAACTATTCAGATGCACATAGGAACTGCTTTTGGCACTTCTGCTCACTCTATAAAAATATTAATTTTGTTTTTGTTTCACGCACATTTCTCTTAATGTTTTTACTAGCAAAATGCTTTTTATTCAGTGATTTTCCAATTTTTTAATAAAACCATCTGATAAAAAGTACTTCATGTATGAAAAGAAGCTTCATGGGAAAAATATCATGAAGAGCTGCAATACTCCTAAGGTGAGCCTAATCCTTTACGGAAAATGTGCTCTACCAAAAATGACAGAGACAACTACTGAGGTTCAATTCTGATCAGTATTAAACTTATGCAGTTTCAATGATAATTAGAAATAGGAAGCTATAAGCAGCACTTTCTCTTGCGTCCTCCTACCAAGCCATCAGAAATCTGTATGTAATACCTGTGTCTCAGACAGACATCATCAGAAAACATTTCATAAAAGCTGTGAATCTACCAGAAGGAGACCTCTGGATGCTGAAGTGACATACTGAGAGAGAGCAGGGATCCTAATTCACTTTGACATTTTACAGCCCACTCCACTGTCCACATCTTATTATAAAGACTGGAGGGCTGATGCTTGACTCCAACACTCAGAGACTAAAGAAGAAACCAAAAAGCCCTAACATCAAACTATTCAGGATTTTTTAATGTGACACATGAACAGTCAGCATGGCTATGGCCATCCAGGACAGGTAGGAAAACAATCAGAAAACCGTATTAACAGGGCAACAAGAAAAGAGTCTATTTCTCCTCACCTTTTTCTTCATTTTTACGTTTTTGAAAATTGCATGGACTCTCCATGTTTTTGCAAACATTGCTCCAAATGCAGTTGTGTATCCCACTGTAAGAATCCATGTTCGGACCTAAAAATGTATATACATAAAAAAGACAAAGTTACTTAGATAACAAAATTTCAGCCACTTGTTTGTCAAGACCCTGAGCAAAAACAGAATCTGAAGAAGTTCACAAAAATGATGATATTTCAGAATTCCTCATTCATTGCTTACTTGCTTTTTTACTCCTCTGTCCATTCCCTCTCCAACTAAAACAAATCTGGATGCTGAATTAACAGTCTCTTTCATATATAAACCCATACATCACTTATAATATTCTATTTTTTTTTTTCACTTTTACTGTCATTGCAGATAGAGGAAAGAACCAGTGGACGAACTCAAGAGACAAGACTATAAAAAGCACTCAGGGAGCTAATATTAACAGCAACATTTTGAACAGAAAGGAACGGAGAAATAGAGATGTAATTCAGACTAAATAAGAAAAGACTGTACCATGTGAGATACACATCACTCAATGAAAAACCTGAGCATTCTGGAAAGATAAGAACAACAGCTTTTAAATTATGCTGTGGGAGTAGACAGCAAAACAGGAACATAGTCTTGGTGGGCAAGCCTCAGGAACAAGACCTGAGTCAATGATAATACCTGCAAATGGGGCATAAGAAAAAGGAGGTGGTGAGCTTGCACAGAGCAATGGTGTAATAAGACCCTGAGCTGGCCATAGCTTTGACAAAGACCTATCTAGACATTTTCCTCATAGTGAGTTTTCCAGAAAATACAGGAGATTTTAAAACTAAAACAGAATTTATGTCTTTAGCATAAAAATGAGACTAGGTTCTTATATTTTCTTTTTAATAGAAAAGCTTCAAATTGACGAAGAAGGACAGAACATAGATTAAAAGAGCTTTTTCTGCAATTCCCCCCTGCCCATAGCATCTTGTACACAGGCTCTTGTTTTCAGACTTGGTTTGAGCTAAGACAGTGACATTCAGAGTTGCAGTAATCTCTGCACAACCCTCTCTAATTCCTTGCAAGTTTCTGTTTTCATTACCATTCAGGTTTGGCTGTTTGAAAGCTTTTTTTTGCCCTGAACAGGCCATTTTCTTCCTAAAGATGGGTCAGAGGCTACAGAACATAGCAGGCAGAAGACCATGCGAGAGGCACAGCATGGAGCTGGAAGCCAATAGCTGAATCTGAGATCCTGAGAAACCACAAGGAGGAGGAATAATCTCATCCTCCATCTACAGACTCCACATGGACCAGCTCATAAAACGGGAGACTGCACAAAATTGAACAAAGAAGCAAAAAACCAAAGTACTGTACTTGCAGACTAAAAAATGGGGAGAGACAATGGCTAAATACAGGGAAAGGAAAGCTAGAAAAAGGGAAAGCCAGCCTTCTTTTGGCCATGTTGACCATGCATGCTTGGCCAATAGAGCTGCTTTGTGATATGAAAAACCAATCTGATTTAGAGGAACTAGGATATTCTAAGAAAGCACTTGGGAAATACTCTTTAGAGAACCTAAAGGCAATGCTTTTCATTAGAAACCAGCCTAATTTCACATCTAACTTCTGGAGAGTTTGGGATTTTTAATTCGTAGTTTCAGGATCTGCATATTGATGAGAAACTAGGTGTTCTAGTAAAATTCAAAACTTGACATCTAAGATAAACCTTATCTAAATACATGCTATCTATTTTTTGCCTTTCCAAACTTTTCCAGAATTTCCATTTTTGTATTCAAAACATGATCTTTTTCCACAAAACTTTCTGTGGAAAAGAAATTCTGATTTTTGATAGTGATTAGTGACTAGGTACAAAGACAAGAAAAAGAAAAAAAAAGATACACTCATTCAAAAATTATGATAATGCAATAAAATTACTGCAGTTCCTTAAAAAAAATAAATAAGATACATGTGGTCCATAATGGTGAATTAGCAAGAGAAAAGTGGTTCTTCACTATGAGATTTGTGAGGCACTAGAACAGGTTGCCCAAAGTTGTGGATGTCCCATCCCTGGAAGTGTTTAAGGCCAGGTTGGATTTGGCTTTGAGCAACCTGGTCTAGTGGGTGACATCCTTGCCTACGGCCATGGAATTGGAACTAGATGATTTTTTAGGTACCTGCTGACCCAAACCATTCTAGGATTCTATGAAAAGTACACGCAACACCATGAGTCTTAACACTAGAAAACGTTGCGACTGTGTATAAAAGACTGCTTAGATATTTGTACGTATATATTAACAACTTAGTGGCATCTAATGTTGTGGTTTATCTGTTGCATTGCTGATAAAGACCCTGAATGTAGAGTTCACTCATGGCTGGTTAATCTCACTATTAATAAAACCAGTAAAACAACTGTGATTAGATTCAAACTAGAGGAGTTTTGACACTTTGTGATATTCTTGAATGTGATATTGAAAAAGAAAGCCCCAAGCAAACAAAAAAAAAAATAGAAAAAATGAATAGATATTTAGGCCAGCAAAGTTTTATTTTTAAATTCAGCTTTTTTCAAGTCTTTGCTCATTAACCACTATCCTACATTAGGCTTCCATAAAACCACAGTTAGATAAACTCTGAGGGATTTAAAAAATACATTTCATATCAATGTGTTCATACTAGCCAGTCACATTTTTTTTTGACTTCACATCAATAACCATACTTTGCATTCAATCCTTTTGCTGCTATTAATAAGTATTCAGCTCTTTTGTGTATAGCTTAGTGGTATATTTGGCAAACAGATACATGGTATTTTCCTGTCTCTAATAAGATTCTGTTTTGTTCTCACTGAAACAGTAATTGTCTCTTGGGAATACTAATAAATTCAATTATGCTCATAATATGTTTCTAACTTCATATTCAGAAAAATATTATTTTTAGCATGTTTGATTCAAAAAGTTTTATGTATTCCTGTTTGGGATTGTGCATATTAGAATGACAAAACTACTGTCTGTATTGGAAACATCCTAGCTTAAATATACCAGGATTTTGTCAAAATGAGATCATGGTTGCTAAGAAGGAGTTGGTAAGTTTCAGATGAAAATAAATTTTTAATTTTGAAGAAAATGACCTCGAATTTGTCTGCTATAATTCATTAATGCAGCTGGCAAAATGAAAAATTCAGAAAACAGCAAAAGTCTGTGAAATTCTTGTATCTGCTCATTTATATCCTTAAATGTATTATATCTCCACATCCTTCTCATTTGAAAGGACATGATAAAAATATTAGTAATTGAAGAGCAGGACTATGATATTATAGAATTGATAAGTAATTCTCTCATGTTGGAAATTTATAACAATGTGTTTCACCAGAAGCGAAAGAAAATCACCCTTCCCTCAGCACCCACCAAAAAAGCAGGAAAATGTCTCTTTAGTAGACAAGAACTTGCATTCAAATACCTGTTCTTAGCTAGACACAAATCTGAGAACATTCTTTTTTCACTACAAAATTCTTGATGCCTTCAATTATTTTAGGGTGTACTTTCAATTATCTGCTTATACTTCTTGGTTACTTTTTTTTTTTTTAATAAGATGTGCTGACTATTTGAAACAGTCCTACAAATATTTTGTTTTCTATAATTCAAAGAAAACATGCAAGTGTCAAAGGAAATTATATAATTTGGTAAACAACAATCAAGTACTCCTACACAGATAGTAAAATGCAGTTTCCTATGTCTCTTTTCTTTTTACGTAGTACACTATTTTGGTTTAGGGTCTCTTCTTGAAAATTTCATGTAGGAATATGTGCTTTTTATAAATTACTTGATAGAAGCTCTTACTGTGATAACTAAAAGAACTAGAAATCTTTCACCTGGTGGATAACACAGCTGACAAACAGTAAACACTGGAAGTACAAAGAAAGAGATCTTTCTGATAATGTTCCAGACTTGAAGGAGATGTGACCTTTATTTAAAACAAAAAAACCACTACCTTTGTCAAATATTAATCTATACACAAATATTGTAAGGTTCAGCTAAAGAGTCACTGCATCTATGAACAAAGATGCTCCTTACATCTTGTAGGAGCATTACTTTTTATTTTACTTTGGCAGTAAAACAGCTGTTTTTAACCTATCCATAAGGTGATAAACACCTTTTATTTTATCAAGGAAGACAATTCTTCTACCACATAATAAGCATGGATAGGTTAACAATCTTATACAAAATTACTTTAAATTCAATCCTATTTCCTCTCAACCTTGAGCTTTAGCTGGCTAGTCTGTGTTTGCTGCTATTTGATATCTTCACACAAATCTACCTGCACCTCTCCCATCATCTCATTACAGGAATGCTGAAGTGGTTACTATTTATATATCTGTGTAACAGACATAAAAGTTACCTGATACTACTGCTCATTATTAATAAAAGAAGCAACCTAATTGTGAACAATGAGTTAGTAGGGGGAAAGTAGTAAGTGGTGAAAATGCCAGAAACACTGAATAAAAAAGTAAAAGTCTCTGTTTACATATTCTAAGAATGAAGCTTACAAATAAAACCAATATTTTAGGTACTGCTAACTTTCAGATAAAAAACAATATTATTTGAATTGATTTTAAATATCGAATTTTAATATAATTACAATTCTATATAACATTATAAAATTAGGTTATCTTGGGAAATGAACTGAATACATGAAAAATTTTCATTTTTCAAAAGTTCCATTATTTTCCTATATTTGACCACCACTGCTTATGCATTCAGAAGACCACACTCTTATGATTTGGCAAGGAATGCCTGGGAAGGTACTGAGTTCATGAAAACTGTAATAGCAATTTCAAATGTAGTTGATCAAGGAAGTGATGCATTTTACTGCTTTGTTAAATTGAAAGAAAAAATATAATCACCTGAACTGAATACACTACACACTTTCTTTTTTAATGTTGCAACTTTGTTAATTCTATGTTAATCCAGTTTGCCAATATCAAGCTAAAAAAAAGAAGATGGGATTAAAGACTCAGAATGAAGAATAAAGAACCCCAAATATCAGCACAAAGAACCTTTATGTGTTGTGTCAAAAGCTTTGAAATTCTTACCACTTCTCTAGGTGACTTTTTGTTTTAAGTAACAGTTATTTGAATGGGATAGTGAAATTGCTTGGTTCTTTAAGAACTCCTTCTTCAGTTAGTCAAACATTTAGATTGTGTTCCTTCAGAGGACTCACTCAGGTTTAAGATTCTTGCAAACATACTTTTTCCCATCTGAAGATGTTAATTCTTTTTTTATAAAACTTGCCAATCTTTCTTTTGTAGGACTTGACACTCCACTCTCCAGCTTTGTTTATGAGACTCAGATTGATTCATTTAAGGAGTATCAATAATGAGCCAGCTCTACAAATGCCCTGGGTAGAAGCTTGCAGTGCCCACAGGCTTAGGCTGCAGCTGAACATTACTGCTGAGCAGTTTGGTGGCATCTCAGTACTAGATTTAGGACTTAAAATGAACAAATGTGAGAATAAACCATGCTGTGGATTTAGCCCTGGAGAGCACAATTGTCTTTAAGTGGACAATTGCATTGATTTCTGTGGAGTACTCATGAGTTGAAAATTAAACACCTTAAATTTTTCTTGGAAAACTGGGGACATAATGGATAATTGTGATGAACAAAAATTTGTCATCTCAACAAGTTTTCACTGGTTTATGATTCCACTTCTACTAATGATGGCAAAATTGATAGTGTGAGTACAAGCGGACCCCAAAGAATGATTATACTTTTCTCATTTATATCAGACATCTTTGACAAATTTTTATGACTTTTAACTCATTTTTTAGAATTTGTGTGGCACTGGCACAGATTCCTGTAAAACGTAAGTGGCAATAATGTTAGAGAATTGAATCCTGCTGTTTTCACATAAATTAAATACAGAGGTTCACTGCATGCTGTGAGATCTCCTGCAGTGATTTCTTAATATCCTTTAGAACATTTCTCAGAGTTAATCTACGGATAGTGTAAAAGATGTTATCATTTCTCCTGTTTCTATAAGGGGGCTTTAAAAACTGTCTGCTGTTTCTACTGAAGGAGAGGAAAACATTCTAAAAATATTACCTCAATAAAACTCTGGCAAGGTTGTGGTGTATTTGCTTCAGTATATGACATAATTTTGTTTATAGGATCTATTCAGCCTTATAACTTTTGTCTGTATTCTTTTTTCTTTACCCTCAAGAAAATGTCATTTACTAAAATAGAAGCTGATCAGGCTCATGTTAAACTCAGTAACAGAAATGCTCTTGAATTAAATAGGAGTGAGATCAGTCTCAGACTGAACAACAGTGAGAACAATTATGGAAGTGATTATACAGAAAAGGGAGATTAAAATTAACAGTTAAACAATTAAGTAGGAAATAAACTGAAGAATACACACAAAATTAAAAAGGCCAGACGAAAAACACAAACAAAGGCTCTGGTTTCCAGGGACAAAAAAATAGATTAGAGGTCTAAATCCTTTTGCAGTTCAATAGAAGTTGACTGTCTGTCTGTCGGATTTTCTTTTAAATTCCTGGCCAAAACAAAACAATTTGAGCAAAAACATTAGGCACATATAAAGTTTACAGACAGGAAACATCCCCCCCGCCAAAAAACCCCAAACAAACAACCCTACAACAAGCCAAAACAAAACGCTGAGTTTTGGGCAATGCTTGAAGAGCATAAAGGGCATGAATAAGGACCACATCATCGACTACTATCCAAATATCAAGGCCAGATGCTATTTGGTAGCACAGGGTCTAGTCCAAGTGGCTCTTGCCCACAGAGAAAACCACAGCTTTAGTGGTGGTGCTGCCCAGATGTTTTCCTCTGTCTGTTGCCTCAAAATTGGTTAAACAGAGAAAATGCAAAGTGACAAGTGAAGACAAAGCTGAAACAAATAAATAGACAGGAGGTTTATGCATCTTCTCCCTTTCCCTGCTTTATCATTAGAAGCAAGTCCCTCCTTTTAGAGCAGCTCTCAGCAAGCTTTCAGAGTTTTAGCAAATTGCCCACCATCCCCCTCACCCTGTGGCCTGCTTCCATCCCAAGGAACTCATTCCATAACAGCTCACAACTGTCTTTTCCTGCCTGTTCCTCACTACAGTCTATCAGTCTCTGATGTGTTTTTCAGGATGTCTCTTCAGTCTTCTATCACCCTGCAATCCCCACCCTGCAGAGGTTCAGGGTTTCTCTAGAAAAGGTGAAATGTCAACCATGGAGTTCCACCTTGCCTAGCTGTTCTCTCAGCATGGTAGACATAAGAATATATAAAAAAAAAACTGTAAAAAAGAACAAAACCTGCCTTTCACATTGTTGCAATACACAGAGTCAAAAGTGCTCGTGACCCATAATTAAGAATAATACTAGTTGAAAACTCCAAGTGCTTCTGAATATCTGGATATATTTAAAGGTCACATTTTAAAATGCACCTTTGAGAAGATATAAGGTCAATAATATCTACTGTTGCCATGAATGTACATGTCCTCAAGATGTTTGACTGAGAAAAACACAAATTCTGGGTAGTCACACACATGCTGCAGTAGGGAGCTGGACTTTGTCAGTGGTCTGACAAATTGATACCTGTACTCTCTCCTCTTTTTCTGTCTCTCCATGCCACCCCACTGTTTGGTTTCTTCTGTCTGTACAAAGACTGTTTCCAAATGCCTACATCATGGCTGAGAGAAACCAACCAACCAACTGAAATCTGAGAGCCTGAGCAGAATCTGCAGTGTGCAAAAACCTTCACGCCTTTATTTGCTTTATCCAAGCCAAAATGCTGACCAGGCTCAGTGAGATCACCTGAAATCACAGAACATCTGCATATAAACTATGCTAACTAATGAGATGAACAAGATAAAGCATGCTTCATTTTAGTGCCTATGTAAATTGCAAGACTTAGATCCTCTTATATTTTATGTGACACTTTTGCAGAACACTTTGTAGTGTAAAGGATATTGAAAGGCAATTTCTATCTGCAGAATAGATATCTCCTAACAAAACATGAATCCTATATTCAGTTATTCAAGAAAGATCATTTGCCCTTTCCCAGTCACCACAATGACCCAGTGCAGCACACTCCCCAGGAGGAAGTCCTGCTACACATCAGAACTAACACGACTGAGGAGAAGAGCTGTTCTCTCTACTACTACCTAATGAACCAGGCCTTTTTTTGTGGAACTATGGGTGATTGCAACATGGAGTACTTAAAACATCTTCGGTCACAACTTAATAACTGGATTTACTTATTTGAGGAAGATGCATAACAGAGAAGATTATGGTAGTCCTCAGGACCATAGTAGTCTTCATCCCATAGCAGTTCCAACTTACAAAGACATTACTCATCTTAAATACAAATCATGAAATTCTCAGTGGAATGTATTACAGAAGTCTAAACGTTATGATCTTATCTAATATTCTCTCTATTTTAAGTATCTCTATTTAGTATGTCACCTTAAACTCTATTCATAGGATATGTCACTAGCATTGCTAATTTTGAGTCTCTCTCTTCCACATAATGAATGCTTTCAAATATGTTTCCACTTGCTTGCATTTTTCCAGTTGGCATCACATCTCATTTCACACACATACTTCTAACTTCTTCCTTTTTTTTTTTTTCCTATGATACCATGGTAATTCTGAGATTAAAAACAAGGATAAATCATTCTCATTCTCTCTCTCTCCCATATCTGAAACACTTTGTACTTTGGCATACATACACATGTAACGAAATATTGTATTGCTTTTTCTTGTTCTGTGCAACCAATAAAGTTGCTATTAAGTAAGACATGATCTAATGGTTCAATAATAATACACTGACCACTTTCTCAGAACTCACTGCTCTGGATCATTTTAATTCTATATAATTGGAGTTGTAAACTATGATACGTAATCTCTAATTCTGACATGGAACTAAATTATGCTACATTTGCTATTATGAGTTCTTACTGTGAAAACACAGAAATATTATGTATTTAAATATACTTGATTACTTTTCCATAGAAAACAGGCATACCAAGATAAAAATGAGTGTATTTGGGAACCAATTATCCACTCTATCACTCTGTCACAGAGTCAACATTATATAATTTTAAAGACTACTATAATACTTTTATTCAGCAAATTATTTGACTATATGTTTAAAGTGCTTTGCTGACTCTTAACTACATTTAACACTTGTTTCTATGTTTCAGCATAATGACTTATAGACCACATCCTCCTACACTGAGTGCCTTACAGAGTGGGAAGTGGTAGTACAACTTATCAAATAAATTCTTTGAAACTTTCAGGTGTTACTGGTGTAATTTTGGATCCTGTTTCAGTGTCCTCGGAATATGATAGTGTCTAAGTTTGAGACAAATTAGGAGGAAACACAGCATACAGCATTAGGCATATGCCACATATAGACATAAACTGTAGAAAAGTGAAAAAACAGCTGAGGTTGCAAAGCATTTCACCCTCCAAACAGCACTACAAACAACATGCTCTAGAGGAAACAAACCCAACAGAGTTGAATGTAATGCCTACAATTTGGAAACCATTTTTCCTGAATTTGTGAATACAGAATAATAGAATGGCCTGGATTGTAAGATACCTTGAAGACCACCTGTTTCCAATCCCCTTGCTGTGGTATGAACACCTTAGTAAACAGACGTTTTAAGGACCTCTTATAAGTGTTGCCAAAAATTGTCAGAAACTTAAACAGAGACCATATATAACACATCTAATTTAGTACACTGGCTATTGTGTATATACTTCTACCCTGGTGAGAGCTAATCACTTCTGAAATACAGAAGACAACAAGGGTGATTACTTGGCTTAGACAGGGGATAACACTAATGACAGCTTTACAGCTTTGCATGTGCTTATAAAACTTGAATGAAAATTTTTACTTCCCTTCCAAAAAAATATCTCCCTTCATTGACATGGCTCTCCTCTGTGTCTGAGATACAGTTGTTACACCTCGATGACTTGCCTCAATGGCTTTTTATGATCATTCTCAATTGTAACTGTTTCTTTTAAAGACTAAGCCACAGTCTGAAATAAAATGGGAATCTTAAACTAATCTCTCATGGCTAGAATGACTAATTAAAACCATGCATTTCCAGGGAGATGGATGATGAAGAGAGATTTGTCCTGGCCTGATCCTATAAGCACTGGTATCTGTTAGCAGACCTTATGAAACCACTAAGCATATTGCCCACTTGGGAATCGGGATGTTCATGACATGGAGCCAAATGTACACTCTGTACCCAGCACTTGGTGGATGCTTTGAGGAGAGGAGGAGAGAGAGAAGAGTTATTCAACAGGTAAGTGCGTTTGCCTCTCGTATTTATGAATTTCCCAGCATTAATTCAGAGTTTTCTAGATACAATAAAAGTGCATTGCCACAGTCAATGGTAGCCATGTAGAGATGATGTCTAAGAGAAGCATAAGCTGCCCCATTAAAAAAAAATACAGTTGGGGGGGAAATTTTGTAGGAATTGTTTTAATGAGTAGGAAGTTGGAAAAACCTTCCCTATCAGTGGTTACTGAAGGATTTGTTGCATCTATGACTGTAGTACTAATTGCTGACAGAGCTGGGATGCATAAGATATATCAGTAGCCATGCACAGGAAAACATTGTTAGAAATGCTTCTGTACTGGACTGAAAACCTGGAAAGTCAAGATTGGGAAGAAATCTCAGACTCTGCTCTGGTTATACAGGATTTAAATATGTAAAAAAAAACCCCAATCTCTGCTTAAGGCATGTGGTGAGATTTCTTAATCAAAGTTTGGCTTTAGGACACAGCATTCTCCCCCAACCCTTTCTTTTATTGGTTACCTAAGTCGAGTAGGTGTTTTACTCAAGTGCAGATCTATCCCTTTATGGCAGACAAACAGACCTAACATAACGTGACAGATACAAATTGGAATAAAAGGAAGAGGTATGTAAGGTTAGACAAAATAAGCAGCCCACAGTTAAATTTTGTTGCATTTAGAATATGAGAGTAGTGATTGCATTTTGAGAGGCAGATTAGAGAAAAATAGGATAGAAGAAATGCTCTAGCTCAGAGGCACAGGATCTTGGATGTTGGTTCATTTTTCAGAGTTAAGACTGAGCTGTTTTACATGTAAAGAAGGACTCAAATTTAGTCTTATATAGCTACATTTGGTTGGAAATCTGTTTCCTAGAACAGCTAGATGCTGATAAGTACCTCTGGCTCCCACTTTCCTTCTGTTCAGCAGTGCATGGCTGCTTCCAGAGGAGGGTTGTATCCCAGACATATGATGGCCTGCAGCCTGGCAGTGAACTCAGGAGTTCTGGATAGAAGCCCTTCAAGGTTGAGCAGACATCAGGACTTAAAAATTGCGTCTCCTACCACAAGATCCTTCTGCAATGGAGGATGAGAAAAGAATGGGTACTGACATCAACAACTAGCTTCCTAATGACACTTCTGCTCCATCAGAAGCTATTTCACAAAAAAGGGCATAATTCCCGGATAAAAAATGGATGATGTCTTCTTCCACTTCTTATTGGCCCCACTGTATTCATAGAGTTATAGACTAGTTTGGGAGAGGTGAACAAGATCATCCTTTTCAAATCTTTAAGGGACCTCTTTCTACTAGCTGCATTGAGAATTAGAGCTCCAGTTGTAGGAAGACTGGATATTCTTTCCTTGTCCTTTTCTTTGCTGCTAAAGTTTAAGTGTCTAAAATACAGCTGTGTCCAGGCCCAGCTAAGGAAGGTACGACTTTCCTCAGACAATCCTGTACATTCACCTACAGTATATCTTCTAGTCCATCTTGGCATGTGCTACAGAATCTCCAGTGTTTTGAAATGGTCTAACTCAACAGGTCACATGGTGTTTCACTTCTGTAATGGTTCTAGCCAGTAGGGAGGGCTTCAGCTGACATACTGGGATGTATCTGCAGCAACCAGCTTTAGGCATCCAACTTTCAGTAAACTTGGCTTTAGGCATCCAACTTGAAGTAAAATTCCTCTCTTGCCAGTCATGACACCAGAAATTCAGACTCCTAAAAACAAAAGGTGCTGTGAACTGCAACTTTCTAGAGACATGAAGAAGAATCCAAACGATAGTGAAGGTAACTCCTGAGTAAGTCTGATATTTTTCAGACAACAGGTCAAGCAGAGTCTTAGAATTTTTTGAGAAGATATATGGGATAAATTTAAATGCTGTTTTATACTGCTTCTGGAAGGAGCATCCTTGCAGTGAAGTTCTTGCCCTTTCCCTTTCTTTGAAAAGGTCTCTGTAAGTCAGAGTAAGTGCATATCACACTGAACAATTAGGACATTACAAGTTTCTAGATGGACGTATTAATTTGGTTTCAGAGTTGCTTGTTTCGATTCAACTGGAATGTATGCTATATGGATCTCAGCTTGTGAGAATTTATAGCGTAGCCTCAAAATAGTAGTAGAAGTCTTTGGAGAATCAGCCAAAGAGGCCGACTAAAGAGATCTAGACAAGCAGCAGTCAGGTAGTTTACAATAATATGGAATGTATAAAGAAAACACAGTAGCTTTACAGGTATTACAAATTGTCACGCTATCAACACAACCTTTAGTAAATCATCTTCATAGACATGATTTCAAAACAAGAATATACATCTACCCCTTCAGTCTGAGGTCAAATCTCAATGCACCTGAAGCTTTCTATAATAACAATAACAATAATAATAACATCAACAACAACAACAACCACCAGCACAATAATGAAGCTTTACGCATGTTTTAGAATTTGGTTCCAGAAAATATCCCAGGAAAGAACTATGAGAATCAGCGATTTAACGGAATGACACATCCAAACTTTTCTGTTTGCACTCCTCACAGAGTTTCCTGTAAGACTGAATTCAACTAGAATTCAACTAGAATATATGGAATTACTTACTGTGCAAAGCGTCTCAAATGTCTTTTCGGAGACAAAGGATCCATCAAGACCAAAAAGAAAAATAGACGCATAAGAAAGCATTCCTCCAAGGATAATAAGGTTGTTCATGTAGGGACTGGACATCTTTATTAGTCTATGGACAAAAGGTGATAGTGCATTAAAGAGGAAAAGATTACTGCTAGGCTACAAGAGCAATAAAGAAGAGCTTTTTGTAACCATGCAAACAGATAACTCTTCTAGAACTCCATGAAATCTATAGGCATGCACACAATTTGCTGTTTTATAAAGTCTAACATTGTTTCAGGTTTTTGAATGCTTGGTAAAAAGACCTCCTCTTTTGCTGATGGATTAATTAGCTAGGGTTAATGTTATTAGCAGACAGTCAAACATAAATTAGAAAATTACACTTTTCAGACAGTATAAAAGAACTTAAATACAGTCTGTTTCAATGTGAATATATTGCCCAGTGATTTCAATTAAATAGTTCTAAAATACCATCTTTTCACAGTTCTACATTTTCCTTACATATATATGTAGATAGATACATATACGTGACTGGTTCTACAAACACGACATTAAATACGAAAGAATTTGTGATAGAAGTAACATGAATGTCTTACTTCTGATTTCTGTTTTTGATGTTAAAGAACAAGAAAGCACTGGCCATTATCATTCCCAGGATTGTGAGGGCAGAGAGGATGCTGTAGAGAGGCAGGGAGATTTTGCGCAGCTCCTCTTGTATAATTGTTTTGTCCTTCGGAGGCTCAAGTCCTTGAATTACATGAAGAAAAAAAAGGCTAAAGCTCAACCAGATGTAGACTTTCTGCAAGAAACTTTGCCTCAACTAAGTACTATACCTTGAATTAGCACACTTAGCAACTGTGAACCACATCAGTAATTGATGAAATCATTGACTTTGACAGACATATGTTAGTCACATTGATTGACATGAATATTTGCATTTCTGGAGCAGGTAAATATCCCCTTTGGAAGAAAAACACAACAAAACCCCAGTGCAGAACCCCATATATGCTAACTAACCTCATTTTAAATTAAATAAACACTAAAATGCATACTATGAGTGTAGATTTTACCAGAAGGTTATGCTTTTCTGAAACAAGTGACAGAGCAATGAGTAGAAACCAGAAAGCATCATTTCTGTGCCCACTGTGGTTGCCAGAGCAAATTCAAACAGCCTGTCTGGAGGCCAGCCTTAGTGTGGCATCACTGGGACAGGGATTGATGGTCCTGGGGCTAAAATGTGGTCCTGGGATGTGGGCATGGTGGGGGAAGCCCTGGGAGGAGGGAAGGGAGGGTTGTTGGTGCCCTCAGGATTCTACAGAAGGGAGCAATATGGGAAAACGGATAGCAAAAGTTTTATAGGGACAGATCCACTTTGCTAATCCCTGCAGATGTGGATTTGAATGTCTGAACTCAAAAACTATGTTTAAAGCTGTTTACTTCATCGACAGTCAGCTCCAACTAATTAAAGGCTTCTTGGTTTAATGAGGAGAATCACTTTCCGACAACTGCAACAAAGCTCTGCATCCCCGACTTCCCACACTCCATTTCACCTGCTTACTAATTTTTTCCTTGGTGCAGGAGATTGGCAAAAGGCCTTTTGCATCACTGTCTTCCTTCAAAAACAGATTTGTGTGCTCTACAGTTCCTGAGCCTGTCCTTTCGCATCCACTCTCCATGGGGCTGCAAGGGCCACGGGGCCGAGCAGCTCCATTCACAGCATGGCTGAAGCAGAAGAGGATCTGTGAGTGCCTGACTGGCAGCTGCCATTGCTAAAATTTTACATCCACTCTTCTGCCTTGCACCTGAAAGAATATTCAAGGATTTGTACAATAAAACAGCTTTACCCGTAAGAGTTAAGTTGAAACAATTCAGACCATGGAAACTTGCTATCCTTTGGTCTTTATGTCCGGCTTCTCAGAAAAAAAATTCCTTTAGGCAATCACAAAAAAGTGGCAGTGAAGGGACCATTTGTTGATTTGATATTGGAGAAAAATACCTCAGATTTTCCTCTTTCCCTCCACATTGCATGTGTTTACAGTCCATGGCAATTCATAAAATTAGACAAGTAACAAACTAAAAAACCAATAAAACACATGCCTGATTTAAAAGAACTAACACAAAAAAATAAAACCTTACCCTACTGTTTCTAAACTCTACAGAGTATATTGATGGTTTGTAGTAACTAAATATAAATAAACAGTGAGTCTACAAAACGTATTTTCTTGTTTGTGCACTGGTCGTTCAATTCTGTTGCTTCCTGTTGCTGTGGAATTTTATGCAATGGTTTAAACAGGAATATTTTTACTACTCTCTACTTCAAATACTTAAAGTTACTAGGCTTCTTATACTGACTGGAAGCCAGTGTCCTCCACATTGAATATCCAACTGTCTCAATGAAAAGCTAAGACGAGTAAAAGGAAAAGATTCACTGTGAGTCACATAATACGTCTTAAGAAAACCATAACACGGGTTATGGGTGGAAAGACCACCTTTAGATGTGGTCAGAACGACACCTAGCAGTCTTGTCCTGAAAAAAGACAGTACAGAGACTTTTCCCCATCATATACTGTCCTTAAAGGCGAGGAGTTATGAATAAATGCTGTCTCCTGTAACTTGATTCATCCTGCATATATTCTCTGGAAATTAATGGGACTGAATCAGTATTCAGCTACATCATTAGTTCCTCCTTGCAGCAAAAATAACCTGTCGGGTCCCAGACTTTGGCAACTGGGACAGATTCCGCACTCTCCATTTCCAAATCCCCATTCTCCAGAGAGATCTGAGAAGTTTGCATAGCTGTACTCTTTTAAATCCAGCAGAGGATACCAAAAGGAAAGGTGGAAAGCTCCAGCAGATGGACAAGTAGTCACGAATTAGATCACTGCAGTGAAAATCCACCCATGTTCATGCAAACCTTGGGTGTTGGGACCTACTGGAGGTAGGTGTAGGAGAATACAACAGTACAACAGCTTGATACTCATCCAGCTCGCCACTCCCAGGGGAAAATCACACAGAACTCACAACGCCGACTTCACTTTCTCTCATTGAACTGCACCATAGCAGAGCTTAACATTAAATCTTAAAAATTAGCTGTGAAAATAATGTATATGCCTATATTCAGCAGGAGACACCCTTAAAACTCATTTCAGCTCACACCTGGCTTCTATGACCATGGGCTCTGAAAACCCTGGGTATGCCTGAACTCAAACTTCTTGAGGGGAGAAGTCTCTATGTTATCTTTGGAGCACCTTGGGATAAAAACCAGCAAGATACAGCAACAAAGGCTATATGTCTGCTGTGGACCTTGGGAGTGCTGCTGGTCTGAAAACCCTCTCTGGCCCTGTTTCACATGGGCCGTGTTAAAGCCAGCCTTGGTATTTTGAAAACCTATTTTCTAACTACCTAAGAGACACCTCCCAAAGAAAAACAACCATCTCCTCCTCTTGTCTGCAAACACAGAACATGAGAGCATTCCTCAGGTGAGATGAACTGGGGGAGTGGGAAATGGGGATGAAATAGAACATTATTCATTGGTGAAGAACCTGCTTGTCGAAATATCAAAGAACATTTGTGTACACATATAAATTTGATTTTGCCCTACCACTGGAATAAAAAACAAGTATACGATAGCAAAACATTCCAATTTTCTGTACAGAATTTTATTTTTTTAAGCTTTTTTTCCCTTTTACTTTCTTTGATATTAAAAATCTTAAAACAGTTTTTTAAGAGCACACAGTGTTACAAACTACATACAGCTATCCAT
The DNA here is from genome assembly GCA_013397725.1 of Rhagologus leucostigma. Taxonomy (NCBI): domain Eukaryota; kingdom Metazoa; phylum Chordata; class Aves; order Passeriformes; genus Rhagologus; species Rhagologus leucostigma. Next base: position 241,862 of record VZTD01005080.1, read on the forward strand.
GTTACTCCTGTACTTCTTTCCAGTTTTGTCTCCTACCTTGGAACCTGATGCTGTTGTTGATTATTACCAATTTGTCATCCACAGCATTGTATTCTCCCACCTTTACTTCCTTTTGTTCTGCAGAGAAACAAACAAGAGTGATTGTTTATGGCAGTTCACATGTTCTCAATTATTTAACTGATTTTGTCTTCTTTTTTGACAGTATGTCAAAAGGAAAAGAAATATGAAAGAATAGGGCATGAATAATTAAATCAGAATGCCAGACTGCTAACATCATTAAAAGAAATATTTCTGATTCTTGAAAGAAATGTAAAGTATTTTCAAGAACTCATTTACATAATCAGGAAACTGTTATTGGACAGTCATCTCCAGCTTAGAGATCACACAATTTCTTACTGGCTCACACTATTCACGAAATTTTTACTGGGAGAACAAACACAGCTAAATCACACATTCCCTTCCCATTTAAACAACTAGGACATCTTGCTTTATGAAGTATTTCCCAGGAGAGTCATGGTGGCAGGCTCCAGCCAGTATGGAGTAGACAGGCTAGTTAGCAGATATGCTGGTAATCAAATCTCTTAATGTGACTGGGAATTAGCAACTCATTAGTACCCTGACTACAAAATATACTATGTTATATAATTAAAACCAACACGCACTCGAGCTAAAATTTTACAGTTAGTCCCATCTGCTATTTTTGGGACATCTCTGGCCTTCTCGTACCTGACAAAATAGAACATGCAGATAGAGGAATTTGTTTGTTTGCTGCCTTGGGCACTGTACCTGCAACTCTGACATGCATTTGTCCCACACTTCTGATAATATCTGGCATCAATTAATTTCTGCTATTTTTGTCAGGTTTTTGGTATGTCTTAGAAGTGCAGGAGCTTATCAAATTATCATTTTTACACTAAAACTTTTACATTTTGATGAGACTTACAAAACACAGGCCCATTGGCTAAAGATTTCTTTGAAGAGCTGGCCAGCAGACAAAAATTTCCTTTCAGACCTCTCTGGGCACACACAACCCAATTTACTTTTAAATTCCAAGCTCATGACCCTATTTGTGACATTGATTTTGAGAACCGATGATCTTGAGCTAGATGGCAAATTTGAAAAGATTGTATTCCACACAACAGCTCCACATTAACCTCTTCTCCTTTCTCACTCAAAGTGATTTTGCCTGTTCAGCTCTGCTGAATAGAGCAGCTAGCTCCGTTTTAGTAAAATCTACAGGCTGACTAATACTAATCCGATAGCTCACAGGAGGCAAAAGTTTCCTTAACACAAACCAGTATTTTTATTGTTATGTTGTTATACATACTGTTAGGTTGTTAAAATTGTCTCCAGTAAATTGTAGACTGGGCTGCAAATCTGGCAGAGAGTCCTAGGCATCTACTACACCCCCAACAAAAGCTGGAGTTTACAGTTCTGAAGACTCATTTGCCTTTCACATAAGCATGATCCACTTGGATGGTCCTAAGACCAGTTTGGAATAAAAGCAAAATTCCCTGGTGTCCAGCAGCAGTTTCCCAAAGCCCATCCACATGGCATCACATACCCTTAGAAGTGAATATAAGTTTATAATTTCCATCGCAGACTGGACATTCACTGTGAAATAGATATATGAATCAATTCTTGACAACCTTAAACAATAAAATATTCCCAGTAGTCACCTAAAAGCTAAAACGGTTAACGCTAAAACCAGAACCGATCCACTTCCATTTGTATTTGTAGCGTGATAGCTGTTACCTGTAGATCTAAAACATCAAAACACAACCCAGAGAGAAGAGAAACATCAGGATGTATACTGATGCACATCAGACGCCAGAGAGTCCACAGCATCTCCTGACACCAAGAGGGGATGACACACACTTTGGTGGTGGTCTAGCCCCAGCTTCACAGCAACAGGATAAAGTCTCATAGCTCGGATGAGCACAGAAGGGAAATGAGCAATTGCTCTGCAACCATTTCTGTATGGAGAGTTTACTGGGACTAGATGAGACGTGGGAAGCACATAAGAGGTGGAGAAGCATACACAAAAACAGTATAAATCTGTGGTCTGATTAAAGTACTGAAATTAAGAAAGTTTTCCTGTGATTATTTCATGTGACAGACAATGCCATTTCTTTTCAACATTTATAAATTCTTACATGGCTTCCTTCACAAGTGAAGTAACACTGAGAATGTGCCTTAAGAGGTGTTCTATAACTAGTCAGCCTGGGTACCAGGAGCTCGCCTTTGTAGGAATGGAGTTCAGTATTCAGAAACAAACTTCTATGGCAGCCTGAAGAGCAAGACTTTTGGGACTTAGAAACCCAAGAGTGTGGAGAAAAAACCCCCAACATTTATTACCAGGAAAACACATGATCAATGCCTTGTCCCTGACCAACGGGAAAGGACAGTTCATAGAGGACATGCCACACTTAACTGAAGTCAAGAAGAGCCATAAAGATATTTGATATCTTAAAGTAGTGACAACTGTGGAAATTAGTCTGTGAGGGAAATAAACCATATTTTTATTGAGAAGAAGGATATATTATCCATTTTATAGTGTGATTACAGAGGTGCTGAGAGGGAGACACAAAAAGGTTTTTTGTGATCTTTTGTTCTCCCAGCAAGGAGAACTACAGCTGCTGGTTTCTCAGATCCCCAAGCACAAGTGCTGATCAGTGACAAAGTCATTTTCAAATATTAATTAAAGGAAGCAAGGAGGCAGCACTGCGGCTGTCTGTGCTCTTGCATAGGTCAATACAGCTAAGGATGGGACTGCAGGCTCTACTTTTCTATATGCCATTCCCTTCAGTTTCCTTTTAGAATTCTGAATTATTAAAGTTAGTACAGTATTTGTATAATGTAGCTCGTGTCTGTCAAAACCTCTGAGTGCTGAACAACAGAAGGACAGGAGGGAGTAGAACTCCTTCAAAGAAACACACCAACAAAGTGCTTTTCAGAATATTCAGAATATGGTGCTGGCTTCTTTCTGTAGTGCTTCTATTATTTTTAACTAGATCTTTCCGTAGTCACGATAGAGAGATTGTACTGAAGCTCAAGTTAAAATGCAGAAGTAAGATAGGAGGGAAAATATACTGGGTTTGTGAGATAATGTTTGTCAGTACTGTGACAGGAGCAGAGAAATTTCAGAACTTGAATCTGAAGATGTTCTTTCACAGAGGGACAAAAATTATAACAAATAACCAACCCAGACAAAACTGGCCCAGAAAAATGTGACTGTAAATTATGCCTATAATTCTTACAGAATTACAAACACTTAATCCTTGTTGTTAACTAATTGTCATAGAATAGATAACTTATATGGCGAAGATGAAAGCCTCCTGCCAACAAAGAATGAGATACTCTTAAAGGTATATTAAAATGTTTTTTTCTACATATTTTATTACAGAATTTTATAGCCCACTTTAAGCAACTCCACACAAATTTGACACACTACCACTTAATTAATTAGCTCACATTTCACAAAGTTAGTACAGAGGATTTTCAAGACCATATCAGGTAGTTACATGTTGAATAAAAGCAAAAAAAAAAAAAAAACCAAAAAAACCCGCAATTGATATCAGCTGAGTAAAACAAACTTACCAAAATGCACAGCAGTATTTTGATTGCCAGTCTGACTGTTATCCACTTACACTGAGAATTTCCAGATGAGACTATGTTTAGTTTCAGTTCCTTTCACTATATGTCATAATTTCTATTTTCACCACATTTTTTTAAGTGTACTTATTCACACCTCATGAAGACAGTTTCTACTGAGAGTGTTCAAGGATGAGAGAAATGCACTTGGAATGCATAAGGGATGGGACAGATGGATTTCCTTCATTTTCCTCTATGTCTAGCTTTCAGTGACACTACATCTAAAGCTAATAGCATCCTCAATTATGTCAGTCTGACTGCAGTTGTAGAAATAACCCTCATGGTGATGCAATTAAGCCAACATAAAAATGTTTACACCAGTATAAGTAGCAGTACAATTTATGCTTAAAATAGTAAGGGCACTCTGAAAAAACACAGTATCCAACAAAGTTTAAAAAATATGTATACTGATATGTGATCACATTCATGAACCCCTATATGTCTGGTTGGATACACTCATGTAAAAACTACGGTCTAGGCTACCATAAAGCCGAATTAAATCTGCCCTAACACCACTGCAGTGCCCAAACCACATGGCTCCAAATGAAGATTAAGGATTTCAAAGCTCATAATAGCTTACCATAGCTTGACACTACTAAGAACACTGTTATGTCACTGCAGCTCTTTATAAACTTAGAATTCCATGCAAACTACAAAGAGAAATATGAGCAAGTGATGAGTATTCACTTTCCAACAAATACAAAGTAAATTTTAAAGTAAATTTAATAAACTTACCATGTACTATTCTCCAGATAACTAAGGGTCACAGAGGTTTCCCATCTAGACGACACAGGCTATTCTCAATTTAGAAGCAGCAGAAATACAATATTACATACAGCTGAAAGCATACAACATACCTAGGTCTTAGTTTGTTCTGAAAAAACATGCCTGCAAAAGGTGCTGTCTCCATGACTCCTCCTTGAAAAGCTTTTCAAATGTTTTTTATATAGCTTCTCCTGCTTCTCCACACAGTAAATGATCTCTGTACTCCCTTAAACCTTCCTATGACATCAGTTTAACAATCCATTCTCCCACTGTTTTCCGGCTGCCCCTCTTGCTTAACCATCCTAATTCAGGGGGAGTGATTAGATGCTTAGCATTTTAGAAAATCTTGCTGCATAACCAGCACTCAGCAGCCTATCTCAGGAACCAATATTGTTAAACCTTGTCCTACAACAGAACCATTTACTTCCTGAGCATTATTCCTTATTCATGCATTGCAGCTCAACAGGACTACTGGCAGCTTTAGGGAATACTTAGTCATCAAATCTCAGAAGAGTTTTGGAAAAATCTTTGCCAACAGGTGAAACTAAGCAAGGTCCATACACACCCGAGATACTTGAAGATCCTTAGGAAAAGAATGGCTCTAAAATTTGGAAAGTTTTTCTGGTGGCTTCAGCTGGTATAGAGTTAATTTTCTTCACAGTGGCTAGTACAGGGCTGTGTTTTGGATTTCTGCAGAACACAAGGTTGGTAATACAGAGATGTTTTTGTTATTGCTGAGCAGGGCTTGCACAGAGCCAAGGCCTTTCTGCTTTTCCTGCTGCCACACTGGGGAGGAGGCTGGGAGTGCTTGGGAAGTTTGGAGGAGACACAGACAAGGCAGGTGATCTCAACTGACCAAAGGGATATTCCAGGCCGTATGGCATCATGCTTAGTATATAAAGTGGGGAAGAAGAAGGGGATACTTGGAGTGACACCATGTGTCTTCCCAAGTAACTGTTACATGTGATGGGGCTGTGCTCGCTTGGGGATGGCTGAACACCTGCCTGTCCATGGGAAGTGGTGAATGAATTGCTTGTTTTGCTTTGCTTGTGTGCATGGCTTCTGCTTTTCCTACTAAACTGTCTTTATCTCAACTCCTGAGTTTTACGCTTTAATCCTGCCAATTCTTTCACCAGTCCGGCTGGCGGAGGAGTGACTGAGTGGCTGCATGGGGCTTGGCTGCTAACTGGGTTTAAACCATGACAGATTTTAATCTCAAATTTCAAATCAATCTCCTAGACATGAATCAAAAATCATGCCATGCACAAGTACTCACACTTTCAAAGGCACATCTGACCTGTCTGAAAGATCACCATTAGCAAGCTATTGGCAACTCGTTGATAAGTTCAGTCCAGAAAAAGGGTGCTCTGACACACTACATTATGGTGTCCTGAGGCTTGTCTCTCTCCAATTTAGCTTCTGCTCACATTCCCTTTTAAAGAGTGAATGCTTTTCTTTAACACTTTACACTGCCAGTCACCTAGCAATCATTTGTCACTGACAGGACTTAGGTCTTTCTCATTCCCTCTATTGCCTCCTGGGAAGGCTCCTGAAGAGATTATGGGCTGCACTGAGCAACAGCAATCCTGTGGCCAAGAGAGTTCAGAGAGCAAGTCACGGGAAAGAAGACAGGCCAAACACAAGCAGTGAAAAACCTAAGCTGGAGACTGCAAACTGATTCTAAGCCTAAGAACACTTCCCATATTTCAAGAAATTCTGTGCAAATTGCCTGCAAAGTCTCTGCTAACCTGCCATACCTGTCTCACTCGTTTTGAAAGCTGTTTCACAAAATAACAATCTACCACATGACTGGAAATGCTGTCTCTCAAATGCCTGTACAATACTGAACGAAACTAAGCGTCAGGAAAGCTAATTTCCTTCCGAATAAATACAGAAACATGTTGTGGATCATGTAGAAAGTCTTAGCAAATTAATGCAATCTTAACTTTCATAATATATCCTTGTCAGACAGGACTGAGAAGCTTTTCGGTTATCCTTATCACATATCAGCAATAACCAACACCAGTTGAGAGTTTCCAATTAAAAAAAAAGAAGATCACAATAGAAGCTTATAAATAATGAATGAGCAAAACCTTTTTCACGAATCTCATCCACTTGCAGGCAACCATTTCTTTGTTTAAACACAAAAATGCTGAGATTAAGAATCACAGTTCAAATAAGGAAGAAAATGTCAGGTCAGATAGAAGATTATTCTTCAGCAGAAGCTGCCAGAAAAGAAAGAATCAAGGAAGAAAAACACGTTACCTTTGCAAGGATTTGAATTGCAACAGTTTTTACCCTTGTAATTAGAGTTTTAAAATTTGTTTTGCCCTAATAAATACTACCTTCATCTTTAACTGTTGCATAGCTATTTCTTTCATTTAAAGTTTTATTTATGTGTTTTATTTATGAAATCCTGGATTTCACTGCTTTAGAAACATATTTACACACCATACAGGAAATCTTGAGTTATGAAAGCAATATATATAGCAAGTGGTGATTACTCCTCACAGCCAGTTCTCTGGCTGTAAATCTTTCAGTCATCCATAAACCAAAATAGGCAGAAAGGTCAAACCAGACAAAGGCCAAACAGGGCATACTTAGAGTCAGGATAAAAGCTAAGGAGTCTTAATCCTGGGTGTATTTCACTACGTTAGTAATGGTATTTAGCCAAAAGGACACAGCAAGCAAGTAAGCAAGTAGCACATAAAGTATCATTAAGTAACCAGAACTCATAAAAGAATCTAGTAATTTTGTAGCCCAAGAAGATTTTTTTATAAAAATTTCAATAATTTGCATTTTTACGAGCTTAAAAAATTATTTTTATTGATCCTTTAAAGCTTTGTTTTCACCTTCCTTATTACACTTCTGTCTCTTATTTGGTTTGTTAAACTGACTTCTAGCTTTACAGAGAAATTTAGTAATATAGTTCATATGGATTTAACACCTAAATATATTATTAGGTAATTATATATTATGTATCAAAGAGCTATATGATGAAATGAAAAAACAAAGACTGTGTTTAAAACAATTATTTCTTAAAATGTGAGTTGTTAACACCATCATTATAGCTTTCAGTCAGGAAACTGAGAAAGGTATAAACAAAGATAAGAAACGAATGCAGATCATCCATGAAGCGTGAAAATGGTTGTGATAAAGCAAGTGAGCAGAGCTTAAATTAATTCTTCAGAACAGAAGTTCTTGTTTCTTAGGATGCTTAATAAAATCCTTGATAGTTTGAAATGAGCTTGTACATGAGATCATTTTTTGGATTTAATAATTGTTGCACAAAATCTTGACTGATACCAAACTGTATAACTTGAAATGTATGTCAGCAATTTGAATCAACTCTATTAAGTAAATTAAAAGATAAAAATATATATTTAAGTGGGTATGGTATGATTATATTCTAGGATACTTGAAATAACTGCAACACCTTAGTCTAGCCAAGGGTTCTTCTGTTCTACTGTTCATTGTCTTTTATGATTTGATTAACTTTTCAGAGAACGCAAATCCTCATCATTCGGGGAGTTTATTTGCCAAAATAAATTAGTCTTTAAAGCTGAACGGTGTAATTATACCTATGTTCTTTAATATGAATATCTAAATGTAGCATGGTCTACAGATATTGATATTTATACCATTTTTCACTTGGAGTCACCTCTTCCCGGCAGAGTCCAAACCCAGCAGGCTTTTCTCGACTCAGAATTTACAGTGGGAAATAACATTGTACATGTAAAACTACAGGCAGCAATCATGAGAAGATATTTTCTCAATTACTAAATGATAACTCAGCTTCATTACTCGTTGTGTCATACAGTAGTCCATTTTCTACAGTGGATGTGTGAGGGAATCAGCCTGTGCAGGCTTGGGCTGACTTCCCAGGAGAACTCCCAGGAGCTTCCCAGGTTGGAAAGGCCATCCAGGCAATGACAGGTTTGGACATGGATGCCACTGATCTGCAGAGAATCCCCCTGGCAGCTGCCCAGGGCCCAGCAGCAGCTCCATCTGTCAGAGTCTCTCTGGGAGAGGGACAATTGAAGGCAGGACCATGCAGAGGGTGGAGGTGCCAGTGAGAGAGGTGGTGGCCACGTTCTCTTGCCTCCTGAACTTGATTTCAGAGTGCTGAAATGTCATAGACCATGAGGCACAATCCAAGATACACCACGACACTGCACTCATTCAAAGGTAAGGGACAGTGAACCACAGGACTGCAGTGTACCCATTTCAAAAATCTGTCGTATTTCCTAAGAAACCCAAGATGACAGAGCATTAGTGTATCCACACCTTTTATCCAAGAGAAATAAATGCAATTATTATATCCCTGGTGTCCTGGAAACTCAGTCTGAATAGGCACAGTGTACACTCTCACGAGTGTGAGTGTTTCTTTTTCTGGCAAAAGAAAGATTTGAATCATTACCAAATTGTCAGATTATTTTTTTTTAGTTAAGCCAAAAGTTACTCACGGACTTAAGTCAAATCTACCAGTGTCATTTAGGGAAGAAAAAACTGGGAATAGCACTGCTGTCAGTATTTTCTGACTTACCAGGGTAAAGTACACATGCAGTTGAAAAATGCCTAATCCCAGTTTCCATCTGCTAGCTCAGCATTTAAGCTTTCCATACAAACACGACAGATGATGTGATAGAGGATATCCTGACAGGAAAGACAGAGTCCCCAGGGACCTGGATGACCCTGACTGCAGCCCAGCTACACACTCTGATTGAATGAGAGAGAAGATCAAGGTGACCTTTTCTTCCTCTGGTATGCTTAATTTTCTAGCATTTCATTTGATTTTCTTGTGCATGCCCAAAAGAAATGTTTTACTACAGCTACCTAAGACCATTACTCACATAACTGAAATTCTAAATTCAGTGTGGAATATCAATTATTTTTTGCAGTGGTCAAAACAAATTAAAAAACCCACATTAGTTACTTAGAAAGCCTGACGCGGTTACCTTTTCCCAGAGAGGCTTTTATTCTCAGTGTGGTGATGCACAGCACAACAGTCTGAAAGTAGCCCTGGTCTGTGGACAGCTTCAGCTGACCTGCACACGGCTGCTAATTCTCTGCTGCTGTGTTTTGGGTGGCTGGTCGGACGTACAGGATGAGCTGCGTAATGCAGTTCTCTTGAGGGCTGGTTAGCCCTTACTAATTTAAATGATAACCAAGCTCAAGCGCACAACATGACAGAAATAAGAATGTCTCCCAACATAGAAGATGTGTGCTTGACCAAAGGATCGTGCCAGCAATCACGCCTCCCAGCAAGATTGTTTTCCCTCCGCTTAGCAAGGCATGCCTGCTTTCCGGTGATCTCACGCCATGCAGGGAAGAAACATAAACTCCATTATGGCACGTTTGGATGCATACCTACGATTATATGATTAGGGCCTTCCCTCACCTCCTGTCAGGGCTGTGTTCCCCCTCCCCTGGCAGAGGAAGGCTCAGCACATGCTGAGCAGCCTCCCAGATGGCTTTGTCTGCTCTGCTCCAGCTGAGAGGCCCTAAACCAAGATGCTCTGGCTTCTTCCTTACATACTGCATCCTTCAACTTTTACAGAGTTAAGAGGGTGTTATTTAAAGGTTGTCATTTCGCAGTTACCAAGCCTGAAACGGGAGGAGAGCAGCAGCTGCTGTGCATATTATGTGTGCTAGATCTGAACTACTCATTATGTCCTTGAATAACCACTCTTGCCATTACACCAGGTGGCCTGTGAAAACACTGTAGCTCATGAAGAGCATTCCTCATGATTCAGGGTCAAGCCCAAAGGCAGAATTCCCACTGTCCTCATCTAAGATACAAAACAGGGGAGTTGAGGCAGAACTGAACACATTCATACAATGCTGCAAACTCCATGCTCTTTCCTGTCTTATGATTTGTACAGTAGCTGCCAAAGTTTTTTCCTGTACAAGAAATGCAGTTTAGAGTCATCCAGGCTGGTTTATTCCAAATACTTAATTCAGGAAAAACTTTATAACAACAAAAAGCCCACTTGTGCTGTAACCTGCAACTGCAAGCAAACCCTTACTGAGATATAGGGAAGACTACAAAGGCCCCCAGGTATTGATACCCCCCTTAGATCACTGTTTCAGTTTCTGCTGCTGAGATGAACAAGAGAGTTGTCACTCAAAGAGCCACCGAAAGCCAGAGACTTTGAGACTTTCCAGATCTAGCCTTCCCCCGACAATCAGCTCCCCATGCAAAAGTCACACGGGATCACAGATTGGATTTCCTTGTCCTCAGGGAGGTACGCTCTGCTCCCATCAGGGATGGGCTTCTCACTGCTACAATTACGGACTGCACACTAGGGAGTGGGAGAACAAGAAGTGTTACACAACGCAAGGATGCCCAGCTAACCCAAGAAATGCATGATGCTTAGAGTGAGAAAAGTGTGGGCCTGACTGCAAACTTCAGTGGTTTAGGATCTTAGGATCATAGGAAAGGTCCTTAAAGATCATCTAGTTCCAACACCCCTGCCACGGGCAGAGATGCATTTTACAAGTAGTACTGGCTGCTGGGAAATTCCTCTTCAAAATCTATGTTTCTTGTCTGTCTTTTTGACCCCCACGTGTTGCAGTGGCTAAGTCCACATTACATCCCCCATGTTGCTACGAAGTGGTCTCTGCCCACATCACTGTGCCAGAAAGTTCTCCCTTTACCAAGACCCCACTGGCCCCTGGTCCTTTCCCCCCTCCCCTCCCCTCTTCCATTGGCCCCTGTTATGTCACTCAATCTTGCCTCTACCCCCCAGCCCTCAGATTATTGGTTACTGATGGTCTGCCCGCCCCTGGAACCCCTCAGGATAAAATCGCGAGTGTGTGATTGTTCTGGGTTCTTTGCCTCTGTTTCCCTTCGAGTGCGTTTGTTCCCGGTGCGTGGTGCAGACCCAATAAACGCCTCGGAACCGCACACAAAGAATCCCTCCTGCCTCTTCGTCCCCGGAACGCGCACAGACTGTGTGTGTGAGCGGCTGCTAGCGCCCACCTGCAAGGGTGAGACCACGTGCATGCGTGGGTGCTAGCGAGGCACCGCCAAGGCGCCTCCATGAGGGACGCTGTGGGAAAAACGTGGCATCAGTCCATCGACCCCACTCACCGTGATATCCATGAGGCCACCTGAGAAGTTTGGAAAGTTTGGGTTACTTGCCAGGCGGAGGGATGCTGTGAGGCTGTAAAAACATGTGGGAGAGACCCAGAGCCTGGGGCACTGGCTGAGGGGTGCAGGTGGTGAGGCTGTGAAGCCCCATTACCTCAACCACTGGAAGAGGAGGAAAAATGATCACTCCCCACTCAGTTCTCAAAGGCTTTAAGAGACATCCAGGAGATGGAACCCCTCACAAAAGGCTGTTGCCTACAAAAGAAGTGGTGGGGTTTCAAACACCAGCATTGAAATGTTTTGTGTAGCAGCCAAGCCCAACAGACCCCTACAAGGATATTTCTCACTTTATAAATTTCCATTTGATGCCTTTTTTTTTTTTAATGTAAATATATGTGAATTGTACGTCATGATGAGACCAAAGCACATGATGATGGCCAGGTCAGAATTTAGCCCACCCTGATCCAGGCTTTTCATGTTGATAGAGTTGTTTGACTTCCTCCAGATGCTACCAGTATATTTTAGTAGGATGAAATCCAGTCTTGAATTTCAAAATTTATCACACCACTACTATTTCATTATTTTTCATTTTGAAATCTAATGATGTTAAAACTTACAAAAGAAAAAAGAAACCCCAAAATAATAATCTTTGCAAAAGAAAACTCATTAAGAAAACTATATTGATTTGGTCAGATTTGGGTTCTTTTACCTGTAAGCTGATCCTGTATTCAAGAGAAAAGAAACAGACTCCAACTGGAACTGGTTAAAAGTCAAAGTTCCAGAGAAATAACTCATTTTCCTGCTGCTTCGGCAAACCTCCACTTGATTTAACCTGTTTTGAGTAATCTCTTTGTACTAATCCACTGGAAAAAAATAAAAAAGGATGAAAAAGGTCCAACAGTGATTTCCTTTTAGCACTAATTAGGAACAACCTGTTTTACTGAGGGCAAAGAAATTGGTGCAGAAGACTGACTAAGATACAAAGAACAGTTTTAAAGTGAAACTAATTGATTTTATCTTTAATGATTGCTTCAAAATTTTTCCTAAAATATGGTATATGTCATTGTTGTGCTGTTTTATTTTAAATTCTGATTTATTTTTCCTTTTATTCCTTCATCTGGAGTTTGAATATCTACAGGAAGCAGACTAACATTAAGAGAAAAAGCCTCCCATGGAAAGCTACAGACATTAAATTATAATTACTCCAAATAATAAAGGATTTAATAATTAATATAGACCAGTTACATAATACACCTGACAGACAGCTCTAGAATAAAGTTGCATGGCAAAACACAGCCAAGCACACAAGCATTTATGCATAAGCAGAGCATTGTATTTGTGCATAACATTAAATACACTCCTCTAAGAGTTTCCAGAATTAAAACTGATATTTTAGGTACTAAGAGAAAACAGTTTGACAAGACACTCCTAGTTTGAGAGAATCTATTCTGCCCAGAAAATTGATAGCATACAGCAACACAGTTTTGTTAGGACAGGATTTATGCCTGTAGGAGTGAAATATAATATAAGGCAAAAATCCTTAAAAAGCTGATTAAAAGTAGAAAAGCAGAAGTAGGCATTTTTTTCTTATGTATGACTGTTGCAGTATGAGCCTGAAGAATGATAGAAATTTTTTAAATTGCTTGGGCATAAAATACTAGATTAAACAACCTCCATAAGATGCACAAAATTCTGGAAAACCACTGTATAAAACTGTAATTTTGATTATGTAATTGATTTTTCATTACAAATCAAAACACAAAAAATTGCAGGGCTTTAAGTGAGAGGGATATGTATCTAACTGTTCTAATGTAAGTTTTTGCCTTTTGCCTGAGACAATGTTAAAATTTTAGGTGTGTGGTAAGTAAAGAAAGCTGAAGCTTGTTTGGGGTATGAGAGTAAGCAGAATTTTGGAAGCAGGTAATGCTAAAAACACTTTAAAAATATTTTTAAAAGCTTTTCCCTGAAACTGATAGCAAAGTATTAGTATAAACTACCTACAAAAGTCAGTTGTCCTAATAACTTTATTTCTAACGAGTCTGAAAGTCAAAACCACAGTGGTTAAACGGTGAGAAGGGGTTTTAAATCTTACCTGAAGTGAGTGAGTACAGATCTCAGTGCATATGCATCTGAGGAACTGCTACCTATCCCTTGATATTTACAGCATTTGATGGAAATTTAAGTAACGGAATGTTTCCAGAAGAAAAAAATATAAAAGACTGGAACAGAATGACAATCTATATCACGTGTTTTGTTTAGTTAGAGATACATACTTGACCATAAATCTTTAACTACCCAAATTTTAAGAATCTCAGTACAAAACTGTATTTAAAAAGTACTTAAACTTAGGCACAAGTTTTGTCTCTTCACTCTTATAAACAATTCCTTCTTCTGCAATAGCATGTACAGATTCATGGGAGCTATAAATGCAAGTCAAGTGCTCTTACTGATTTTCAGTAAAAGATGTAAAAACGTTGCTTGCTTCCCTATGTTTTGCATAGGTAGAGAAAAATCTCGCACAAATTTCTTGTTTCTAGATTTAAGTAACTTTGATTTAAACAAGAACAATGGGATGTAAGACAATAAAGGTCAAAACTCATGAGCAAGCAGCAGCCATAAACATATGAAACACAACCTAGAGAAGAAATCACACTTCTTGTGTGAAAGCAGTCCTTGGATCTTCACTTGTGTATTTGGAAATCTGGGACCCTCAACTTCCAGCTACAGTCTTTTCTTTATTCCTGATGCCCTCCTCACCTCAATGGTCTTACCATCTGACTTTCTAGGAGGAACAGAGATGTCCTGGTCATGGTTCTGGTAGAACCAGTACCATGAAAAAGAAGAGACAACAGAGGGGTCAGGATTTATAGCACATATTGCAGAGCTCTTGCTAAGGTTTGCCTCAGGTTTAAGCTCACCCTGTTTAAATCACTTTTTCACTCAACCAGACCATGTTACTCCTCACTGCAGCAGTGCCACGAGTGAACATGGGGGAAAACACAGCTGCTGAACAGAACAGTGCTTGTGTTGCATCTTCCTCTGCACTGGCCTAGCTGCAAGAGGAGTCGCTGGCTCCTTTTCAATCACACCATTGATGGGGAGAGCTCTGCTGTTTGGCAGCACCTCTGTTTTCCATGTGCAGCACCAACTTGCTTTGCCTTTGCTCTGCTGAATTATTTCTGGCACGCACCAGTGAATATATTCCTAGAAATGGAAGTTTCTTAGTTAAATGGAAAGTATTCTATAACTCATGTATGCTATTCATGGACTGTTTCTGTAGATGCTTTTCAACCCTGAGCTGTAAAGGATAAGATTATTACAATCCACAGGGAAAGCAATTCTCACTTCTGCAACTGGTATTGAGACCGTGTCAACCTGCTGCATCACTTGGGTTGTTTCATCCCTGCACAGAATGCCCCCAGGCATTCTGGCAGATTTTGAAGTTGCTGTTTTATTCAAGGGTAGCACATCATGGGTTTTCTGGTATTTCTTGTGTGTATGTGGGAGGGACAGTGGGGCTACCATGAAAACTTCATGGACTCTTCTGGACTAGCCGTTAATGACACAATCCTTTCCTGTTCATGCTCCTACTCTGAAAATACTGAATCTTTTCACAGCTTTGACACAGGCCCCACCCCACCCCCTTCAACATACCAGAAATACGTTGCAAGACTAGGAGAACTGACAAGAGAGACCAGAAGGCAGGCTGACACAGGTACAGCTGTAGGACACACACAGCTCAGTGGTCAGGTCAGGCAACCGCGCTGAGCCTGGTGAACAGTAGCAAAGCTGGTGGGAGGCACAGAGAAATGATGAGAGGACACAGACACAGCCTCGCCATGCTTCATTGCCAAAAGTTATAGCATGTAATCCTGGAGAGACCAGCGCCCTGAGAGACAACCGTGTATATCCTCAATACTTGCATATCTCCAAAAGAAATATTACGTACAGGCATTTTTACCTACTGTTAAATCCTTAATCTCATATCTGTCTAAGTCTCTCAAAACAATACAACTCTCTGCGGTATTTCTCTACCATTTTGAAGTTTTCCAGAAAGGGTCCAGAGAGAGAGTTACAGGTATCATTCAGCTAGGTCCAGTTCAAAAGTAGCAATTCAACAACAGAACAGCGTAACTACTTGGTTTGAGACTTTTGTTTATAAAACTGTCCTTCTGAGTTTCCTGATTTTGCCTATGAAAATGAAGGAATGAACAAACAGAAAATGTAAACTGACACTGCATTTTTGATAATATATATATGTTGGGTTTTTTTTAACTTGGGGCATGATGTTCTCAGACATACTGTTTTTATTTTCTTCTGTGGGGCTTTTCATACCTCAGGAGATTTTTACAGGACATGCTGTAAAACCTCTGTGGATGAAAGATAATTGCATTCAATTGAAAACAAAAGCTAAATCTATCATGATCTAGCTTGTGCATTGTCTATGTCCTTCAATAGCTGACACTGGTTTTGTGAAAACCCACTCACTGACTTTAGTAAGAGAAATTGGGTAAATCTGTTTTGAAGAGGTCCAATTTCCTGCTCCTATTTTCTTAATAAAAGCCTCCTTTACACCCTATACAAACCTTTCATTGAGCTTAAACATAAAATTACCTGCTCTCTGATACCCAGTAATATGCTTCTAAATCATCTAATTCCCATCCACTTGAAAATAAAAATTATTCTATACCTTGACCTAGCCTAGAGTGTAATTTAACAATCAAGAAAGCACTATACACATAATTTGAAGTGGTGAAAAACCATCTGAATTTCTCTGCTTCTTGCATGAGACACTTTCTTAGAGGAACCTGTGTATGACTAATTTAGTTCTACATCGGAAAGAAAACAGGCCCTTTGAAAATAAAGTTGAACAGAATTATCACAACAAATTTTGTAAGAGCATCCCAGATAAGATGACATTTTTCTAAAATTATATTACTATAGCTTTGATAGCAATCATAAATAAAAGAAAGTTTTAAAGCCATTTGGACTGTCTCCAAATTAAATTACAATTCTTGTCAGTATTTAATTTTTGGTGGAAACAAATAATGAATTAATGAAATCAACTCATAGGTTTCAATACTGCATAAGTGTTTTTTTCTTACTACGAATAAATTTATCTTGCAACTTCATTTGATTGTCAAGCAAAACCAAGAAATGCAAAATATAACTTTTGAAATATTTAATCTCTTTCCCAGATGTTAAACAGGGTTACTACATACAGCAAAATTCAGTAAATGTTAGTAAATTTTTTTTAGAAGAAACATTTAAAATTATATACATATAACCAAACACAGCATTTGGTTTGGGGTTTTTTTTGGTTGGTTGGTTGGTTGGTCTGTTTCTGTAGAGCTATGATTGTCAAAATATTCTGTGTCAGTAACAAATCTGATAAGAGGGAGAGACACAGGAATCTCTGCTGAGGTGTCTAGATACCAAACTGGCTTGCTGCTCTGAACAGGAACAAGAGGACACAGTCAGCCACAGCTCTCCTCCAAATCTAAGACAACAAGCAATTAGTGAGGTGCTTCAGGGAGCCCACAAAGTCTCCAGAACCCAGGCATGACACTAACAATTTCTGTGCTTCTAAAATTCACTCCAGAACTGAACCCATCAGCCTGAGGTGACACATCCCACAAGACTGTTCACGACAGCTTTCTGCTGAAGACATAAGGCACCACACACAAGAAAGGCACCTTTTCACAGGCTGTTGGGTCACCAACTCAGCTACCTTGGTTCAGCCAGATGAGCTTTGGCATCATAAACACACAAATTATCAGACCTTTATCTATTAACAAAACTCATTTGCTCAATGTTTTAAAGCAAATTGTTATTCCCAACCAGCCTTAAAGTCAGCCTAATGGGTGAAAAATGTGGATGAATATTTCCATTCATAGTTCACCATACAGAGGGTAAAAAGTGCAACAGAGCCTGGTGTTGACAACCTCACTGCAAGCTTCCTGGTTTCTGGATGGTGTACTGTTGGGCATCCACCATGATTGGCATGTACAAAAAAACTTCATGCACCAACAAGTTAGGATGGTAAAGTCTCCTTTTTTCCCTTGTCCTACTACAATAAGTCATTCAGGGTGATATACCTACCAATTCTAGGAACTGAGGAACTAGTCTTCAGCTTTGCTGTGTTGTCCAAATTACTGTGCTGGGGAGGAATCTAAAATGAATTTAATATTAATTTGCATTACTAAAAAATACGGTTTGGGCTTTTTCAGCTTTCTCAGCAAGGATTCTCATATTTACAGATTTGATTTTGCTTGATTTATTCTTCAGCAGCACCAAATTACTTTTGTGAGATCTAAAGCTAGTAAATAACAAGTGTCTGAACTTGGTTATTTAAACTTTATTATATGGGAAGTGACTGAAGATTTTAAACCTACAGAAGAGGCAGCTGGGTAGTGCTTGATTTAACTTTTTATTATTGCTGTAGTTAATTCCTCCCTTTTACAGCCACTACACTCTTTATTAGTTAGAGGATGATTTGGTGGGATTCCTCTGTCCAAACTTTGATGGGTATGGTGTAGACTTCTATATCACAACTACCTTGTCCAGGGTCCCTGTCAAGAATTTGAGGAAAACAGGCACTTCTTATAGAGCATGATTTGCTTGATTTCCCACAGACACATAACCAAAGGATAAGATTTAGTTTCATTCTGGAATTGCCTGCATCTTTTTTTAAGGTCGTTCAAGACAACTTGCCCAGATACAAATATCTGGGTAAGTTGTTCGAATTTTCGTGGATATCCTACATGACACAGATTTCATCTTGCAAGATGACCACCTTACAAAAGAATGGTGAAGGAAAACAAACACAGAATCGATAAATTATTCCCTTCTTACACAATGATTTATTGCACGTAGTAGCATAGCTTTGAAAAGAGTTGAAGGACAAATGTTTGGAAGAACGGTTTTCAAAAGGACCACTAAAGAAAACAGTACCTGCTCACAAAAAATAATCCTGCTGTCACTTACACCTGTACAAATAGAGTGCAGCACACAGACAACAAAAACTGAGCTCAGCCAAAGATGACTCCCGTTGCACTGATATATTTGGGCTTAAGATTTTTCTTGAAATTTCCTACTATTTAACTAGTTTAAGCTAATTGTTTACCTTTTCCTGTTAATAAAGTAATTCAAAGGTCTATAACTGTTCAAATATAAGTTAAGGAATTTCCATTTCTGTTTCCACTTGTGTTGGCCAGGAGATTCAATGACCTAGGCACCAAAACCAAATATGGGCATAGTTAACAGTGCAAATATATTCTAGATCTGTAACAAGAAGGAGGAATTTCTGCTAACGCCACTTAGCCTCCTAGGTCAGTCAAAGGAACAGTCCTCTGAGATACATTAAGTAAAGGTTTAAGTTCCCTCTCAGAAAAATCTGGATGATGGATCCAAACTCAGCTCTCCGCAGTTTAGATGAATTTCTCAGCTCCTGGAGTGTCATTTTGCTCTTTCTTTGTGGTTATTTAGTTATTTATACATAGCAAAAAAGAATAAGCATGAGAGACTTAGAAATTCCCCCCAGATACATCTCAGGAGCAGTTCAGTAACTTCAGAATAAAGGAGGTTTTGATGCAAATTCCTGCTTCGCATTGAGCAGAGGATAGAACTACATCTGAATTACGCACTTTTTATGTGGGTGGTCTGTCTGCTACGCACGGGGACATCCTGAGCAAGGTTGCATCTTGTAAGAAAACAATTTGTCCTGAGGTACTAGGGCTTAGATGTGGCTTAGATATGCCACATTTTAGTCTAAGTCCAGAGAAGACAAATGCTGGTATAAATATGGGCATGCAGGGAGTTAAAGATCAAGCAAACATCTGAGGAACAGCTTGAGGACCTACATTCTTACTATTTAATTGGTAAACTAACTAAAATAGTTTTCAATTAAATCCATAATATTCAGTTATCAAATAGAACAAATATATTATTCAAATTTGGAAGTTCATTTTCATCTGGCAAGCACAATCAATTTGTACATGTGTCAAAACCAAAAAAAACCCCCAAAAAACCACAAAAATCCCATTCAAAATGACACATGATTAACTGTATAGACACTTCAGCAAGAACAAAATTCTATGTACACCTTTTTCATTTGTACTCAGGGGAGAAGGCACTGCAACAGACTGTCACATGCCTGGTATAACTTCATTTCTTGAAGGAAATAGTTTTGTATTTCATGTGCCTCTAGAATATAATTTATATATTTGGGTACTTAATATTAACATTAGTTCAAATTATATACTATAAGATCAAAGTAGGCTGTGGATCAATACCTTAAAAATTTAAAAGATGCTACAGTCACAGATGAATATTTAATCCATGTGCAAAACAAGGTGTCTTTAATTGTCTGTCGCATTACAGGCTTGACTGTGTGAGATGCTGAAAGTCCTGAATGCCCAATCAATTTAACATTTCAAGATGGATTCAGAACTTTTGTGTATCAGGCTCAGAGTTTACAATGGTACAACTACACCATCTTCATAAAGCAATGCTTAATTACAGCACATACACAGCAGTAATTCATCATACCATAAGCTATTGCTGATTAAAACCTGTAAGCTGGTTTTAAAACCTTGCGCGTTTATTATAATCAACAGTAGGGAAGGATTCCTAAAGGCTTGACCCATTTCCAGTGTAATTTGACCCAATTCAGTGTAATGCAGCTTCATTTATATTTTATCTGTTGATTGGGTTTTATCCATCTAACAGATCAGCTATCAATTTTTATGTAACAGCATAATTTATAGAACCATTCCAGATGAAAAAGAGAAACAGCTGTCGTTCAATTTTGTTTGTCCTTGGTCACTCCATCAGGATTAATTATCCACCATCATCTAGCTAGCTTGTTTGAAAAATGAAATGTGAATGGCATAACTGTCCTGGCAGCTTCTTCTACTACTTGACCATTACATAGAGTTACCTGATGATTTGGCCAACATGTAATCTAAATATTCCCCTAAGTCCTTCTCTACTCTCGTAATTATGGACCACAGGCAAAAATCCCATCATTGAAAATGGCTGCTAAATTGTAGTATAGGTATGGAAACCAAAGATGTGTACAAGCCAGGAAGCTTTCCTCCTGCTTCAGACCTTAACGAGGCACTCACATCTTTTAGTTCGGGAAATCTGTGGCAATTTCTTGAACAGCAATTCACAAATCTCAGATGAGGACAATTCCCAGAAAACTCATACCATCTGAGAAAAGGGAATACACAGGAGGATATTCTAGTCAAAGCACAAAGGAGTTTACCACTATTTCAGGGACTGATTGCTACTGGCCCTCTACAAAGTGTGAAAAATACACACATGGTGGTGACAGAGGACGTTATATGATGCTTATGTTGAATCTGAGATAACAGTATATGCACATCGCTTTTTTTTTATACAAAATTTAACCAGTTGTAAAATTCCTAGCATTTTTACCACAGGAAGAATTAACCTAGTTTTCAAGGCCTAGTTTTTAACAGCTCTCTGCTCTGGGAGGATACCAACAAAGATGAACAAAAAAAGACTGACAAAGGGAAAATTCAGAGAACCCTGAAGACTGTATTTCCTTTCTGTGCATCTTGGGCAGCCTTCCCATTTTTGTTTTAGTCAAGAAACTATTTGGAATGCTAAGTGGCAAACAATTTGACTGAATTAGAGTAACATTATGAAATATTTCAACTCTGTGTTTCTGTCTCCATCCTGAGCAATGTAAAGCAGGGACAGAATTTCACTTTCTTAATGCAAAGTGACTAAAAGCCACTCTATGACCTAATCTCTCACCCAGTTAAAATCAGGTCTGTCACCACAGACTATTCCAGTTTCCTTATCTGGACCTTGAATGAGTTTACCTCAGCTGCTTGTAATTTTTCATTGCTAGAGATTTTTAACATTAGTAATTTTATACTTTAGAATGGAGGGAAAAACTATTTGTGAGCTTTCACCTATGATCCTGTAATTGCTGACTTTTTAGTACTTGGTTTATGACATGCAAATGTAACATTTCACTCCCATACTCCTGTCTCTCACTTTTTGCTTGTTTTTAGTAATAGTTGCAATGCCAAGATGAAAGGAAAGCAAACAAGAGGAATATATGTAGACTTAAATAAAACATAGTATTTCATCCTAGATTTATCCAAAATGATGACAATATGAATGTCACCTGGAATGAATGCCTCTTGAATGAGTGTAAATTACAGACAGTCATGAGATCAATTAATTATATTGCAATGAAGAATACTGATGAGCCACTTTTATGCCTGTTCTTTCACTCTATATATTAGTGAGCTGGTGAAAGCACAAAGCAACAGATGCTGCTAAGGCCTAGAAATCATCTCTCTCTCCATCCTTTGCATCTGCAGCTTGTAGTTATCCGAAGTTCAGGAGAAGCATTGCTAAATCTGGGGCTCCAACATGCATAATTTTAATGCATGTCGAGAGTCCACAGTTGGCATCAGCCCAAAGGCTTGAGCACACCTTGCCCCCATTACCCATGCTTGGGCATGGCTGTGCTGTTTGAGGCAAGGAGGCTGCTCGTAATGACAGAATCACAGAATCATTTAGGTTGGAAAAGATCTCCAAGGTCATGGAGTCCAACCTTTGACTGACCTCCACCTTGTCAACTTGACTACGGCACTAAGTGCCAGGTCCAGTCACTTCTTGAATTCCTTAGATCTGTCACAAAAGAGGCAGTACACATTTCTGTAGGATCTGTTGCCCAGCACCAGGAGGTATGTATGCAGACTGTGGAGGCCCAAAGCTACTCTTCCAGTACATCTGTCCATGGCCCTGTGGGATAGGAAGGCCTTCCAGGAATGCTGGTTGGACTGCTTTGCATGGGCGCATCTTTAGGCAGCAAAAAGAGCCTTTTCTTCCAAGTACTCTGCGCATGCAAGAGCAGCCAAGGTTTTGCTAAATGGAAGAGCTCCAGGCCAATTACTGCAAATAAATTGAACCTGACAGATCATTTAAGATAAACTTTTATTCCTTTTAGGATCTCATGCTAAGTAAATCTCAAAATTAAATTTCACAAGGCAGAGCTGAGGAACTTTGCAATGTCCTACCTAGACTGTTATTCTCTTTTTCTTATTCAGTAAAAGAGCAAGAAAACATTATCATTATTCTGGACAGATCTCTTTTGTCAATCACAACGAAGGTATAAACGAAAGGTATAAAGGCATAAAGGAGGAAAAGCTTGGAAAAATGCTTACATACTCAAATCTTCAGTTATGAAGCCAAGGGAGATGTACTTATCTGGCTACTACATCTTTAAAAAGTTAGGTTTCGGCTTTGCTCCATTTGGGATGGGGCATGTCTAGGTTTACTTGGCTGCCAGCTAGCTTCACAGAATCACAGGATATTCTGAGTTGGAAAGCACCCACATGGATCATCAAGTCCAACTCTTAAGTGAATGGCCCATTTGGGGATGAAACCCACATCCTTGGCATTATTAGCACTGTGCTCTGACCAACTGAGCTAATCTTTGGGAAAATCCACTTTGGGTAGCATTTTCAAAATGCCTGAGCAACTTAGAAATCGAGACTTATAACTCAGTTGTCTTTCCCCCTAACATTTTATCTTTTGTATTCCTTTCTTTTAGTCAGCCTCTTCCATACAAATAGATAGATCATAGAGGGCTAAAAAAATTAATTTGAACTTTCATTAAAAAAAGATAATGGAAACATGTATTAATAAGGGAAACGGAAGCACAAGTCCAACTCAAGCCCAGAGGAGGGATTAAATATTTAACTTACGCGATGGTCCATGGCATCAGTAGGGCATTCTATATCCAAAGGACACCTATCTACGTATTTATGGCTTGCGAGCCCATTGTCTTTTCCAGAACTAATGCTTCTGTAAACCCCACCCGCTCCAGAGTCAGCCCACAGTTGGAGTTATGTGCACCACTGATTTTAGCAAGCACAGTAAATCAGATGAACTAAAGCTACCTGAGTAATCTTTCAGGGATTAAAATAGTCCTAAAGTGCTGAAAAATGAACCAGTAACACACAGGCAATAATATAGCATTTGGCTACAAGTTATCACTTAGGTTATCAGCTGAATTTATCAAACCTGGATATGAGCAGTTAAAAAGCTTTTGATGATTTATAGCGTCTGTATACAACTGCAGCCTTAAATCCAACTTAACATTTTCTGGGTGTGAAAATTAACAAATGGTTTTTTAAAAATTCTGTTCTCTTCTCTGAATTCAACAAGCCCTTCGTGCATTTACTGACCTTTGGGATTCACACTTCAGAGACTGTTCAAAGTCTTTTCCTCTGGAGAGGGGAAGCACAGACTAAATACGTGGATAAGTCCCTCATTTTTATCAGGCTGTCTGCCATTTACTAACACAGCACAAATGCAACATTTGCCTGCTGTCACATCAGACTGCCACAGCCATGCTCCAAATGTCACATTAGCAGAGTCAGGTTAAAATCACTTTGTGTTACAACACTTTCTGCACTGACCTTTTGAAGGGCCAGAATGAGAGGAAGGCTTAGTTCCCCTTTCTCTGTGCAGGGAGCCTCTCCTTATTTTCTCTCCTAAATGTGAGAAACACACGCTTCGTATTCAAGGGGGAGTTGTCAGCTTTTATGAACATGTGATATTCCTGCAATCCACCGAGCTCTCCGTGGCTCCATCCTATAGCCTGTGTGGTACAAGTGGTATTCTAAAAGAGTAAAATTGATTGCTTGAGGGTTAGGGTTTCTGTGTATGTCAGACACCTTTGTCTGGAGGAGCACAGGGATCTGCTTCCCCTGATGTACTCAGCTTTCCATTTTGACACAGGTCAGGGCAGTATGGGCAGTATGTAGGGCTGTGTTCCTCACGAGGCTTATAAATAACCTGACCTTTTAAAATGGCCAGAACAGGGTATGTGTATTACTAATTTGGATCCTACAGCATACTTTTAACAGAAGCAAGGATCCATCACGACTATATTATAGATGGGAATATATGTTTCCCGGGGAAGAGCTATCCAGCCTGCTCAGTGCAAAAGCAGAAGGACTGGAACAGACTGGAATGGACTACCCAGGGAGATGGAGGAGTCACCATCCCTGGAAGTGTTCAAGAAATGACTAGACCTAGCACTCAGTGCCAGGTTCACTTTGACAAGGTGGTGATTAATCAAAGGTTGGACTTCATGATCTCGGAGGCTTTTCCAAATTAAATGGTTCTATGAATTTAGGGAATACCCTTTCAGTGACATATTGCTCTTTTCCTCCTCCTTCAAACTAGTCTTTATTGGTAGATCCGAGATGATTTGCAGTGGCCAAGACACTGACAGGGTGACTTCCTATGTGCTTCCTATGTCCTGTGGGGCTTCTGAGCCCACCCAGCGAGTTCAGTCAAGTCCCAAAAGTAAATTGATTATTATACACAAGAGATTAACCAGTAAAGACTGTATAGTCTGTCAAGGTCATGCATGGCCTGGATGGCTCTGAACTGGATATGCAGAAAGCAGCTCAAGGAGAAAAAATGTGCCTATGGCATAAAGGTTAAACAAAGAGGGGAGGAATAAAGGGAGAACACAGTGAGGAATCAAACAGCTTTGTGTCAGTAGCTGAGGATCATATAAAATAGCACTTAGTTTTATGTACAAATGACAGTTCCCTGTATCTCTGCCTGACCCTGTTCCTTACACGAACAGTATTAATTCAATACATTTTTCATTCTGGCAGTAGTTTGAACTAAATCACTGCTAAATCATCTGTGGTGGAATCACTTTGTTACAGGTAGATGTACTAGATCAATCTAATGAAATAATTTTCTATGAGGAATTCATCCCTTGTCCTCTATAATCATTTAAGGAAAAAATTATACATGCATTCCAGTTGAAGATAACAAATACCAAGACAGATGGAATTTCAAACAGGCATTTTTCTCAACAGTTCACACTCATGTTCTCCCTTTGTTTTCAGTTTTTGAAATAGCAACTCAAGAGCAGGAAAAGTATGACCCAGTCCTTTCATTCCAGGGGCAGGGGGACACTAGGGTCCATAGTAAGCTTTTAAAAAATATTTTGCCTAAGTCCAAAATGTCTGGGGTGTGGCTGTTTAAGGTCTTTTAGACTCCCAGACTCTGTAAGAGAAAAGTCTGAAAAATGTGCTTATTCTAAGTCAAAATATGTGATTACAAAGGTTCTATACTGACTCTTGGAAAGCTACTATTTCCTGAACTGGCATCGCCATTTCATTTCTTTTCAAAGGGAGGGAGCAAATCAGTAAAATTCACTGAAAATAAACAGAGAGATGCTTATCATAGATGTGTAACAAATTCAATATAATTATATTAAATAACATGATTCAAGCCAGAAAATGACACCTGTGCTATTGTGGAATACTACCACAGGTCAGACATTTAGACAAAATTCTAAAGATTTTTTCCAAATCTATTAATTACATGTGCTCATTTTCTGTTACATGTTGACAGAACCAGAATTCTTTAATTTCTGAACTAGGGTCCAGGGATTATGTATTGAAATAAATTGCTTTTACAAAAAATAAAATGTCAGGTTAGAGAAATAGGTGCCAGTACAATGACAGCATGATCTTCTACGATTTGAAATTAAATAAGCATTTGTAATGGCAGAAAAAACCAAAACTATGACCAGGATGAAAAAAAGGGGACTAGTAAATTTGAAAAGCAACTTAGCCTTTCTGTACCATTAATAAGCAGCTAATATCTGGATTTAAACTGCTTCTGTGCTCTCAAAGTTTTAGTACAAATGCCTATATGAATTCTGCAGCATAAAATTCACAACTGCCTTTGGTCACCTACACAGTGAATAAATCCATCTTCACTGTCTCAAAAAAAATATTCCTTTTCCATCTCCCTTATCTGTAATAGATCTGCCTGTCAGAGTTGTTTTCTCATAACACAGTGATGATATTGTCTACCATCCCTGAAGTAGTTCTATCAAGGAAATTTTTGTCAAATATACTTTGTTATAAGATTCTACAGATTCAGAGATCTTTTGGACTTTATAAGATTATCTTTATATCTCTAGCCTACAACTATACAAACCTTTAAATGCCGGTGTACTACTCAACAATACTCTGTTTTTTCTGTTCAAATGGTAATGTCAAATAATAAATCTATGTCCTTTCAGTGACCTAGATAAACTTCGTTTTCTTCTTTTCCATTCATTAAGAATTAAAGTTAGAATTTCACGGTTCTGTATATCTTGGGGAAGTATTTGAACTACAAGTTAGGGATGATGTCATTGCAATAGACTGACTTCTCAATTATGCCAAATTAAATATTTTCCCATAATATATACCAGAATTTCATGGGTTTCTTGTAAGTCTTATGGCTCTTTTTATCCCCGTGTAGTGTATTACAAATTCTTCCAGAAAAAAGTGTCTCTCTGAGATGTCAAGGGGAGAGATTGGACAGCACACAGATCTGCAGAGAGCAGCACGTCAAGGTGGCCCCATAGCCCTCAAGAAAACCTGTGTCTCTCTTCAAAAGGGAGGACTGGGTGGTGACAGGGAGGAACAACACTGTACATCACCTGAAATGGAACATCTGAACAAGTTAGCTCTAGCAGAAGTAGGATTCTGAATGCCAACTGAGAAAAAAAAAAGTATAGTTTAAATTACAGTGAAAGTCAGAGAGCTCTGAAGGAAAAACCTGAAAATTCTTTCAGGTCCTTCTTCGACACCATTTCTTCAGTGGGGTACTGATTTCTGCTGACTTTTTGGAGCTGGATACTTCAGTCTTTGGTAGAAATGAATTTTTGTAAAATTATTTTCAGTTGCTTTTCAACTTTTTTTGTTTGCTGTTACATTTGAAAGTTACTCTTTTTTCTCGGTAATTAAGACAGCTCCTAAGACATTTTTGAACAACATAGTGACAGAGACTTATCAGATCCTGTGAAACACTTTGTGCCTTGGAGTATGCTGAATGAACTGAAGTGGAATCCTATGAAAATGACAGCTTCTTCTATAGTGCATGTGCCTGTCCCAGTAATAATTATTTGCACAGTTCAAACCACCTCTCAAGGGATGAACCACTCTGTAAAGCACAGGCACAGACACAGCGTGATAAACAGGTCTGCCCTGCTCCTCAGATATGCCTGGGGGAAAATAATGAATGCAACTCTTCCCAGCAACCCTATCATGCTCACTGCAACTTTGGGTGGCACAGAAGTACCCAGCTAGCCTGAAATTAGTTGGCTTGAATGCTGATAGCTGCAAAGCTGTGGCCTCCCATAGCTGTGCTCCCAATGGAAAGGTTACCTACCAAAGCGCTGATTTTGCTCCTGGGCAGATTTCCAGATTCCAGTCTGCTCTGTGTTATTGCTGCTACACTGCTCAGAGCACCGCAGTTGGCCTGTTTAAAGCTAGCTCAGGTAAAACAAAACAAAACAAAACAAAACAAAACAAAACAAAACAAAACAAAACAAGCTGCCATGACGACCAGCAGCTGCATATCAGTGTCCCCTTCCAGCGAATCCTCCCTGGCCTTGCAATTTATATCCACACAATATAGCTTGCTCAAAATGAGGTGACTCTAGTAACTCCCCACACTTAATCCCAATAATCTTTCTTCGTAAATAAGGCCTTAAGATCCCAAACAATTTCTATAGCTCTTATCTGTCCTTTCTCCAGTTTGACAGCACAGGTACACAACTTGGGTACCTGAATTTCAATACATTTTTCCATGTTTGTTTATAAAACAAACAAAATGAACACAAACCCCAACTACTGAAAAATAATGCCAGCAGATCACAAGAGAAATACCTGGCACAGGGGGAAACATTGCTGCTGGTAGGTATGGAACAGAACAGAAATTGAACAGGAAATGTGTCAAAAAAACCCTCACAATAAAAGGGGAAAACAGCTATAAACATATATTAAATATAATCTCTCCTGTATAGTTTCATCTGACAGAGGACTTTATAAAGGTGCATGAAATACCGATAATAATATTATAGGTGATGTTCAGTGCTAGTGAGATACAGCATAACATACAAGAGAAAATGAACATCAAGTATACAAATGCAGGTGTTGGTACTAAGTAATTAAGAGCATCAAGGATGAGCCTTGGATTTACTGTGGCTGGTTCTTTGAAAACATCAGTGCTGTGCTCTGCTCTTTGGCACCAGTGGCCAAAGACGCAAAAAGAGGATCAACGTCGCAAGACAGAATATTGTGAAAGCAGTTAAAATAATGCAGAAAGGTCATTCAGAAATGTGAGGCATGGAGGTGGACTTTTCAGTGCTGTGTGTGGCTGTTATTAAGCTCTCACAAAAGGGGAATAAGAATATCAGGAAGGGTAGAGGCTTATTAGAATTATAGAGCAGCTTTTACGTGATGAAAAAGCTAAATAGATAACAAAGACTTGCATTTCTAAAAAGACTCATTGATAAGAGAGATCTGTAAAACATGAACGATGTGTAAAAAGTAAGACACAGTTATTCATTGCTTATCACATTACAAGAAGCAGGGTATGCCCAGTGAAATTCTAAGACAGTTGATTTAAAGCAAACAGATGGAAGGGCTTTAGTCATTACATGCATAATTATTTTGTGAAACTCATTGCCAGTGATGTGTTGAAAGCCAAAAGTATAAATGGATTCATGAAAGACATGACAAATTGATAGACAATAAATTCACATGCAATGATTAAACCTTATGGTCCAAAGACACCCTCCAGCTCAAAAAGTCATGAAAACACTTGCCTTTTGGATCTCAGAATGTAAACCATGCACCTGTTTTGATACCAATGACTCATCATATACTTGGGAAATCCCAGCTTCAATTCACCTTCAATTCATCCTGAGGAAAGCTGTAGTTATCACCTGTTCATATTTATATGTATATCTGGATCATGATTTTCACTATTTGTCCTGCTAAATCCTTGTACAACATAGAAAAAGAAATCCAGACTGATAGACCAGAAGAAAAAGGGTGAGTGGCCCTGACACCTATTAACTCACTTGGCTGAGGGGTCCAAAGACTTACATTCAAATAAATTGGATTTAAAGGAAAAAGGAAGACAACAGAACACAGAACTGATGCCGGGAGAGCAATTAAATTTTATGTTTCTTCCCTACAAACAACCTAACCACCAGTCTAGGGTGACACCACAGTTTCTTTCTTTCTTTTTCTTTCTTTCCTTCCTTTCTTTCTTTCTTTCTTTCTTTCTCTCTTTCTTTCTTTCTTTCTTTCTCTCTTTCTTTCTTTCTTTCTTTCTTTCCTTCCATCCATCCATCCATCCATCCATCTATGAGTTTTCAGAGTTCTTACTAAATATTTCCTATTAATTGGATTATATTCCTTCAACATTATCACAAAAAAAATTCCACATACTGGTTCTTTGGGTTATATACTGGACAGATGTTAAATATTAAATATTCAAAGGCAATTAGTCTCATTATTTATATGCGAGCCTTTATGGAAACAAGAACCAACAGTAGTTAGGAGTATGCTAGACTGTATTTAGAATAATAGAAGGAAACTTTTTCAGGGTTGGATTGATGCCCCTAGAGAACAAGCTATTGTATCTGTGGATGATTCTGCAGAATTTCTTATGTCTCCTTCACTGAAGAAGTTGAGGACAGCAAAAAATCAGAACAAAGTAGATGGACTGAGGATCCAGGAAAGCAATCCTGGGTTCATGCGTACCTTCCTCTTGACTGTAGAGTAGACATTTGTTTGTCTACTTCTTTTGATTAAACTCAGAGAAGAATATCTGGGGCTTTTACTGCAGAAATTCAGTAAGGCTTTTTCTAAGAAGATTAAAGGTGTTACACTTGACAAGTCACGCTCTCCCTCTTGCTTGGTGCACAGATCAGCTTTCAACACTAACAAATGTCATACCACATTACCTGGCTAAATGAGTTGAAACCCTTAAAGTCTTCCCAGAAAGATACGGCAGGTGACCACCGACTTTCTTAAAGTTTTTCCAGTATGCAGACTTTTGTTCTTATCTACACAAAGCACGATTTACGCACATTTCAATTGTGTTTGTTTACAATTCTTCTTTGCTTTTCCTTTTTAACCTATTCCAACACAGATGTCTCTTAGGTTTTCTCTAACGCCTGACAGAAATAACCATCTGACTGAAAGCAAGGCGCCTTCTAGGCTCCAGTCAGATTAATCAGAAAGGATCTGCCAAAGTGAAACATTTTGAAGGACAGGTATAGTTCTTGAAGCCTCCCGTATCACAGCAATCTACAATCACAGCTTTGTTACTGCCCTCCTTGCTCCCTGATATGCCCACAAAAGTTGTCAGGACTCTTTTTCAGCTCTCACTAAAGATTTTGACCGTCTATTTCAACTACATGTCTGACTATGAGAAGAGTTCTTTAATTGCACTCATGGAAAAATTGCCATTCATTCGGAAGGATGCCAACTTCAAACATTAATTGAATATCTCAGCTAGACTAACAGTCTGCTCTTTATTTACCAGTAAGGTAGAGGGAGAAAATGCTATTACATGTGCTTTGTATTCTCTGTTGCATACGAAATCATTCCTGGGAGGTATTCATGATCTATAAAGCAGCAAGTAGTTTGGTCACAGCTATCTCTGGCACCATCTGTTTGACCACTTGCAAAAGTAACAGACTGCACAAAAGCTGAAAAAGAGGCATGACTAGCATGAGTTTGGGAAAAACTGTATCTAGATCCAAAATTAAACCAGCTATTCAGAATTTCATCACAGTGGGTCAGGCGTACTGCAGTTACCCCCTGAACCCTCACAGGCTGGTTTTCCCTTGCCTCTGGCAGATGTGGCTGTCTGCTTTTTCCATAGCCAAAATGTTTGCAGATAGTCTCATTAAAACAAAAATTCCAGCAAAGAACAGAAAATTTAGCTCCTGAGACTGCCCAGCTGATTTTTCTACCCAAGCAAATTGAGGAACAGAGGTTTAGGCTGTATTCTGACAAATGATTACCTGTTTATCTGCTTTATTTTTCTGCACTGAATTATTTCAATTGTGAACAACTGTGACAATTTTCATTCAAATTGTTAAAAAAACTATAAAGCTGTGTAGATGAAAAAATTACTCTTGAGGTATGGAACACTAAAACTGGTGATTCCTAATTACTATGTTTGGGTAATAAGCTACTAATACATTTAATATAAGCTATATTCATAATTACAACTAATCTTACAAAAGCATTTACAAGACATCTTTGATGTGGTCTTTTTTTCCTTGAAATCATCATGATTTGTATTATATTCTAAAAAAACCCCGCTTTAACCAATGAGTTGTATATCTGTCTCATGCTTGATAGCTCCTAACAGCTATAACTACAAAGGAAAAACCCATTTACCATTTTAAGCACTGGACTTAATTAACTTCCTTACATTATTAGGAACTTACCCAATAGTCCAAGAATTATTAAAAGTTAATTAGAATGTTTCAGAAAGCTTCCTACCCAATAAAGGATTCTTTTGAACAAATTAATAATGTCTACAATTATATCACAAGTATTGAATATAAAAGCTTTGAACAAAAACAATACCAATAAAAGAAGAACAGAAAAATCCTTGATAATATTTAGAATATCATTTGTAGTTTAAAAAAAAGAAAAAGTTTCATCTATGTTATTATACTTTCCTTATTTCATTTTCTCATACATTTTTGCACATTCTCTTTATTTCCAAAATGAGTGAGAAACTAAACAAAACTTGAGACAGGCCTTAAGATGTTGACAGAATATTGCTTGCAGGAGAAGAAATCCAGTCCTTCTCTGGCATTTCTCCATAGGACACCTGAGTTATTTTTTTTATGCAGGCTAATTGGAAACCTTCGTTTGATGATCAAAATACTGACTATGTGCCTGAATCACTTCTGAAATAGTAATTTTGCAATTGAAAGGAATTTTAAAAGGGGTGGCTGTCTCCTGTGTTTTTACTGATCAAACAATATTTCAGCTGATGGTAAAACCATTGTTGTTAAATAGTATCTGATATGAAACTGAAAATATTATAAAGAACTTCAGTTTGAATGGCTGGAAATAAAAATCAATATAAAATCAGCTATCCTGGAGTTCTACTGCTCTTCTGGATTAGTTCAGAAGACATATATTGCACCTCCCCATGATCCCCAGTCACATCCTTAATGTGCAGAGGGAACATGCCAAACTTCCTCCTCGCTCAGGTGTTCTAGGAGGGTACCTGCAGCTGACTTAGGCAAAATGCATTAGAGCTCCTCCAGACTTCTGAGGAATAAACACCTCTTGTAAAAATTTTCTCATGATTCTTTCATGTGGCTGTAAGCACAGCTATTATGAAAAAAGAAGGGGGGTGGGGAGGAAGAAGAGGAAGCAATCAATATTTATCATTAGTGTTGAGCAAGAATGCCTAAATTACATTACTGTGAGATGATGTCTGCAAAGTTTTAGTGGGTCAAAATGCTTCCGGGAACGTGAGTTAATAGCATCAGTTACAGTTGTGAAGGCAAGAGCAATTCTGAAGATTGCTTCAGTAATTTAGAATCAGTAACAACAGATCCCCTCAAGTGCATTGCTGTTCATTAATAATAATGTCCATACAGCAGACAATTTCTGTTTAAAGAATGAGCCTTTGTAACTTGGTCAGCAGGATTATGTTTAAAGCAATCTCCTGAAAACAAAGGGAGAGCAAGCTTCTCTCTCATGAATTGTATGAAAATAATTTGCCAGCTTACTACTACCCTCATGAGACCATCCAAATGCAATCATCTCCTGTTTTATCTCAGCCTCAGCCTAGGAAAAACCCTTTAGAATTGCATTCTATAAACTGCAGAAACAACATGAATCACCATTTCTGCAGAAACCTCTCCCAGCCAGCACCTCATCCTGGCTGCAAATGGCCCCTGACAAATCCCTATGGCTTCATTTGCAGTCTCTGCCACTGAGACCATTCCCTGCAGGAACAGCTCAGGCTGAGAGGATGCAGCAGGCTTGGTGAGTTGCGCTGTGGAGTGTGTTGCCTCCAAGGGATGGGGTCAGCAGTTTGTGTCCTCTGCACACTGAGGGACTGACTCCTGAAGCAACTTTTAGCAAGCAGTTGCAGAATGTCAAAAGTGAGTCTTCAGAGAGCGCAAAAACTAACTTGAAAGAGCTTAACAACAAAAATACTCTCTAAATTCCTTTTCACACTCGGTTTTAAGAAACAATTGTATTAAGAAGCGGATGCTTAGCTGGCCAGTAGGGTTTTTTAAACAGCTGTTGGTTGCTAAAGATCAGTAGTTTCTACAAATATGTGGATTGTCATCAAGAAAAATTCTTGGAAATACTTCACAGCACTCAAGGTTCAGAACACAGTATTTGAAACAGGTAACAAACACTTATTAAGTTCTTTACCGCATCTTCCATGCAGTTCCTTTTCAAAATAATTGTACATATTTAAAACATCCTGAAACAAATGCAACTGACACAAAAGTTTGAAACTGCATGCATAATATAATGAAAATTGTTTGCAGCCTACCTTGGAATTGTGTAAATTTGATGGTTCCCATCCTCTCTCCATTTCTGAAAACAACTTCACCCTAAATAAAACAAATAAACACCTTAAAAGTTTTATAAATCTCTCATAACACGGTTTTTTATTAACATTTTAATTTTCCATTAATTATTAAAATTACCAAAGCAGTGTTTAGACTCTGAAAATAGCAGATTCAGCCAGATTCAAAATAAGTCAAGAGCACCTCCTTAAAACCTTCTTCCACAGATTTCAAATGGCCTTAGAAAGTTGACCAGTGCTACTTTTCGTGGATGGAAATGGAAATATGATAAAGCCAGTAACATACTGAATTTCAGATGATCAGAGATATGCAAACAATTGATTTTCACTGTTTGTTTTTATCAAGGATATGTAAAAATTTTTGAAGATCACATAAGAAAATAGTTTTCCATTTCATCAATCCATCATACTGTTCTGCAAATGGCTCTATAAGCTATTTGTCTTATTTTATATACTTATCCTACTAGATTATGGATACCAGTAGCTACTGTGGCTTGGTTTTGTACTATACCAACACGTCTGTCTGAGTATTCATTTTAATTGCAATGTCTTTAAGTCAGTACTACCATTTGTGGTGCTACACCCTGTTACTTCTCAATATAATGGTCATGTAATGCTGAAATCCCTTCACATAATCCTAGGAAATTACTCCCATTTTTTATCCCATCTTTATGGATTAAATTAAGAAAAGATCTTGTGTTAAATTTCCTCCTTAGTTCAGCTACTTCATAATTGAGTATGAAAGAAGAGGGTTTCATTCATTTATGGTAAGTATTTTTAATATTTTGAACCTGTAGTGGAGAGCTGAGTGCTGTCAAGATAGATTGCTGTTCTACTTCATCCCTGGTTTGGTTTATTAACACCATCTCCATAAGTCTTTGTTATGGCAGACATCAGAGTAAAAGAAACCAAATGGTAAACCTGTGAGGCTACAATGCATTTCTCTGTGCAAGCCTGCCACTTCTTGGATAACCCTTTCTGGTCACTGAAGGGATGCACTGAAGGCCTCTGAAGTACTGAAATCAGGTCCCTGCAGGAACAGTGGGGACACTTCAGTTACGTAGTACAGCACACTCACCCCCCCATTTCCTGCAAGCCACAAAACACCATCTCCCTTTGATAAATAGAAGAAATCTTAAACAAGTGTAAGACACATTGTGCTAACCTTTAAGACCCAAAAGCCCCAATCTCCTGGCTATTTTATGAAAAATAAGAGAATTACATTTGAAGTAAAAGAAGTGATATAAATAGACAATAAAAGGCTGAATTTAATTTTATAAACTATAGCAATGCTAGTAAGAAATAAGCCAGTCAGTGTTTCAGAAATCTGTCTTTAGGAATTATGTGCTGATTTATGGCATGAGAAGTGAGCTAAATCTGATGATGTTCTATGGCTTACATCAAGCCATTTCTTTGCTACTAACATACCATGAGATTTAGCTAAGGAGTTGTCTTCTTTACACTTGAGATTCATAAATTACTTAAAGTGTTTTTTCTTTATTTGAGGTAGCGGATATTTGAATAACAGATATTACTAATACATACATTAAGATGCTACATTACAAAAGCCAATGTTAGCACTATTCATCCTTTCTTTTTACCTCACCACACACTCCAGTACAAACTGCAGTTTATGGTGTGACCCACTAAAAAACCTAGATCTTATGAAATCCACGTGAATATAGCAACACACAAAATCCTCTTTTACCTTCCATTGTATTTTGGTGACGTTACATAGGCATATTTAGATACATATTAACAAAAGGATCAGTGATTGTACAGAATTAAAGAAAATAATGGAAGTAATGTTAATACTAACTTCTTCAGAACATGATCATCAGATTCAAAAACTATTCCTTGATCAAGTAAATATTTTTTTTCAAGAGATGTAAAATAAGGCCTCGGTCCTGAACAAGCATTTAAATCAACTGCACAGGTGAATAACTTTCACTTAGAACAAACCCCATATTTTACTATACATTAAATAGTTAATTAGCAAAGCTTTCCTCTTCCATTACACACCAATCATCCCAGTGGAGACCAACAGAAACCACATTGGTGTCTTGGTGTCTATTTTATTTTCTTCAATCTACCATCTACATTTTTTTTTTCTTTACTAGTTGTAAAAGTGAATGCCAGAATAAAAACCAATCTGCCCGGCTGATCTGCCCAGCTTTGAGCTGTGGACAGGCATCTTCACAATAGAAATGACCCTTGAAAAGTTGATTGGAAAGAAATATAAAGTTTGTGGCTTGGAGTCGAACAGACAGAGATGTGAACAGAGGGTGGAAGAGGAGCTGAATGAGCTCAGTCTGGCACAGTCTGGCACAGTCTGGCACCCCTGGATGTTGCTGCTGGTGTTACAGCCACCATGGCACATAGCTTTTCAATTTTTTTGGCCCGAATACATCCCTGTATTTGGGATTCTTTGCAGCTGCATAACTCATCATGCAACCTTACACAGGTGTACTTTATTTAGTTTCCCTAAATGTACAAACA
The DNA here is from genome assembly GCA_013397725.1 of Rhagologus leucostigma. Taxonomy (NCBI): domain Eukaryota; kingdom Metazoa; phylum Chordata; class Aves; order Passeriformes; genus Rhagologus; species Rhagologus leucostigma. The sequence continues at coordinate 278,349 of VZTD01005080.1, forward strand.
CCCATAAACAATACTAGTCTCACACTGCAAGTTAGGCAGCTTGGACAACAGAAATATAGAAGCTTACGTTGTAGGTTTCTTAGATTTTTGTTTATTTGTGTTTGTTTGGTTTTGCTTATTTGCATTTTGATACATCTCTGACCTGCTTCCCTTGTAATTCTTTGGCTTTTTTTTGCTTTTTTTTCCTCAAAAAGCTACAGTGCTTGAATGTCCTTTACAAATGATGAAAACCAGACTAGACCAAACATTTCAACAGGGTCAATCTCACAATTGCTACATACAAGGACATCATCTCCCTATTTCTTCTGAGTACCATCATCTTCTTTGTGCTCTGCTTTACAAACCTAATATTAATTTATGTACTTTTTTATACAGAATAACTGTTTCATCCTCTTAATAAAAAGACAGTCTCTACCCTCCTTGGATGTAGAGTCTTCCCCTTTTATCTTAAGTCATTAGTCCTTTATTTGTGGTCCGAATAAGAAGTCCACATCTTCCATTCACACTTACAAATGATTAGCCAATAATAGATTTATTTCAAACACGTGGGACTTCCCCTGTCTTTACAGCAGTCATTTGTCTCTACTTGGAAGGAGCTGTTTATTATGCTTCTATATTTTTTTCCTGATGGTTAAAAAGTAGGTATCTTAGCTATATTATGAACATATCGTTAAGCTCTTCTTGAGCTACAAAGCACTAGCATTTATTAGAACTTTCTTTGCATTATCTTTGACAGTATTGTTATTTGGCTCTGGACACAGGCCCATGTCAAAGTTACAATTCTTTCATTCTTCATACACTGAAATCCACAGCCAGCACATTTTTTCATTCATATCTTTAGTTTTTTTCATCTTCTTCAATCAAACTAGAGTTCAGAAGTTTCTTAACTGCTCTCTCAGTCAGGGCCAGGTCTGTACTTTGACCACCATTTAATTTACTGTGTATTTTCTTCTGCAAAGTATCTCAAATTTAGTAAACAGAGAAATAAATGCATAGCATTTACTTCATGATTTTCAGTACTATCCCTACAAAAAAATGTCAGCTTTAGATCATGTTTACTTCAGTCTTCCACCACATGGCACCAAACAACTATTTATTCCACTGTTTATCATATACTCAGGCTATACTTGTTATCTTATTGCTTGTTTAAAATGTTGTAATTATATATTCAAGCTAAACTGATAACACAAATACCCCTTCATCAGAGGAAAGACCTTGCGTATGTTGACAGAAATACCAAAGGTGGATGCAAGAAAGTTAAATACCACAGAACTCCTGTGCCCTGAGTGTTTTCTAATGGGCCAATACATTTCAGGACACTGCTTCAGTTCCACTTCACTGCCCAGGAATCTGAGCTACTCTGCCCTATAGACAATCATCTCCTCATATAACAGTGTTTAAACCCAGTGGCTTTCCATGAAACAACTGAGCGTACACAGTCAAACCTGCTCCAAAAGCAACCATTGGTATTTTCCCAAAAATAAACTAACTCAGTCAGTTTTGGGATACTTGAGTGAGATTCTTGATATCAAGCAAACAATGTAAATAAATGCATGCAGAAATAACTGAAAAGCAGTACAATAACTATGACAACTGGAATAGTATTTTATATAATTTTATATATTATTTATATATTTGTATAATATATAAAATTAAACCTGTCTCTTTAAGTTCTGTGACATCTGATGAAATCAAGGTGTACTTCTGAACTTGTAGTTTCCTTATCGGACTACATCCAATAAAAATAGAAGCCAAAGAGGGGATGCATACCAGGACAGGAAACCTCAGAGCTCGCTAACACCCAGAGGGCAGCTTACTGGCCTCTCACACTGCTCCTAGCTGTACAGCTCTACACCTACCTGGGGGTAGCTCAGCATTCATCAGGCCCCTGCGTGAGCTGTAGTAGCCTATTAAACCAGGAAAATGCATTCAGTGGGTTTTTTCTTATTTTATTTTTTATTGCTTTGGCAAGTGAGGGATATGTTGTTTCTGAATTGCTGAACCAGAGGCAGCGCAGAGGAGCCCTGGAAGGATGCAAGTGCTAGCAGAAGGATGTAGAAGGAAGGGAGCAAGATACTTTTTCACCCCAGATCCTTTCAGAAGACTATGTTATCATGCAATCCACACAGCCTGCTACTCACATGTTGCACTCAATTTGCTCATTCAGGACTCCTTAGGTACTGACACACCTTCCCTGACACGCACAAAGCAGCAAGCTGGCATTCTGTGACTCTTGGCTCTGCAATTTGTGGGCAGTGAAGAGCTACACACCAGAATGCAGAGCCTCGTCCACCCTCCAAACTGCATGTCCAAGACAGCAGTGTTTATAGAGGAAGGAAATATCATTTATTCTACATAACAGGCTTTCAGCTCTGCAAGGATAACCTCACTTCTGAAACAAAACACCGAGCTTCCAGCTGAGGGCAGCTTGTGCACAACTGTTCTGGTTTCTGCCTAGTTACATCACTCATTCAGCTGCACTAAGCACAGAAGATGTAAGCAGAGTGCAAGAGAGGATACCAAGGAGACAGCAGTGACGGTGTAACCCCCTGTGGGATAAAGAGGTAAGCACCATCTTTGGATAAATGAGAGGAGAGCAGAAGGCAGAGGGTGATGGAAATTAAAATGCTCCATCAAATCAACAGTGCTCCTCAGTCCATGACTTTATATCTTTAGACTGCTGTGGATAAAATGTTTCTAGAACATTTGATCAAAGCAGACTCAGTCAGCTCTGCTTTTCAAGCCTTGAGACTACTTTCAGGGAAGGTGTTTCTTCCAAAATTTTCAAGATTAAAGATTAAAATCTGAAATACATCCACTGGGATGTCTTTTCCCTGCCTGTTTTCTATGACATTTTCTAAAAGCTTTGGGTAACTGAACACTGGTGTCTGGAGAGCAGCAGAGCAGCTCAAAGAGCAGGGTGAAGCACAGCTAAAAATCTGGACTTGGCTAGCATTTTCTAAATGAAGCAATACCACCATTCTCATCTAAACAGAAACTTGTGTTCTAGCTATGACAGAACAGGCATAAAATAGCAGGAAAAAGATGAACAGGCTTACTTCCACACATTAAGTATCGATCTGCACCATAGCAAACATGCTGTGTATGCTTAAAAAACATACCCACAAACAAGTTCATTTTCCAAACACAAAAACATTGGTTTTGGAGAAAACTAGTGTGGAAGAAGGAAGTTAAATTGTTGGAAAAGAATTGTTGAGAAAAAATAATCTGGTAAACATGACAGTGACGGAAAAGAAGAATGAAGAATTGGCATTCATCAAATCCCTTAACACTGGAACTAGGAGGCACTCATCTATCAGGACTTCGGTCTAAAACAGAAAAAGCAGTGATGTTTTTCACATTATCCCTTTGCACAGGAGCTAATGACCTTCCAAAATTTGCATTGAGTGAGGATTACTTATATATTTATTTCATTTAGAAACAGAGGACTGGGACGTGACCCAGTCTACTGATCTCATGCAGCACTTCATAGATTCTTATGTAGCTTCTGTGAACTCTTGGTAGTCAGACAGGTAAATGGAAAACTGCATCTCAGAGATATCTCAGAGACCAGGAAATATTAATGATTTTTTAAACAGGTTACAGAAACTGCTTTCATATGAATGAAGTATGGGATAAGCAGATGTACAGGTTCACATCAGAGGCAATTTGGAAATAAAGAACACAGGAGAGAGATATATAAGTTCCTTTTTTTCCTCCCTCATGGCAAAAACTGTTCTGGGCAAAAATATCCAGCAATTTTAATAAAAAAGATAGGCTTTGTGTCTCACATTTGCCAAGATCTTTGTTAGCATCAGCTAATTCAAGTAGTTTGTGGCATTGCTCATTGTGTTCTGCTTTGGCAATCATCTACCTTAAATGCCTACAGAATAAGTAATAGACTTTCTCAAAATTTTAAAAAAAATAACCAAACAAAAAACTCTGGTATGTAAAATAATTCCTTGAGACTATCTTGAATTAAAATCAATTCCCAAAACCAAGTTTCCTAAAAAAAGAAAAAGCTACTGTGCATCTCCTAATATCATGACAGCAGTGAGTTATATTCCACAGCTGGGCTGAAAGAAATGGAAAGTGAAGGTCAACACCTACAGTTTCAAATTAAATATAACATCTTTATGTACCTATCATTCACATACATCCTGAATCTAGGATTTTGAAGAAATACTAAGTACTGTAAGCCTTACCACCATGGTTTCATCATGCTGCCACTATACTCCCTTCCAAATAAAGAGTTCCAGTCCATTCAGCCTCTTCTTCTAAGGAGAGAGGTTTTTTTTTTTAATTTTGCCTATCTCCCCTCTCTAAGCCCCTGTTACAATTTTATTTATTTCTTGACAAAGGCATAGCTGAAGCACAGATGCTCTTGCTGTGTAGAAGGGTGCCTCTATTTCTAACTAATATCTTGCTAGCTGATCTTTACCATATTTCAGGCAGAACTTCAACTCTTTTGGTTTTTTTTTTTTTCAGGGAAGTGAAGGAATCAGATGGGGAACAGACAGAATTTCTTTAGTTAAAATTTCTTCCCTCCATCTCATCAGCATCCTCTATCATCAGTTGTCATTGCATAAAAGTGTGCTGTTGGCAGCACAATGACATAAGCCCAGACTAAGCTGCTCCATTAGATTAGCATTTAGATGCATCTAAACAATTTTACACAGCTATGCTGAAATGAGACAGCACAATCATAGCATTTCTTTCAGCGCAGCAAGCAAAGGCATCATTTACGAACATCTGAGCACTCCGTTTACACACAGAAGCAAGACTAAGGGAATCATGTCCCTGGCAAGGTACCAGCAATTCATAAGCAGGTAAATGGGAGGAGAAAAGGCTACTAGCCAGGAAATCATACATCAAACAGTATCAGACTTGCTGGCCATTGCAGTTGAAGAAAGATGAAACCTTTATGATTTGTTACTCATTAACGTGCTTTTACACACTCATCTGGGCTTATGGCCAGTGCAAGGCAAAGCAGTTAGATGCTATTTTATTCTTTATGGCCATATCATTTTTATACAGTGATACAGTTTTTGGGAGTCATCTCTTTCGGTGATCAGGTAAGCTCTATGTTGGACATCATTAGCGGTCTTAGGTTTAAAAGCATGGCAGCAAAGAAATTGAAATGAAACATATATATTTGAGAAGCTATTCTGCAAGTTTTTTTTGAGTACTTCGGAAACAAAATAACAGGCATGGGAACAGTGTGCAACAAATACTTTCAAGTCTGGTGATATATAACAGCGCTGACTGTTGGTATTTAGCCAGTTTCCTGATCTATGGTTGGCCTCTGAAGCACGAGCAATGTGATTCTTTTTCTCTTGACTCAATCTCTTTCAGGAGTATGTGAAAACATTGATGTAAACAACCTGTCTTTTAAGGTGTCAAGAGAATAGGAAACAGTCTGAAGCACTGGGACTAGGAGCTCAAGCCCTTCCCAGTGTGTACAAAAAAGTAAATACAAACTGCTGAGGTGATGTTCAGAATTGTTCTTATGAGGTTGAGTCCCTGAGGATTTCAGTTTCTAGCTCTGTGTGTCTGTAGAAACAGCGTAACAGCACATTATCTTCCACCACCATGTTTTTTTTCCCACTGCTTTTGTAAGAATGAATCAGAAGATACAGCAAAAAGCCTTTTAAGGACACCGCATTAAGCAGCAGTTCCATCTCTTCAACAGTGCAATTTCATATGATGTTCTGAAGTAATTTCTTCCATTTTCTTTAAACTACATTAATCTCAGCAGAGAGCAGAATCGCACGGGCCATATTTCATTTGTTCTGATGATGACACGAATGATGACTGCAGGAGCCACTGCCTTTGTGCACTTCCTGCCCAGGCTCTGTCACATTGGCTGGACACAGGAGATGACTTCGTTTACTCTGTTCTTTCTAATGAGCAGGCAGCCTGTGTTGTTAGTAAGACAGCAGGCAGCCTCTGTTATTAGCAAGGTCTTCATATCCAACACAGAACACACCGGCATTACCCATGTGCAAGTGCTGAGCACAGTATCTTCAGACTATTATCTTTCTAAGTGAGCAACTCAAATTCAAAACCACCTTAACAGGAAAGGGGAATTTAAAAAGTTGCAAAGACCAGACAGCTTTATAAATCTCTTTGTAAGTATGTATACCTGTCAGTTGTGGATGATTCTCACTACTGGGTAGAGAAAAGACAATGATAGACTCATTCCCAGTGTTACACGGCTACTCTACATCCAAAAATTCCCCTGCAGGCAGAAGTGTGAGCTGACGCTGACCAGGGAAGACTATTTGAATAAGCTAAAAGGTGTTTTCTTGTAGCGAGCAGCCATCCAGGTCTAGAACACTGATTTTCCCTCTTTTTACATAGTACAAGCTCTTACACAGGAACTCAAACTGTTTAATTCAATATTCATAGAATGTTTCTAGTGATTAGAGGATTTTAAACTTTTCTTTGGCAAATCAAATAAGACAGTTCAAAGCACATGGGAACTGACTGTCCAGGACACTGACTTTCTAATACATTTCCCAGTAACCATCACTGAAATGGGTCCATTTTTCATTTCAGAATGAGACAACAATTTTTGTTCATCTACATTTACAGCAAGTGTCTAAAGACATTTTAATTTAGCTCAGTTGTAGTTTTGGCATTATTTGACAATTGCCAGAATTGCTATGACATTCAAGATGTCTATTTCTGTAAAGCTAAAAAGCCTAGCCTAAGCTATTTCCAATCCTAGGACTCTCAGATTTACTTTTCTTTAAAATTTCAGGTTTTGTCTATATTGCTATCAGAAAGTACTTCTGAAGACAGCTATGTTTGATGATAATGAAGTAGAAGTTTCATCCTCTTCCCTTTCTTCAGCACTGCATCCCTCCAGGTGATGCTTTCATCAGCATCAAATTCTGACTGAAATCTGCAGAGAAGAGAGTTAGCACTGCTGAGCACAGAGATTTGAACGGGCTTGGCAGTGGCATGAAGGAGATCTAACCAGCATAGTCTTAGTAAAATCAAATTCAGCCCTTTTCATTGTCCATTTTAATCCTTCAGGCTATTCTAACCTGTGCCAACAACCTGCAAAGAGTCCGTAAGATATATCTGGCATAGTTTTGACACTTTAAAGATTCTCTATTTATATGCTTGTAGCAGTTTTGCTGAGGAAAGATGGCAGGTTCTTTGCAAAACGCTCAGATCCGAAGATGCTGAAGAGGCTCTGTTCGGTTTCCGAGTGATCGGTGCCATACAGCATTAGATCCTACACAACATAGCAGCTCTCCAGCTGGCACAGGTCAGAGATCTCAAAGGTGTAGCTCTCTTCAGACTCCATAAAGCAATGCTTAGAGTAATGGTGTTACTTTGGGATCACTCTTCCTACATTTTCAGAACACTGAAGTTAAGGCTTACTGATACTTAAATATCTTCCCACTGTGATGGATGCTTTTAAAAACTTTTGTGAAATACTTTGTTGTTTTAAACACATTCTCGGCCTAAAATTAATTAAAAATCAATGTCATGCTAAAAATTTGAGACATACCTAGTCACTTAATAGATAAACAGTGTATTTTTGAATGAAATATATCACTTGAAAACTCTTCAAGATTCCCCATGGACATGATGATGGCAATGGAAAGAAGACAACAGATGATATCCCCTTGACATCCCTCAAGTCACACTGGCTAATTTGCAGAAATTAGTATAAATGCAAGTTATTAGTAAAGTGAGTCCTCTTTTTGGTTTTCTTCTAACTCAAGGTAGTGTTTAAAGTACAATTAATGCTATGAAATAGCTACAGACTAGACATCTCTCTCTCTCTCTTACGACCCATGCCTGCCAGTGTTTCCACACCCAGGATGGTATCTACACCATGCCATGCAGACTAATTCAGATGCACCCAGGCAAGTGAACTGGTAAATCTACATAGGAAAACAAGACTGGTGTCAGTCCGAAAGTACAAGCAGATTCCCAGACTACCAAGCTTGGTCTAGTGAATTTCCTTTCTCAGCTCAGACATCACTAAGCTGCTTCTGGACAAAAAAAAAACCACAACCCAAAACAACAACCAAACTAAAAACCAACCAAACAAAGCCCAATCCAACCCCCAAAAACCAAACACAAAACCTAGCAATCCCATTACCATCACCAAAACAAAACACAAAACAGAAACCACCTCCTCCCCTCCCCCCGACAAATACTCGCCTCAAAAAAAAAAAAATTTGCACTTATTTTTAAGGTACTGCTTTTAAGTTCTTGCTTCAAGAGGAGTGCAGGCAACAACACAGTCAGTAAATTTGGAACCGGAAGGGAATTACTACCCATTAAGGTATTTCATGGGGCTATATTCATATCTAAGCTCCCGAAACTACTCAGCATGGGGAGCTTTTTTATTTCCATTATTTCTATCAGAAGACGGCTTCTGAACCTGAATCTTCTTATCATTTTAAGCTTTCCTCTTGCTTTCAGGTTCCTCTTATTATTGGCCATATACTTACTTTTAGGCTCACAGTATTATTTGAAGGAGATTCCCCTGTTCTTTTTTTAAATGATATTTGTGCAGAGAACAAGTAGTTCTCCACTCAGCAGACTAGGTATTCTCAGAGCTGCAACAGGGAGAGGAATAAAAAAACAGCTGAGTTATCTTTACACCACAAAAGTTGGTTTTATATAGGAGGAAGATTTTTACCTGGCCGGTCTGAAATGTCTCTCTCATGCACAAAGTGTATTGGAACTTCATGTTCCAGAATGGAGGCAGGGATTGAATTTCAATGTCCTGAAAGTGAGACTGGAGAGGAACCATTCTGGGCTGCTGTTCTCTGAACCTTGGACACCTACAGTCTCTTTAAATGCCTCTGGTATGCCTAAAGTAGACAGATTAATGCTCTCCTCTGATAATTTGGCAGAATAACACAATCCATTTATTTAACACTTAAGAGACTTTGAAATTGGTATATCGCTTACTTAGTTGCAATGAAAAGGAAAAAGAATTAATTTTAAAAGACACAAAGAATGCTGGAAAATAGGGAAAAATCCACATACATTTTCCCAGGGAAAAAGGGCTAAAATCAGTTTCCAGACTTTAAAAATATTTTATTTGAAAGGAAAATCTAAATTCTTTTCTTTTGAAACTGTAAAAACAATTTTCTAAATACTGAAAATACTGATATTTAAATTTTGAAAAAACAAATCTATTTGTATCTATCAAAAGGCTGATGGTGGCAGAATGATTATCTCCTCAGAAGAGGAGATAATCTTTACTAACTCATCACTAACTCTTTAGAGAATAATGTACACCAACCTACACTAATTCCCCTAATTTATATTCAGAGAGGACTAGACTCATTTGAAAACAAGGTGAGCTTTCATTTCCCTCTCAAGAGCAGCACCCCAGCCCCACAGCCCTGAATCATACTGAGCTGGGCTGAACTGATTTTAGAGCCCCAGCAGTGCTCTAGCAACTGAGCAAGCTGATGCCAGTGCAAATCCACTGGGAATTCTGCTGGCAGCACCTCAGCTTGTGCTGAAGGAAGTCCTGAAACTGTTCTGCTGGGGTGCTGAACTGATTTTAAGCTTAGATTTTTCAAGGCAAGGACAGAAGCCCAGCCCTTGCTTTGCCTGTTTCTCTATTCCCAGGGAAAGAGAAGGTTACCTCATACTCAAAAGCCTTCTTATCAGTTTGGCTGCTTTCTTCAGCCCTGTTTAAGATCTAGGAAGCACTGTACTTGGAAGAGATCTCACTGGAAAACAAAAAACCATTGTTTAAAGATGCAGTACTCTTCATTTTCCTACAAAAGATCCAACACTACAAGTTCCAAATAAGCACCGTGAGTTGAAACTCACGCTGACACCTCTGTAATTAAAGCATTCCAGCCTCAGATGCTTGGCTTCTTGGAGAGACAGCAATAATATCTAAACAGCTTGAAGGAAGACAAATGACATATTCCATTATTTTTTCTGGCTATCTCCAGTATCATAACCTTTTCCTTATCTTGGTCAACACACACACTGAATGGAATGGGACTAAATTTCTTTTTAATACTCTGACAAACTGCACTGCTCTGTGCAATAGCAGCAAACCTTGTATTCACAGCTGCCCTTAAAAATCAGTTACTTCTATTTTTTAATTCTTGTCATCAATCATCTATGCTAATTGGCCAAGTGCATGGCATGCCTATGGAGTATTAAATGTCCCAAAATAACTAATGAGAAGCCTTTTATTTCATCTGTCTCAAATGAAAGTAGTATTAGAATAAGAAAGTATTTCCTTCTCTGCCACTGGCATTCAATGAATATTTATGATGTTTTTCACTATATTGCAGTGATATGACGATGTTGAATTCCAGCTAGAATGAGGATACAGCACTTAAAAGGAGACTCTACTCTCTTTCTATCACTCGTAAAAGGAATTAATAACTGCAAAACAGCTAACAATTGCTTCTCAAATTAGATCACATTTATCTTCATATTCTAAGCTGGAAAAGGAATCTCTTAATAACTATCTTTAAAAACACTAATATTGTGAACCCATTTATTAAATATTTGTAAAGCTATTTTATGCACAGAACTAATGCTGACTGATCAAAGCATACGTAATTAATGGACAAGAAAACAATCACTGCAATAATGGAAACCTTATTAGCATACAAATTATGTTGTTTTCAAAAACTCAGTATACTCATATAAGGAAGATACCACTTATTGCAGACCATTTTCCTGAAGCCTATAAGCCAAGTCAGCTTCCCTGGAAGGGCCATATTGCTGTGTCTCACGATATCGGAAGAAACTTTACCCTCTGGAGAGGTACTTGCAGGAAATTATTAGGAAGTTTCAGTGCAGATCTGGGTATCAGGTGGTACTCCTGGGCTATGTTACTGTCCACATTAGATAAAGGAATTTATGCAGCACTGTTTTTAAATTTTATTTCTCTCTCTTCTATTACCATCCTCCAGATAAGGTGCATTGGTAACCCCTAGAGACAGAGAGGGCTTTATCTATCTCGCTCTTCTCTTTTTTCTCATCAGAAATCTGCCCTCTGCAATCTGACAGGGGAAATATACAGGAGCAGAAGAGGTGAGATGCTTACTGCTGCTGTGTGACTTTTTTGACTCAATGTATTTTTGACTCAGAAAAGGGATTTTGCTTGCTAACTCCTGACAGTAATTTTTGTGGCTGGAAGCCAGGAACAATTTCCAGCACTTTCTGACTTATCTTCCAGGGTGGACACAGTCTGTCTGACAGACAAAGACACAGTGTTCGTACTCTCTTCTGCCAGGGTATGTTCGTACTCTTGAAAAGAGACATGGTGTTCATACTCTTAAAGACTGAACTTTATTTTGCTCCTCATATAGTGCACACAGTGAGTAGTGGATCCAGAGATAAAGTTGCTCCTAGTTGCAAACCATTTTATATCTAGCCCCCAGAAGACTATCAATGTCCTATTTAAAGGTGGTGTCTGGAAAGAAAATTCATGTCTCCAGTCATTCTAAACAGTATTTGATCAACAGCATCATAGGAAATATCTGAAGTCTTCTACTGACATCAGTGAAGTATAATGAATACAAATTTCTGTCTCAAGACAGCATTCATCTTTTCTTTTTTTGTCAAAATGTATCCAAATGATGATTATTTTTATCCAGAACATGCAGTACTTTATTAATAAAGACCATAATTTGGAGATTTTCTGAGCCTCTGAACATCTTTAAGATTTATTCCTAGAAGTTGAGCCACTTCTCACTCCACCAAGTTTTCATTGATGGAATTTTCCCACAGAAAATAACGGACTAAATATTCTAGATGATATCTAAGCAAAAGAAACTTTCTTATTAACTGAAGTGAGAAGGATAAGACTTTCTATTTTGCATGTGGACTATCAAAGGCCACTGTAACCTTTTTGTCTAAACAACATGCATTTAACATGGGGCTACGTATTGCCACTGAAATTAAAGCATAAGGCAGCTTCTGTCTTCACTCAGTAGTGTTTAATTTATGCAATTTACACATGCAGTAGAGCACTATGATAACTCTTTGTTTCCTCATGAGTGAAAAGGATGGTCAGGTGAGTATAAAATATTCTCATGTTTAAAAAGTGTAAGATGAAGTGTAGGAAAATCACACATCAGAGATATACTGAATATTACTTACAGGTGAGGAATAGGGAAATGGTAGACAAAGTATTTTCCATTTTGATTGTTTATATTTAATGAAATAATTGCAAGTTCCATGTTGTGATAGTCTAGTAGCCCAGCACAGCAAATACATTTTAGGATCTATTATAATATTTTAGTATTACAGGATTTTTCTCTAAAATTTTCATTTTATCAAAAATGGTTTCCTAAAAGAGTAACTCCAATTGTAGCTTGAGATGAAGCATCTCTAGTTTCAAATTTATCTAAGGAACCTATGGTAGGAGAAACAAGTATTCTTCAAACGCACAATCTCCTATTGCAGATTTGTTTTTAAATTTTCTGTACATCAAATGCTGTAAACTTTCTTCTGATTCTCTTCTTTCCAATAGGTGTTAGTTATAATCAAATTGCCCTTTTTGGTTTTATGTGTATTAAATCAAATCAAGACTGTTTGGTCACTGTATGCAGTCAAACAAATTTGGTGTATCTCAGCACAATGCTTATCACGGAGATACGCTATGGTTCCAGAACTTCAGCCTTCCCTGTATTGAAGTAAAGATGCTGTAAGCCCTTCCCCACTCTCTAGGCATTTTGTTTCTTTCCTACTACTTATCTCTTTTACCTGATGATGTAAACAGAAAATCCACTGAACAAAAATATTGTTGCTCAACATTTGAAATAAACAGCAGATTTCCTCAGAGCACATTCAACAGAGCTACAGTCCCCATTTAATCCACAAACACTGCAAAACTTCAGCAAGCACCAGATCCAGAAAAAGCTCTCAGGTTTTGCCAAACCTGGCTGTTCATTTCAGCGTGCAGCAAACACAAGAGAAGTTTTTCATTCAGACACACTGCATGAAACACCATTCATCAAACAGAAAGATCATGCAGATACGTGTTATAAGAATATACACTCAGTAAGAAAACGCATTCAAATTCAAATGTGTTGGCTACACTTCAAACACGCTCCACAACAGAGCACTGTTTGCTGTGTCTGACCTTCAAACAGAGCCCTCTCACCACGCAACAACTGTTAGAGGCTATCATAGAATCTATCTTCAGGTAGAGTTCAGGTAGAGTCTTCAGGAACAGTGCCGATTCCAGAGCAGGCTTGACTCAAGTGCTGCCTCCACGTGCTGCAGTATCCTGGGTCACACAAACCGCCCAAGCCTACTGCTACTGGGTTACTCTACCTTTACACCAAGAAAGAGCCCCGTGAGTGGCAAGGGAGCAATTACTCTCAACTCCCAGTTCCCACCGGACCTCAGTTTACTGCCCAGCATGGTGGGTTTGCTGGTATCACAGAATCGAAAAGGAAACAGCAAGACTAAATGGGGGAGAGCAGAAGAGCAGCCCTGAAATAAGGACATCAGACACCATTTTTTAAGATGAATCATCTTTCCTTATTTCATACCCTGGACGGCTAATCTGAAGAGAGTTATGACCGCTTGTGCTAAAGCAAAGAGTACCATCTGGTTTTAATTTTTCTTGTTTTCACCTTTTTTAGCAGGATGGGGATATATGGCCTTCAAAAAATTGGTGGTTCGCAAGTTACGTCATCTTTAAACTTATACTTAACCTTTCTCTACAGTGAAATCAGGTCAGGTTTTTCAAACAGATCATAAAAACAGAGCTTGTCAACAACATCCTAGATGCAGCATGGAACATATAGCTTTTCTACATAACTAGTAGGAACAAGATTCCACACTTCCTCTGTTGCTTTATAACCCTTGTTAAGCTCTTTTGGGGTTTGAAGAGTTTTTAAAAGTGGTTTCCACTTCACCCAGACTTAAAAAAAAAACAAACTGAAAGTACAGTTTCTTTATGCTGACATATGTAGAACTTTAAAATGTGAAAAGTAGTGTTCTAGTTTTGGGGAGAATTTCGACACATCCAACTTTTAAAGAAATATTTAGTATTTTTAATATTAAAGGTCTGCCATCAGTGCATACAAATGCATGCTAATTACTGCGCATTTTAGAAGCACAATATAGCAAATATGAGAATCACTTGAAAGTCTTGCCTTTATTAACATTATAGAGCAACAAACTGGACATGCTCTGTCAGTAAACGCATCCTTGTTACCCTGCCTGCAAAGAGACAGCACCAAGGAAAGCTGGGAAAGGTGCCAGTTGTACTCACCTACATCAGTACTACCCTCCTGCAGTTAATTACAAGATTAAGCTGAAAAAAACACGCAGGCTTCAGGAACATGGAAATCAGGACAGGAAAACAGCCAGTGTTTACAACAAAATAAGGTAGATCTGAACAAAGTAATATTCAAACTAAAGGCAAAGAGGAAAAATAGTGAGAAAGATAAGCAAAATTGCCCCATCTGTCTGGAGTAAGCTCTGGAATAAGTTACATTGAGAAAACTATCACACCCAAACACTGCCACTCCATCAAGATGTGAATTAACGAAGGGAAATTCAGAAAACCACAACACAAAAGCAGCTTTTGCCAACATCAGGCATGTAAAATGCTATTTTCCCTCGCAGATCACAGCACTTAAACCAATGGCCTGCTCACTGCCACGTAACTTCTTAACATATGCATTGATGGAGGAATTTAAATCAAACTAAGTACATGGGGATTAATTTCCTGGGGAGGATTAAGACCTTTCCATCTATACGGAATGGCTGAATAACAAATAAAAAGAGATATTGTCACAAATATTTGAAGGAGGCAATCAGCAAAGAAAAAAACTTTTTCATTTAGGAACTGCAAAGGTAAAGAAGATCTGTGGCAGAAGCAGATTAGATCACAGCACAAAGGCTAGGAGAGAGAAATATATCTTTAATAAAGACTTCAAGTTTCGGTCATGACCAGCAGGATTTTTTTGCAGCTACAGAAATAAGAGTAAAAGATAGTGCCATCTTGGAGTGGAGGAGAAGTGGTAGAGATGGTAGTAAGGTGCATATCCAGGGAAGGGGGGAGGGCTTCAAGGCTGTGCTCCACAGCATCTGCAGAGCAAACCATCCACATTTGGTAACTACGATCAGTGTCTAAGTCAAACAGACAGGTTGTCTGATTTCTAAATGGTTTTATTTTGGCTGCCAGTGAACAAAAGGTAAAGGGACATGAACTTAAAGCTGCATTTACCTAAAAGGTTGTGATCATTAAAACTAATTTTTCTCATCGTTATAACTGAAAGACAAGTGAAACAACAGCAGAATCTTGAGAATGTAATACTGATTAAAGATTTTACCATGATGAGGCAATTAATTTTAAAAAATGGAGAAATAATACCTTGGCAGAGAATGATAGCCATCCCTCTTTTCCTTTCTTAAAAATCTCATTAAAAGCACAAGGAAATTGCTGCATTTCAGAATTTTTCCGCTTGTTCCCCTTCTTAGATGAGATCCACTGCTGAATGAGATTATATTAGGGACACATAGGGCATTTGGAGCAAGTTCTTTCCTGGCTCCTCTCACCTATGGACTGCCAGGAGTTGCTGAGCATTGTGGAAAGCGGTCTGAGATGTAGTTGGTATGAAAGACACATGAGAAAATAAGGCTGCTGTGTCGCATTGGGATTGCATCACATACAGCTGCATTTTGTTACTAACTGAGAAGAGTCCACCATTTGTGTATTTTGAAAAGCATTTGCAGATCTCAAAGAACAAAGCCAAGCTAAAATTAAAACACTAACTTCAGTTTTCTTATCTCCATTTGAACTCAGGATATTCTATGATTCTATTATAATTCAAGATCATAAAATACATGCAGTCTGCAAAAGCCTAACACATTATATTTCAGAGGTAGCACTGCCTCGCATGTCACTCCGAGAAGTGAAAAGCATGTCACAGACTAGATTTTCAGCCATGACAAGCCCCCAGGCTGTGGCATGCCTTTATTGAAAAACCTAAGCCTGACATGCCTTTAATTTCACTGAGATGCACATTAAAAATTGTGTAATATTCACATTTTGTATAACAAAGTTTATTCTCTCTCACTGCTAACATTTGGGTTGTTGTAAAGCAGTTCCACAAAGAGAGGATGCTAAACATTAACTCTACACGGGAAATGTTTCTGTGCAAAACAAGCAATGTACTTTTTAAAGACTTGATTCAATAAACCCCTTCACCAGCCCATTTGGAATACTCATTTTTAATATTCAGTGTGTTTTTAAGCACTTTGCTTAATCAGAGACTATCAGAAAGACCAGCACGAGCAGTTTGAAAGCCTCAGGGAAAGAGGCTTTTTTCAGAAAGAAAATATGAAGGGCAGCTATTCTGTCCCTGATATTTTTAAGTATAAGTAGAGAAAAATATTCTACAGTTTTGAAACATGTGGTTTCACATCACATGTTCCCAAGATTTACAGCAGAGAGATATGCAGTTTGGTATTTGTAAACGGGCAACACTTAGGATCTTCCATGTTTATTTTATAATTTTTATGGAGTTCTTTTTAATATTACTCTCTTTTATCATCCATCATTGGGTGAGCCCATGAGCAGTTTACCAATTAATCAAAATCCTTATCTAAAAAACCCTATAAATGTATAAGACATAACATGATTATCAGGATATACATAAAGTTCATCATCCACTTTCCTGTGGAAATACTTCATAGATGTATTTCAATTCTGAATACAATACAGTATGCTTATATTAAAATACATACTAAATAATAAGTTGCATAATAAAATCAATATTCAAGGTGCTTAGCTGCATCTTTAGTTGCCTGAACATTTTAACAGCTGACATTTACTTACTGTTACAACATATAAATGCAGAAATCTAAAGTGCTCAGATCTTAAAAACCCCAAATACCCAAACATAAAAAACAGATACGAAAAGAAATAATTGGCAAGGTAGTTACATTTTCCTTCCTTCCCTCCTTCTGTCCATGTACATGCTATTTGCAGTAATAGCTACAGAAATTCATGAGCCCAGTGAGTCAGATGCCACTACTTAGGTTTTAAGGGAAAGTATGCTTAATATTCATGATTCATAACAGTTACTTATCCAAATGTTTTCTGAACCACATCTACAGGGATTTCTGTTCCCTCTGTCACAGCTTCTTCTGTAGCCCAGGAGCAGCTGGGATGAATATTAGAAGCGCTCTGGAGCAGGTTCCCTCCCCTCTCTCACAGGCTAAGGGTTGACTCAAACTGGGGAAATGGCCCCTGCTAGGTCCCTTGGGACTTAACAGCTGTGCTATGGAAAATAGACTTAAAGCAGAGAGAAAGCTTGCTTTGCTCTACACTGTTAGGAAATAACCACTAAAAGATGTCTTTCTTCCCATACACTTTCCCCTTACTTTCTGCAAGAGGGAAAACTTGACACTAACACGCACAGGTCTGGAACATTAGGCTGAAAGCTGAGCACTGAATCTTTTCTAGAATACTAATTGTGGCTCTTCGGCCTCTATAATATAACCTGCATCTTCAAAATGGAAGCTAGCAGAAAACATCATCTAGATGCAAAGAGATCCAAATTTCCACAGGGCTATAGTCTTTGCTTTTAACAAATAGGCTACAGGATAAATCTCTTTAAATGAATAGCTTTAAAATCACACAAAAAATCATGAATCAATTAACACCTCCAGAGTTTACAATGGAAAGGTCCTTACAAAGCATTTGTGATGCTGCTGAGGTCTACTCACAGCAATCATTGTGTGACCCCGTGTATAATGCTGCATTGGTTTGTCATGCACTCATCCAAAGGGACCAGCAAACAATTATCCCTCAGCTATATGTGTAGCTTGACTGATTTATTTCTAGATGCAATTTAACTGATCTATGTGTTCTTACCTCAGGCAATTTACACTTTTAATCCCCGATCAAATTTTGTGGTGCCATAATTGCTTTTCTTATACATTTGCCTTGCTCCTATATCAATGAAACTGTCATAATGGAGGAGAAACTGTATAGTCTGACACCAGGAAAAGATTTTAATTAAAAAAAAAAAGGAAATTAAACGACAAGCTAGATATCTTGTGTCTCAAATGTCAGGCTTCAGTGTCACTCATAATGAAAGCATCAGTAATAAAATTTATGAGATTTGACTGTGATCTTAGAAAACTCAGCGTTAAGAATATCTAACAGAAGATGTCATTGCAGCTTCTTTTGGAGATGTTCACATGCTTCTCTGGCCTGCAGCAAACATCTGAGTTCAGCAGAACAAGAGCCTCCAGGCTACAGAAGTTTACCTTTGTCTCACAGAATTCACATTCAACTGAGACATGTACTTCTGACCACTGAAACTTCCTCTCCCCTTTGTAACTCCTGAAGAACATTTTAACCAAATCAGCCCAACACAAACGTGGTGAAGCTGTAGCCCCACAGCCACCAGGCAAATGCAGCAACACCACAGTTTATCAGAAAGCAAGCCAAGCAGTAGCATGCAGGACAAGGAAGCGACCTAAGGGAAGACCTTCAGTGCTCGAGACTCCACAAGCAAATCAACAAGCTGTTTCCTTCACTGCATGGAGCAGGACCCTGTCCTTCACTTGGGGTGGCTGAGGGAGGGAGAGAAAATTGCCAGGCTGTGCTGCTGTCTTTCCCTCCTGGGACAATATTCTTTGCAGTCTCTGGCTGTGGCTTTTAGCTCTGGCTATTTTGCAGCACTCACAATGATGACTGCTTATGCACAACATCATCCTAATTACACGGTCAAAAATGATTGAACTGCTACTTCAGCACCCACAATGAATGAGGCAGAACTGAAACTGCACAGGCAGAAGAATTTCACCAGAAGTTTTTGAGGCACAATTTGTGAGGTAGAAAAAGTGTAGAATTTACAAACTATAAAATAGTAACTTTATTTTTCAAAGATCTCCAGTTAAAGGCTTGGCTCTTATATAGCTAATTTATGTGGATGAAAAGCCCTATGCCAATTCATCATAGATGGAAAACCATGTTGATTTTTAAATATGCTATTATGGACAACTCTTCCCTCAAATAATTCTCTACAGTCTCTTGATTTGTGTTGAGTTACTCTTGAAAATTCTTTAGTTTTTCAGTATTACAGTCACACTCAGAATTTTACATGTCACCAAGCAGCATGTAGGCTGTACACTGCAGTGACAAGGAAACATCAGCCCTGGACAGCTTATTTGCACAATCTATGATATTGTTTGACTGTGAATTCACTCTTTGTATTCAAATTATCTTGTTTTGGTTAGAGCTGGGTTGTTTTCATCTAATTACCTGTTATAACACCTACTGATACTAAATAAGTGGCATCACACAGAAACTGTGCAGGTTATGCTCAGGATGCAGGGTCACTCAGCCAAAAAGGTTTGATCACACGTACGTGAGAGAGCTGGGTACAGCTCTGCTTGTCTTAGTCACATACACAAGATTTAATGTCAAAGCAGTTCGAGTTCTTGGATGAAAGACAGAAAAATCTTTTAGCAGAGACAAAAAAGTTTCATGAAACTTTGGCTAGATGTTGTAGGCTGATATATAAAAATATAGATGCTGTTAAAAGTATCAGCAACAGAGAGTTGTGTGAACTTCTTTATAGATCATGTTCTAAAAGAATAATGTGATTTCTGACAGTGGTTAGTAGGAGGCATGGTTATAAGTTTTGGTGCATTTGAGGTCAATATGAATTACAAAACTGGAAAAATTACTGTCACACAGAAAGGTTCAAGATGTGAAGCACAACAGGTCCCAAGTTTGATTAAAACTGTTCATAAAAAAATGAGAGAAGAGTCTGATTCCTGTCCAGTGCTTTGGGTTCATATGCCAACAACCTCAGCTGTCACCATGGACCAGATATAAAGTGGATGATAATGTAGAAGTTAGAATCCTAGGATTATTTTTCTAAAATGTATAGAACAGAAATACCTACAAATTTTTCAAATGAGGTGACTGGGGGGGAAAAGAAATTAAAAAAGAAAAAGGCAGCCTACTTTACTTTTCCAAGTGCTGCCTTCAGCCTCGGCCTGCTTTGTCATGGCAGAACTGTCATGAAGCTGGGATGCAGCCCAAATGGAACATGTTGTCCTATACTGAAGAGGCTCCTTCAAGGGCCCTGCTGCACTTTCTGCTTCATCACCTTCCAAATATGTGAAGAACTCCAAGGGGGAAATCCTACCATGCCATATACTCTACTGAAGTGCAAGATCTCTTTCGTTTTATGAAATCTTGAAAAATAACTGTCTTTACGTTGCTCTAGCAGAGGCTAGAAAATGCTGAAGCCATCGTCAGCAGCAGCTGAGAGAACAATCTCCTATGAAAAGATGGTGGAGAGAAGATCAGAAGGTAGCAAATGCAGAAGTTCTAAAAGCTGACTCCAAAAATACTACAAAACTATTTGTAAAAGTACTGTGCATTCATCTGCAATAAATGCCATTATAATACTTTAATTTTCCTGTGTTTCACTAAAGTGCTTGCAGGCTCCAAGAATCCTATTTGCAACTGGAGCACCTCTCCAAGGAAGAAAACTAGTTCATCATAGAAATCATGACTGCCAGAAAAGAGGAGCAGTGATGTATGAAAATATAATCCATTGAACATTAGACCTGACAACCTCAGAGCACTTCCAGGCTAAGTCAGCTAATAACACCACTCTTAACACTGCAGGTGGATTCACACTCAGCAAAATGCGACATTCAAGTTAAGGAATACTTTTGCCTAGAGCTGTTATAAAGATTAGCAACAGCGGAGAATATGTTAATTGGTGAAGCTAAAAACTCAGAAGTGCTGCGGTGTGAACAGAGAATTAAAACACAGTTTCAAAAGTTAAGGGTTTTTTACTGGCCATAAAGTAAAAATGTCACATTGCACAATATTCCTCAAGGGAAAATTTTGCTTTTAGGTGCACACAAAAATTCCTATCAGGCTAAATTCTAATTCTTGTGACATCAATGTGGGTCACTTTCACTGAAGACAAAAAAGGCTCCATTTAAAAGCTTTTTAAAATTGCCCACTGATGGCGTAACCTAGATGAAAGCAGAACATAAATTAAAGTTTGCCATGCAACTATTCAACATTGGAGAGAAGTACAATTAGCCTAAATCAACAGATCTTTGTAAATGTGGTACAAAAATTGTCATGGAAAATGTATATATTTTATTTCTTTTCTTAGAGTATCCAAAACAGTGCAGTAAAGGATAAAAATAAGCAGGTTAGAACTAATTTTATACGTCAGAATTTATTTACTAAATGAACCTGCTTTCAGATCTAAGCATATTTAGAAATGTATTTATCATTTATGAGCTTTACTCATTCTTTAAACTCTCAAGAAAAGCAGATGTTGAGAAGATATTAGAGTAGTACGACGACAACTCTTCAAAGAATAGTAGAAAACATATTGAGATTTCGACAAACTGGCTTATGAATATTCTTCCTATTGCTTCAGCCTTCAGAATATTATTTGTATGCTTCAAGGTTTCTCATTTATCTTTTTTCCATGTTTCATATTCCCAGCCATCTGATACCCAGTAAAGAATTATACTGCTGAGCCAAAAGAATGTATACAACGAGCACAACTGATCACCAAAATATTCAGCATTTCTTTGACTTACATGATCTGCACTTAAAGTTGCAGGGTCTTATAGTCATCACAAGACATTATTTTTAAATTGCTGTACTCCACCACATTATTTTAATCACTCACAGTTATTTGACATCTGAGTCATGCAATTCCACACAGTACACTCGACACATTCTCCAAATGTGCTTTAACAGGCTCTCGAGTCGAACCATTCATTACTAACTTACAGCACTACACCTGATCAGCGCTGTTAGAATATCTCCACTAATTCTAGACAGCATTTCAAAAGAAGTTTCTCCTACATTTTCTGTGAGCAAAAAGGATTTTAGAATAACGTTTTGAGTTATATTTGCAAATTGTTTGTTGGAGCAATTTGCTACGTAAGAATTGCCTCCTAGAAGAGATTTGTCACTGATTGAAACAAGAACAGGACCAAACCAGTAAAATCTTACTATATTTTGCCTGTACAGTGAAATAATAATAAAATGAAAGTCTTAGAAAAGGGAGAACAGTAATACTAAAATTTTGCATCTTTATGGCATTTATTGTCCCAGAGGAGTCCTGGTGAAAAGCTAGTAAATAATAACTTCCTCATCCATCTGAAATCTCAGTGAGAGTTTTAGGTACACAGAACAGAATTACCAGAGCTGGAACAATCCCAAGGCAGCAGGGCTAACATCTGTTCCTGTGGAAAATAAAACAAGAACTGCAATTCCCTCAAGCACTCAGGAATTCAGTTTTATACTAATTCTAAAATATGTTAACTCCAAAATAATAGTTTTTTAACTCTACATTCATGACAGAAAAGCACTCACATCCCAAATATTAAGCTAAACCAGGTACTTCTGTAGTGCTCTCTTCTAGGAGGAAAGGGAGATGAACTAGAGGTAGCTCTGAGGAAAGAGTTTGCAGACTGAGGCTGATGCAGGATACCTATCTTGCTGTTCTGACTGCTGTCCCCACTGAGAATATGCTGTACCTCAAGGCTCTGTTTGTTGTTTTTCATCCCCAAGCCACTGGGCAGCTGAGGGCTTGGAAATACCCATGTAAGATGTCTTTGCTTGTAATTTCAAATGGAGACATACCAAGTAGAAACAGCAGCATCCCTAAATTTGCCATACATCTTTTTTCCTTCTCTTAGGGACACCGAATGCAGGAATGACTATACCACTGAAAAACACTGTTACTCTGGAATGCTCCTAATTCACAGATTTTTAATTTTTTTGCCTAAGCTTCACTGCACCATCTACAAATACACACCTGGAAGTACGGTTCAGCTGTGCCTGTACCAGCCTGCACCTGTATGAGTCACACACCATCTGCCAGGTAACCATAAAAGAGCTTCGCTGGCTCTTCAAGACCATCAAGCTCCATCTAGTAAACACTTATATGGCCCAGCTACTGAACACATGGCCCAAGCACACCTGTCTTATCTGGACCTATCTCCGTGGAATTGACATGATCTGTTACTGATCTGCTCTTCAACAAAGATAATAAAATCAGATTCAAGAAAAGCACAGTCGGATAAGATGATGTTTATTAAACTCTAAGCACTAATAAACAAATCAGAACTAGAACAAGAGACACTGGAGACTGGAAACTCAGAACGTTCAGTGATGCAGATTAGAAAAGAGCCTTCCAGGAAATCTTTTTCCCTCCCATTATATTCTCCTAAATACACATTCTCCTGCAGTCTTCCTTTCCAGAATCACTGTTCTTAAAAAAACCTGCGTGAAGGTTAGGGACATAGCTATAGATATAATTCCTCTCCAGGGCCTCTCCACCCAGAACGCAGACCCTGATGATACTTCATCTGTTCCCTCTGCACTCAAGTTATTTCTCTCTTGGGGAAGGAGCACTCCTCCTTTACAGACAACATTACTTGAAAGGGGCTTGAAATAATTTTAACCTGCACTATGTAATGATAGCTCTCAAGACAGTTGTTTGCTAGGCTGCTGTTCTGACTGACACACTATGTGCTACGACAGCTACCAAGAACTGCACCAGGTCCCAGCGTAAAGCTAAAGCACTTCAGACTTTCCCTTCTCCATCACACTCCACTTTCCCTCTGCACCTCCCTTTATGGCAATGCTGTAATCCTTCCTTGTGGGGTTGCACCTGCTGTTTCAGTGCCAGAAACGGAGAAACTTCAAACAGAAATTTAGAAATTTGCAACATTGTCAACCCCACATGCCTTTCACCACATTTTTAATTTTGGATAATTATTGCAGGAGAGACTCTGTCAAAACAGTTCTTATAGCATATATTGCAAACCCTTAACTTGTATATAATGAAGAGAGGTGCTGATATTTTCTTGCTGATACCGGACCATCACCAGAGATCCATGCTGATGTGTCATCTACCACTGATCACAAGATACTGACATGGTTTGAAGTCATAGTACAGGTGGATGGAGCGACTCTAGGTTTTCTATAATTTTTAGGAGATGGTATTTCAGTTGTACACTTGTTGAAAGCAGGACATTTCTCCATAAGTGTCTGTAGGATTTTATCCCATCACCCTCTTTCAGTAGGCACAAAACCATCAATTCCTATCCCTTGTAACAAAAACTCGGTGAAGCAGGGCACAGGGCTTTAATGCAGTGATAGAAGGTACATGACATTTTTCCTTCTTTTTCTGATAAATGCTGAGGAGGTGGCAAAGGAATCTACCTAGTAGTACTACTAAGTAGAACACAAAAGGCCATCTAATCATCAGGAAAAGCAATGTCCTGCTTATTCAGCAGACCCCAGAACCTGTAGTTCCATGTCGCTTGTCCAACATATATACACTGCCCACTCTTTCACTATTGTGCTATTTTCAAAGAGCCCTCTGTACCAACTTTAGACAAACCCAACTGGCAAAGGAATAAACTGTCTTGAAAACTTGCTTTAAAACCATCAATTCCCTCTACCAGCTTTACTGCTGATCTGGAGCAGGACAGAGCTTCCACATTTCATAAAATTAATTTTTTTCTTTAGTCTTTTCATCCTTCAAATTCAAGGTATACAGACAAGAAAAAACCAAAAGAAAACAAGCAATCCCAAAGCATAAACCAAAGGTGGATTAGAAACAAGCAGCTACAAAACAAATCACATTTCAGAAAAAAAGCCCAAGGTTGTGGTACTACTGAAATATGCCTTCTTTCTTCAGAAGCTTGAAGAGAACTACCTGCACCACCACTTAGTGCAATCACCTTCCCTTGAGCTTCATTTCTTTTCTATTTGTAGGGACTTTCACTCTGTACACAAAGTAGCAACAAAGCAGCTTTTCGGGCATATTAAGCATTATGTTAAACACTGTCTAGATACAGACAAAATACAAACCAGAGGAAGCTAAGAGATATTAGCCAGAAAATATTTCCCTAGCTTTTCTATAAATGTATGTTGTTCATTTGTTTTCACCAAATATCCAGCTATTAAAATGAGAAATGCTGCAGAAAGTGTTCTACAACTTCTGACTAAAGCCTTTTTTATTTGACACCTACTATAACTATTAAATCGTCAACTGCTGATTAGCTTGAGGGCTAATCTTTGAAATGTCACAGCTAATTTCAGTTCTCATTTTAAAAAGTTAGGATTTCCTTTTGTATGCAGTTTTACACTGTTGGCAGATGAAAACATTTGAAATGAATTTTCCTAATGAGCAAACATTGTTTACGACCTTACGCAAACTTGCTGATGGCTTAGTTTAGCAGCTCTCTATTTTGAGGAGTCTCCTAAATGAACTGGCTACATAGAGAGCAAATTAGTTCACCAACCCATGTCACTGCTCTCACATGTTAATGGGAGTTGGATAATGCACTGGAAGTCATTAGGGAAGGAGTAAGGAAGTCAGAGATTCACCATGTTTATCTCTTCTCTGGTAAACTGAGATTCAAGGTTCAAGAAAACCAAAAGCTCTGTAGGGGTTCTTGCACACAGCCAGATCCCAAGTATTTTTCTTTTTTGTGCTACACAAGAAATGCCCTACCAGGAATCAAGTTCTGAAAAATGAAAAGGCAAAGCAAGGCGTTAAATTCAGAATAGTTCACATTCCTGGGGTCAGGTGCAGAAAAACCCAAGTTTTGCCAAGAGTCGGTGCGGTTGTGAGCATGTGTGTGTGTGTGCGTACACATTAGTTTCCCGACTATGTGTTTTGCTAGCTTGTTGTACTCCCTCAAATCACCCAATTATGGTTAATGTCCAACAAGAAATTTTCAAATGCTCAAAATTAAGTCAAATTTGACTGACCATTCAAAAGCATTTCTCAGTAACAGATGTCTTTATAGTGTTAAGTATTCCACTGCACGCTAAACCTCTACCCCCCCTTTTACAAAATTAAATGTACTTTTAAAGCTCTACTCTAGATTAACAAGAACTTGTTTGATTGAAATTTCTGCCCTCCCCCCAGTACTTTTACTATTCACCATACCTCAGCCATGCCAACAAAGAAAATTTAACTGCAGGTATAAATAGCTCTTGAGGCTTAATTCAGAACTGTTCACGCAAAATTAGCTGCACTGATCAATGCGACTAACAGAAATGTTTGTTAGACTCCCATATTAAGCAGAAGTTCATCCTGCTGAAGTCCATGCTAATTTTATCTGATTCTCTGCCAAAGACCGACATGTTTTTTAATTTAACCATCTTGGGTATGTTATTTTTCCAGGATGACATGAAATGAATACTTTCTCCCTGCTCCTATTCCGTTGCTACCACCTCCTGTATTTCTGAGATTCCTATACAACACAGTGGCTACTGAAGTCTGGAAATTGGAGGCAAGCTGCTAAGATAAATCTTCAGAAATAATCAGCATCAAAATACAAAGCAAACTTCATATAAATAAGCATTTTTCCGGTTATGAAATATGACTGGATACATTCAAATGCAAGATGCCAGGGACAGACTTGAAAGCTATTTCATGGCTGTGGTTTCAATTGTGCAGCAGCTACTGTGATGGAATTTTATCCTACTGTGCTAGTCTCTGGCTGACACAAAAGGAAAAGACAACACTGTATTTAATTTTCTCACTCCTCCACTGCAATTCTTTTTCCATTACACAGAAATAATAGAAGGTCATAAGGATGAGAAATAAATTAACAATTTTGAAACTTGGTTTATAATAACAGATAATAGCAATAAATACAAGGAGCAGAATACCCCGCTGCAACAGTTCAGGCATAAATCAGTGAGAATGGTAACATTCATGACTTCATATCAGTGACAAAGGTGAAGCAAATAGAAAATTAAAGGAAAACATTTTTAAAATAAAGTTTCATGTTTTGAATAGAAAAGGAATCAAAAATTATTTCTGACATGCACTGTATTTTTCCCACTACTTGGCTCCCCCATGTAATCAAAACTAACTTTTAATATCCTGAGAACAAATGTGGTATTTAACATGGCAGCCTTCCAGTGCCTAAAGTGAACCAACAAAAAAACTGCAGAGGAACTATTTTCAAGGGGATGTAGGGATGGAATAAGGGTAAATGGATTCCAATTTAAGGAGGGTAGGTTTAGATTAGATATTAGGAAGAAATTCTTTACTGTGAGGGTGCTGAGGCACTGGAACAGGTTGCCCAGAGAAATTGTGGATGCCCCATCCCTTGAAAGTGTTCAAGGCCAGGCTGGATGGGGCTCTGAGATGGTTTGGAACTAGATGGCCTTTAAGGTCCCTTCCCACCTAAACCATTGTATGACATCTTTCCAAGTATAACCAACATTTTTTTGCTAACAAATATAAACACTGTTGTAACTTTAAGTTACTGTGTAGTCATCCATAGTCTCTACAAAGAGAAAAAAAAAAGGAAAAAAATGACTAAACCAAAATCCTTCTATGCTCTAGAAGGATTTTGATCCAGCATATATTACATATGATTTGGTATCCTGAGAAGACAGCACTAATTCTTCATTAATTATTAAGTCTGCAAGCTATATTATGGTAACATTGCACAAAATAAAGTTTGACTTTTCTTCTCCTTTTTTTTTTTTATAAATTATCCTTTAGACAAACAGTCTTGCTTTAGGAGAATTATTCTGGCTCTGTGGAAAATTCTCCTCAGCTTTCACACATACATAATGAACATGTTATAGGTAGCATGCTGTAAAATGCTGTATAATTGAAATGCAGATTTATACATCTCCCAGACATATATTTTTTCCCCATCACTTTACCACTCTGTACTGATTCAAAATAGTAACAGTTCAACAGAGACCTCAGTAGATCATCTAAATTACTTCCAGTGCCTCTACCAACTACATAAGGGAATCCCTCAGACATCTAAACTGTGTCAAAAAACCCCTGTGTAAATAATTCTTTTCTTATCTTTCATTTTCTGACACTAAACAGAAAGAATGCGTACTATTTGAGAAGCAGAATATACTTAGCAAGGAAACAGGACCTGGCACTTTATAAATCACTAGGGTACTGTTGCATTCAGTTTATACAAATGTCTCTATCTTGATTAAGAAAAGTGAAAAAAAAAATTTTCAAAGTCCTTTAAGTTATTTTGTTATTTCAGCAACTTTCTCATTTATAACTGATCAAGTGCTCAGATAACCAAGGAATTAGAAAAATGCACACCATGAAAGCAAGCTAGTCCCAAATCAAAAGCATTCCTGTCCTGAAAGCTGGTCATTGCAGAGGGGCCATTCTAACCACACAATGCATTACTCAATTGGAGAATGGCCAACACCAGTGGATCTGACTCCAGAATTAGGACATTTGGACTAACAAAACTGTAGGAACATCCCTGCACGTCTTTTGGTTTGCATTTCTCATCACAAAAATCTTTTCCACCTGTAAAACAGCATCCAGTTTATTTTTTAAAAAGTGTAGCAGATAGCCATATTACTCTTTTCTGATGAAACACCACATTTATGTTTCCTTGCTCTGTATTCAGAATATATGAGGAATTTACATGGTAACCAACATGACTATAAGTCCGATAAGTCTGATAAGCACAGAGGCAAAATAACAGATGGAATCGATTTTCAATAAGAAAAAAAAAATCCAGAAACAGAGCAGAACCCTCAGGAATATTTAAGGAATATCCATAATTTCCCTTCCAGTAGATTTCTGACAGCAGAATTCGAATAGATAACATTTTGTACTGAGTTTCTGATGCATAAAAATAGGATTTGTCATGTCAAGTCTCTGGGCAATAGCCTTATCTGTTTTCTAAATGCTGTCTCTTAGAAAATAAAAAAAAATAAAAGAAAAAAAGAACAGAAAGTTGAAAGAATGATATTCAGTAAAATCAGGAACTAGCACACTTCATCCCAACAAGTCTTTTCAAAATTGTTTAAAAAATTCCACAATCCCCCCCACTTAATGGTGTTGCTTTCTATAAATAATTTCAAAGAAAATGAAAACTGGGTAAAGGGATTTATTATTTATGACATGACAGTGTTTCTGATATCATATTCACAGAAAGCATAAAGAAAGATGCCTCTGCTTAATAGATTTTCCAGTTTTAGATTCTTGTCTACAGCTTCTTGTCTATCTTCTCTTACCTAATAAATAACAACATAGTTTATTATTGGATGAGTTTTTGAATATTAATAAGATTTAGTCTTTCTTTTATTTCTTCTTTTTTTTTCCGAAACTCATTTTGTATTTGGCACAAATACTCTTGAATAAAGGAATGTCCTTTTCCTGTGTAGAGTAAGTTTTTAAAAATAAACTGTAAAAAATTGATATTAAAATACATATTCTGGAAAAAAATGAAATTAGATTTAGCACTCCAAGACTTAAAACTCATGTTCCAGTGAAAGTTTTAAATCAGGTCACAAATGACAGCAATTTATTAGACTGGAGAATAAAAAGTTTGAAAGTATTTCTGGTAAGAATCAACCTGCTCCTTCAACGTTCCGAACACTAAAATGCAAAATATTTAATATCTCCTCTAAAACTTTTTCTCCATGCTGTCTGGAAATGCTTGAGTATCGTATGTGGTAATTACGCCCTAAGAAAGTGTAGTTGCTATAGATTTTCTTCTCTCCATATCTTTCTCAATAAAATGTTTTTGTGAATTACAGTTACAGGAAGCATGATCCTTGCAAATACAAGATTTGGGCTGTGCATTGTCATTATGACTTGGCTGACCAATGATAAAGAGAAATATTTTATCAAGCACCTCAGACAGGTACTAAATACAAGGAATAATCATGCAGTAATTTCTTTGAAAACTATTATACCTGATACAATAAAGTAAGTAAACATAGCTGAACGTGGCTGCTGAAGCTTTGATTAATTCCTTCCCTAAAGGGATGCTCGTGGGATTTTTCTGGTGTCTCTGAAACTAATAAAAAAGAGCTTTCTTTCAATCTTAGATTTTTTTGGGGTTGATTTTGTTGTTTTGTTTTTTTTGTTGGAGGAGGAGCAGTGAAGGGCAATTAAGCAATGCTAATGAAATCTATCAACTTCACCATAGTTGGCTGCAAAACTAAACTGAAGGCAAAAAAGATAAGGAAAAAATATCCAAAAAAGGAACTACATAGCAATATTCAATTTCAAGCCTATTGATAGATATCGTACACGGAATAACGCAGGACAAATATAACTGAGTCCCTCCAGAGTCTGTTTCATAGCTGCTACTGTCTGAAAGCTTCATCAAAGATCCAGTCCTACTGTGAACGCAGTGGGATAACAAATTATTTTACTGACATTTTCAGGCAAATTCAGTGTAAAAAGAAGGCAAAATTCATATTATGCAAGCAACTAGATACTAGTATTGTCTTGCCATATGGTTGGTTTTTACTTAGAAATTCTGAATTAGTTTCAGTTGTACCATGTCACAGAAAGATTTTTCAGCAATTAACAAGGACAGCAAAAGGTTGAGCCTTTACACCTTGTTGATGTCTTTGTGCAGGCATTTCCTCCTTGAACCAATTTCTGACATGTATAACAACCTCAGTTCTGCTACTTCAACCTGTTTAGAGGTCAACTGATATCCAAGACAGTTTAAACTACTAACACGGCAATAGAATCTGACCAGCTCCCTCCAACCTCCTCCACGCTCTTGATGCAAGGAGATGCCCCTCTGTGCACCACTGAAATACACTTTTCTTTAAACACCAGTTTCCTTGTCTAGCCATGTTGCAGTCCAAGCACACTGCCCAACAAAGCATGTTCCAGTAGGTTCTTTGTTGCAGCTGCTGGAAACTGTGAAGACCATTCTCCCTGAAATGGAGTCGGCTCATCTCTCTTGGTGAGCTCTGGAGACTCCTGAACACATATGCACCACTAACTTCTGACTGATGTTGCCTTAGACACAATCAAGCAGTTAAGAAGGTTTAAGGCCACATTCCTATCGTCTGTTTTACTCTGTCAAAAAGCAGAAGAAATGTAAACAAATTCTAAAAAAAAAAATACTATGGGTTTGCAATTGTACAATTGAAATCAGAATGAGGATACTACTGTGTACGATCAGTTCGTCTGAAGTCAGTGTGAACATGCTTTGTACTTGACCGTGAAAAAATACAAATTATAAATAAATTTAAATCAAAACTGAAGTATGTTGCAAGAATATCTAGGATGTGCAGCACTGGAGTTAGAGACAGTGTACTATAACCTATTACCAAACTTAAATGATGGAGAGAAATATGTATTTTCAGATCACATTCCTGCTACTCCTTAACTGCTAAAACATCCACTTAAAAGGTCACTGCAGCTTGCAAAACTTGTGGTTCCCTTGAGACCACTCTGATTTGTTAATTCAGATGACATTCGTGCTTAAAAATCTGATAACTGAGGAATTGTACAGTGTCATCTCTTTGCATCTGAAGACAGGTAATAAGCAAGAGTCTCAAGGCAACCACATTAATTTTTAATATAAAGTAGAACTGGAAGCTCTGAAGATAGAAGAAATACACAACTGTGTTTCTTTTTCAAGTGTACTTAATATTTAATACTTGTTTCAACTACTGACACAAAATCACAAGCCTCCTCCATCCCACAATTATCTGATGAGGACCTACCGTTACTCCAAAGAACCTGGTTTCATTCATAGCATTCAGAAAAATTTTGCCAAGTTTGTGGTTTGTGTAGTTAAAATCTTCAATTTTTTGGTGCTTGTTGGTGGAATTCAGATAATTCATTGCCCGCTGAAGGGTCCTGGCAATCACCCATATTCCATCATAGGCATAACCATGAAATTTGCTGGATTGTCCATCACCACGTTTAGCATTGTATTCCTTTTCATACTGCTGTGGAGTCTGCAGAGGAGATAAAATTCAGTTTTACCCCAGTACTAAACATTTTACAGAGTCAAATCTAAACTGACACCTCAAACTGCACTCTCCAGTTTAGAGATGCACATAACTAATAGAGAAAAGGCCTCCAAAATAAAAATTATGAAAGAAAATAAAATTTAAAAAGCATGTACTGCCTGACTTAAAAACTGCTGGTGAGATTGGGAAGCAGAACTAGGAGACAGAGACTGAAAGCAGTTGTACTGCCTCACTGTATAAATGACAACTTGCTTTATTTTACTTTTGTACAAAAGGCTCCAGTTCAACCAAAACTGTACACTGGTGAGCCATAATACTAGAACAGAGAATAAGTGTGTATCCCTGCAAATTAGTGGTCTGATTACACTTTACAGGATAACACAAATCAAATAACCTTTACTTGAGCAGCCGTTTGCTCAATATGAAATTCTGAGTGGCAATTTGTCTATATGTTACAGGTTCACTACGTTCTGGATGGTGTGCTATCATACGGTGAGTTGCCTTTCCATAAAGTTGCCTTTCATGCTCACTCAGCAAGGCATGAAAGGCAGATGGAAAAAAAAAAATGAAGCGCAGCAAAATCAGGCATGTTTATTCATTGGTCAGAGTTTGTATGGATTTGTTCTGTGATAAAATCTTATGTGCTTTATGGAAACACCACACATTTTCATATTTAAAACAAGCCTCACTTCCTGCCTCCTAGTTCTGAGAGGCACAAATCACCATTCAAATTGGCCGTTTGCAGAATAGGTTTAAATAAAAGAGTTTTCTGTTTCTGTGCTCAATTGTTTAACTTGACATGACAAAACACATGGTACTAAAGACTGTAATTCAAACTTTAATGTACATTTAACTATAATGTTCATGCAGGGGGAAGAGGGAAAATTTGAAGCACGGGACTTTACTGACTTCTAACCCTGTAGAGAATTAGATTAGATTTTCGAATATTTTAAAATTGCAAACTAGGGAAAAGTGGAGAAACTAACTATGACGACTGCCAGGTCTCTTGGAGGAAGAACCCTTTAGCTTCACCTCCCTCCGTGGTGCTTTACTGTGCCGAAACACCAGTGAGAGAACTGATGGTATAAGAAAATAGATGGAGAAAAAATACTAACCCTTCCTGATATTGTCTTATTCGTTTTTGAGCTGAGAGGCTCAAAATCCACTCCAATATAACCTTCCATTGCTGCAAGAAGATTTTTGCTGAGACACTGTGAGGAATTAATCCAGGATTCCCACCAAAGATTTTCATACCATCCTGGAATAATCCACTGATATTTGCTGCCATACATTTCTTCATCATAAGCCTGCGAATAAGGAAAACAAAAAAGACCATGGACATCGTAATAGAGGTATTGAACATAAAACCAATTGCTTTTTGTTAACTTTTTTCATTATTAATGAAATTATGGTGTAGTCATGGTACACAAGTATTTCAGACAGTTTAGAATAATTACTTGCTAAAAATGAAGACTTTTTTTGAAGACTCCTGACTTCAGAATTCAGGACATGAGGAGAGAATTTACAAAACTCTGTTTTTCTTTCCATGGATCATTTCTTCAGAAACAGAAAAATGAAACTGTATTCTAGAACTGACGAAGTTAAAGAAGAACACAAGCAGAAGGCACAGCTTTGCACAGAAAATTCTTCATAACACAACTACTACATAAGTGATAGGACCACCATGTTATCACATTTAAACTAAGTTATTATCACCCTTATATCAAGTCCTTATATCAACCTAAGGACTAGGTTAACAAGAAAACTTGGATCATAGGCACCATCAAATCACACGGGGCAAATATGAATTAGGTGATTGCGGTAAAAAGCAGACCACAGAAACATTAAGTTAGAAGTTCCTTCTGAGGAGCATGAGTGAATAGTGAATTGATAAAGCAAAATCTTAATGATTTTTTTTTTCTCAGCAAGAAATTTCTTCATGTGAAAATCTATATTGTTGGAATACTGAATACAGCCCACTGTAATCCAAGATACTGAGATGATAGTTATCTCCTTTTGATACTTAGCAGATACATATAACAGGAAACAGAAATACTTTCTTAGTCAGGCACATATGCTGTTGTACCTAAAAGCTGATCTACTCTCAAATATTCTTTTTGATTGGGAAGAGTGTTTTGGATAAAATTAGCAAATTTTAACTCAGATGTTTCTCACTGTCTTGCAACGAGATATTTTCTTTTGACATTTCAGTCAGACTTCATTTGAAAGCTGCAGTTTTCATGCTTCTTTGGCTTTTAATATAAGCAGTGTTTGAGATAGAAGGCCTAAGATAAAAATTCTAATTTTTAGAAATACATGGTGCAAGCTTAGAGCTCTTAACAGGAAAACTACTACATTTTCACAGATAATATTACAGAGGGAGGAAATTATATGAATGCACACAGGACATATTAGTCATTCAGAAATAACTGTTTTGAAAAGTATCCCAAAGATCATACGAAAAGCCTATCAGATAAGTAAAGATCAATAGCAGAATATATGAAATAGGACAGCCTCCTAAATATGTTAATACCCAAATTAAAAATGGGTTTTAAATCTGTGAAGTCTATTATAATGGTGCCAACTCAGTTCATAACAGTATTGTGCACAAAGCAGATATATTTGGCCCCTGGTTGCAGAAGCTTTTGTTCAGCCAAAATCAAATTTCATGCCTTTGTATACAAGGCTGCTTGAAAGTCCTGTCTGAAACCTTGTGTCTTGCATCTCATATATTACTTATTCCACAATCCACATAAATAGTTTGTCTTTCTCTTGCTTGTTAATTTCACCCTTCCAGAAACACATCTGCTTCTGTCCTCCTACCCACCTCCACTCCTGCCCAGCTATGAAGACACTGTATTCCAGGTCCACCTGCTAGGAAAATAGCAATCCCATCCTGCAGTACTTCCTTCTAAAATCTTTTAAAATACACAGTTAGGTCATTCAAGACCTTTCAGTGACTCAGTGTTTCTTATCTGACAGTTTTCGAATCACTGAGGACACAAACTGACACAGAATAGTGCTTTTAGAGAAGGACAATCTTATGCAGTTCCCCCTGCTCTATAGAGATTAAAGTATCAAACTGTGTGTTGCCAGAAAGTATTGGCTGTGAACTATTCTGAAATTAGAGCTGTTGGCAATTTTCTGTTTGCATAAGCACTTGTACTGTTTCCTGCATAATCTGTGAATGCCCTGGGAAATGGGCTGAAGACTGAAAGTTTCAAAATAGCCACAAATTTCATCCTGGAAACAAGGGATCATTCCCAACATGGTTGCCTGAAAGACTGGTTACACTTTCACATTTCTGCAACAATCTGGTTTAACAAAACCCAAAACAAGACACTTTAAGACCTGTCAGCTCTTCCTTTGAGATATGGTGGAGTGACAGGGCTTGAAGGGTAGTCTGGGGAAGGCAAAAGAAGGGTAGTCTGGGGAAGGCAAAATCAGCTCCTCTAAGGCTGTGCACCACGACCATGCAGTCATTTTTCTAGTGACAGCACAGTTGATAGTATTCAGACATTTCAGTGTTTGGGTCCCAGAAGACTTATTGCAAAATAATGCTTTTTTGCCACCATTTTCTCCCTGTTGATTCTGCTAAATGGAGATGATTTTGATGCTTAAAAGATACAATTACTTGAAATACGTAAATCGTTCTTGAACTGTTTGAATGCACACAGACCAATTCTCAGAAGTTTCAGTTTCTAGGGGGAAGATTTTTTGGCAGACAAGAGCAAGCTGAAGAAGGTTTGCACACACTTTCTACCACCAGAACAGCATAAGGTAGTCATACATTTTCCTTGATCTTCCTCTCATGCCCTACGTAGGATGCAAAGCCCCGAGTTGCTGTCAAGCAGCCAGGAAACTGTCATGGACAATTTTTGCCCTTGCGAAACTGAATTTTTATTTTTTTTCTTTTAAAACTTCTCATTCTTGTTTGAATCCATAAATAAATGCTTATTTACAACAAAGATTCTTGTAAGAGATATTTCTTATGTGTAGTAAACAATTACTGGCAATTTGTTGATTGTTGAAGAATTAAGTTTTGACCAAAAGACCCCAATTTCTATTCCAAGAAAACATCAGATTCATCCCACTGAGGTGAAAATAAATTATAAAGCCAAGATTTCCCATAGAACTAAAATTGCTCACTGTTTTTGACAGTGGTGATAAATGAACAGCTAAGCTTATTTAAATCCTTGTAGGAAATACCTGCCAACATTCACTTTGGCTTGAACCAGTTCTGTCCTGTTTTTAAAGTTTGCCACTGAATTACACTATCTTTTAGTCCATTTATTGTGTGGGTGTTGGTCTCTTCTTCCAAATAACAAGGAATAGGACAAAGAGGAAATGGTCTGAAGTTGCAATAGGGGTGGTTTAGATTGGATATCAGGAAAGACTTCTTCACTGAAAAGATTATCAGAGAGCAGGGAAGAGGCTGACTCACCATTCCAGGGGGTATTTAAAAGATGTGCAGATGAGGCACTTAGGGACATGGCTTAGTGGTGGACTTGGCAGTGCTGGTTTAATGGCTGGACTTGATAATCTTAAAGGTCTTTTACAAACTAAATGATTCTATGGTCTTATATAACCTCCTATAGATGTCCTGAGGAAACCTCCAGCATCTGACTGTTGAATCCAGGCAGAAAAGTGAGGCAGACTTTAAAGATTTTACCACCTACGTAAGTCATTACCAAATAATATTCAGGTTATAACCACAATCAGAAAAAAAAAAGTCTTGCACTAGTGAAAAAGCATCTTTCTTTAACAAACTCAAAGCCTTTCTCTGACTGACATCAGTAACCCTGCAAAATATAGCAGGGAATCACAAGTGAAACCTGTCTGAAGATACATCTGGAAAAGAGGAATTTAAAAAACTTGACATACCTAGATTATTGTGCTCTTAGACATATATCTGTAGGAGTGAATGAGTCAACAATATATTTTATGACTAATAACAAGCTTTCTGACATATTGTAGTGCATTAATATACAAATGACCTACTTAGAACTGCCCTCTCCTGCATTCAGTCTCCTGTGGAAACTCCCAAATAAATACATTTATACAAGCCTCAATACATGATCTTTCAGATTTCTCCAGGCTCCAGAAAAATCCACCTTATTATTTTTGACACTAATGTACTTTAGAAGCAGCCATCACACTTTGAACCGCTCAGAGTTACGCACACTTCCCACGTTCACACCAAACCGTAGCCACGGAAGGCTGCGGCTGCCGTTCGTGTGACAGGGACATCCTCTCCCCGGAACCCTTCAGATGAGAGCGATGCAGACTAAAGGACAGCCTGCCCCTCCAGGGAATTCTAGGATTTCTTCAGTGGCCTCACATGCACATGGACTTGGAAGAGAATTCTAGAGGAATGCAACTAGAAATTAAGGGCGGTGGCATAAATGAGGCCAATCTCTTGCTAATGTTGGATTGGAAGATAATTCTGACCAGGACTCCTCTACTGCGGAAATGCAGCCCAATCCCAAGACATCTGAGGAGGATCTGGGCTGCAGAAGGACGATTTTTTCTTCTAGGAATGAAAAAAATAGGAGATTATCTCTGTCAATCCAATTTAAATGGCAGTACAAAAAGATCTACATGCAAAGACCTATCGGAGAGGAGAAGAATGAAAAATAAAATACTACTTTTCATTTCCTTTTGGATGAAAACAGATTTTGTTCCTTCCAAATATCCTCTACAATCTCCTTTCCAAATTTTGCCACCAACTGGGACAACTGCTGAGCAAGAGCCAAAATGCATCTGAGGCACATGTAGCACTCAGATTTTGAACTTCTGCCTTTCCTTTCTTTGCAAGGATAGGTAAATGTCTCACTAAGTGAACACTAAAAAACACTCTCTGAAATTTAGATGCTGTCATTATTGCTTTTCCATTATATTTACTGTGTTATTGGATCACACAGGATAAATTAAGCACATTATTTAGACTAAGAATTCAATACCTATTCAAAATTTAGGCCACTAAAATCTATCTCTTTGGGATTCTTTATTTCAGGCCGGTACAGGTATAGATCCACATTTTAATCCTGCTACTTTCAATGGATACAGTGGGTAAGTTTGCAGCACATTCACAAAGAAATGGTGAGGACAGGGAATTTTATGTTTGTTAGTCTTACTGTTACAGTTAAAAAAAACTTTATTTTTTACCAACTAATATTTGCTTTCATGTAATACATGTAGAATGTACAGCAGTCAGATGGGAATGACAACTGTACAATTAGCAACATTTTCAGCAGCAGAAATTATTAGTGTTGCTGAGTTAGGATGTATAGGAACTGGCTTGACTTTCTTATTCTTGAAAAGCAAAACATGCAAAATCCATACACAATGACGTTATCACCAGAACACAACTCTTGGACAAGACTGAAATCTTGCAGTTCTCTCTATCTGCTGCTACATACGCAAGTATTTCTCTGGATCTGATGTGAAGAGCAATGCTCGAGTTTGATTTGGCATTTAATTCCACTGCAGGAAAAGAGTAAGAAAAAGCTAACCATGAAGTCTATGTCTAAATTCCACTGAAGTCAAGTACAAAGTATTTTACTGAAAGAGAAATGGAACTAAGCATGTGTAACCTCTCCTCAGGATATAAACCTTCACAGAGCTGAACTCCATGAAGAAATGTTTATGCTCAAGTTACTTTTTATTCAAATGCAGCACATTCTTTATTCTGATATGCAATTAAATATATTTACTTACACAGCAGAAAACTTTCACAGCCATTTCCTCATCGAACTGGCCAAGGATTATCCGAACGTCATTACCCTGCAGAGTGAATAAAATACGTGGCAGTTAAATACAGTCACAGCTTCCAGATACCACTTTAATTGGCCATTCAGATCATGCAGGGAGTTAGCACAGATTACAGCTGCAGACAGAATTAATACAGAACTATTTCACCTTCTCTAAGTTCAAGAACTTGAAGTACTGCAAAAGAAAAAAAAAGCTGAGGTGTTTGAAGAAAAAGATTAAGCTATAGTACTAATGAGAGTAAAACTGATATTACAGTCAAATATGAGCATTAAATAACACTAAAATATCAAATATTCTTTTGCTTCCTTGCAATATTTCTTCTACAATTTTGCATAGTACAATCAGTTGAAGACATACACTTTTCACGGTTTGCATAAAATAATGTTGTAGAATTAAGAAATGTGATTTGTGAGGTCAAATCCCTTGATATTATGCCTGCTTTAGAAATTTTTAAAGGTTTTACTCACACAACATCCTCTCTACAGCCACTATAACACATTGTCAACTCCCTCTCTCCTCCCTCCCACCTCCACACATTAAAAAAAATCATTACCATTTAAGAACCCATGACTGAAGTCCAAAGACATAATTTTACTTTCATACTTAGAAACATATTAAGAAAGTCTTCCTAAATACAGGAGCATATGCAGGAAAATATTTCTCTAGGAAGAAGACTAACGTCTTTCTACCATGAAGAATTACTTCTAATATCCATAAAACACAGAACAGATATCTTTTTATGACTTCACATTACCTTTTCTTTCACACAAAGGCAGAGTTCTCAGCAAAAGCTTGAGCAAATCAAATTTTTCATTTCTTTCATATAGGACCTGTTTAGAATTACTAATAGCTCTTTCCCTCTCCAAGGAAAAAACAAACATATGATTCAGTATGATTTTCAGTGGCAAAAAACATTTAAGTTTTAATTAAATCAATTTGTCAAAGATTTTTAGTTCAGATAATTTCAATGTTTATTTCCTGTTCAGCAGAAAATACTATGATGGACAGTGCAATAAGATATTAGAATGCATCTGTAATTAAATGCATGAAAACAGTATCATTCTTAGCATGGTTTAAATCAGAAATAATGCAATGTGCTTTGCTCATTCTGAACCTGTGCATTTTCAATAAGCCTGTTTCTCTTCATTTTTATGTTTAGCCACAGACTGATAAAGTAGTGAAAATCTTTTTCAAGTGGATTAGATTCTTTTTAAACAAATCTACAAGGTTACATAAACTAAACAAACAAATTACACAAATTACAGCAATAGCATTACAGTTTTTGTAAGGACAATAAACAGATTTAGGAATTATACACAAAAAACCTCACCTCATCTACTATTTTTATTTTTCACATTTTAAAAATAATTTGGTTATTCCTGGAACCCCGGCTCTGAGTCACTTGACTGCTCTGAACATAAAAAACCAGACTTAATATTTGAAAAAAAGAGTAGCAGAGTTTGATTAAAAAACAAATTGCACAGCACCTAATAATTAAACTTAAAAATTGAAGAAATTCCTTTCCATTTCATAACATGATGAGAACCAATTTTAGCAAAAAACCACAAAAGATGTAAACTATGTGACTTCATAAAGAATAATCCCAGAGTGCACTTGCAGCAGTGCTGCCCACTGGCTGTGTGACAACATTCTGATTGAAGTCCCAGCATCTGTGGTGTGTGGTTTCACACCTTAAGACATTGCTTCCACCTGATTATCACATAATTTAGTATGCAATCATGTAACCAAGGAATTGTCTGTTAGAACACGTAGAAGGAGCTAATTAGGAAAGTCTATACAACAGCTCTTCCTCTTTCATGCATAACATTCTTCCTCTGTGCAATGACACACTCCTCAGTCAGCCTCTTCCTCTTGAACTCCACTTTTTGCATCCTCTTCCACATTTTCCCCAGATTTGTTCTTAAAGAACTGCATTCAAGATTGCAAATAAGCCTAGATCCATGGGATGCCAGCCTTGGGTCTGCTGGCTCCATCCCACATAAGAGACACTGAAACTACAAATTCATGCAACTGCACATAGCTCAAGTCCCTTGCAGAGGTTTTATCTGCATGGATAACGAAGGCTGCACCGAAGTGTATCAGAGCTGGGTTCATGTCAGTGCTTGTGGGTCAAAGTCCACATTACAGAGTCATTCAAAGAGATATATCAGATGTATACTGGGCATAACTTTTTTACCCCTTCATTCATACTGTTAACTGACCACAAACCAGCATGATTTCCTAGCAAGGATATACTACTCCTTTACCTCAACCCTTGCAGAATGATGCAAGTTAACACAGTGGAACTTCCTCATAGGGAACAAAGAAATCACCCACTGGATTCCAGCAAGTGTCAAGTCTCTTTTTCAGAGAGCTGTAAATTGCTTGCAGGGAGCTAAAACATATTTGATAGAAGAGGCTTTAATTCATGGAACTAGGCAGGTGATCTACAAGATGATTAAAAACATCCCAGGGGGAAGGCAACTCCCAAAACTGCACTTACATAAAAAGACCAATGTTTAGACCGTTTGCCAGATGGTGAGCTGTCATATTTACTCTTCCCAGAGATTACAGTAGCAATATCAGCATTTAAGCTTTGCCCCTCAGTAAGAAATACATATGTTCCCATATGGACTGAAGTTCAAACAAGAAGATGAAGAACAGCTACATTTCATTTACCCACAGTTGTGGCAAACCCTGCATAAAAACATGTTGTGTAAATTAAGACTATAGCACAGCCTCAAAAATTAATGACTCTTTTGCTCCCTTCTTTCTTTCATAAAGGTGAGGATATTACTTGGCTACTAAATAGAAAGTGTCTTTGGTAGCACTGGCAGCTGAGTAGTACAAACTCTGAAGAGAGTGAGGACCAACACATCTAAGATGCTCTACTGAGGGATGAAGAACAACTTGTCTCCTTCACTGCCATTTCTAACAGCCTTATGCACGAGACACTCTTTAGCCTTTTCAGAGTTTTTGAGTAATGCACATTACGCTGGAATAGGCAGCTATTTTTTTTCAGCCCTCAGAGCTTCCCTTCTTTGATCAGATTTTAATCTGTCTCATTTCTAATGAATAACACCACAATGTTGTATTATATAGCTTTCCAGAGAAGGATTGCTACAATATCTCATCTGCCAGGAAAAGTCAATGTCTTGGCAGGCTCTTTATGAGATACCTAAATTGAATAGCCCAGATAGTCTGTCTTATTCTCTACCATGTATCTGACAGTCAAGAGGTTATCAATAAATCTACACAAAGCTGGGTAACTTTGACAATAGAGGTAGCCACATGTTCTGCCTTCTAAATGCTTGGATGTCCACTTGAAGAACTATAGATGAGTCTCTGACCTTAGCTACGGAATCACTGACGGTGAACTAGACAACATCAACTCCCACCATCATAACATGATGGTAATTATTTTGTCCTACATGCAAGATACGAAAACACTGGAAGCAGAAGTGTTATTGCTCATACAATTTGTCTGTGCATGCTTAGAATTTTCAAGCATTTAAAAGGATGTACAAATGCATCCCTTTCTTTGAACACAAAAATGAGTTTTAAAGATATCCTTAAGCTTAAATTTACCTTTCAACTGTGATCCAAAGAGGCTGGAGTCAATGCAGTAGAAACTAATGTGTTACTGAGAGAATTATAAAATATATTTCTGCAAATCATACCAGATTTTTCTGCTTTCCATTCCATAATCATCAGTTTCATTAATTTAAATGTGTTTGTGAAAATAGAAGTTATTTCAGGTAAGCAGATACCAGTTTACCTATATGAGGTTTACATGCTGAAGAAAGGAATGAACAGTTTTAGAATTGTATAGCTGAATTCTGTGTCCAACATGTACCTGACAACAACTAACCTTATATTTCTGTCAAGAATAGCAATTTTCTGGATAACTGCTTATTTATTGTTTCACTAATTTTTTTTGAAGAAGAATCAAGAGATAGCTAATATATTGTTAGTTGAGTCTTCTGGTCTTCCCTGCAAAACAACCTGTGTTGTTGATGCACAGGAAAGCTAGAATCACATTGCTTCTTCTGACTTCCAGCCTAAAGATACATGCTTAATATGCATTTTTTTTCTTGTTATTACTTCATTGTTAGTCAAAAATGAGGACTTTACTGTAACACCTACTGGAGTCTCAATGCAGACAGGAAATGCAAACTGGCTTAGACTGGACAGACACAAATGGCTTCCCACAAAGAATCTTTACCTATTAATACTTCAAACATTCAGGCTTACACCTTTAGATTGTAGAAATAATAAAGCACAATTAGTTTACCATGCTCCAGAACTTTTCCAGCTAGCTTCAGTAGTGGTCTAGTCTTACACAGGTCAATATTCTTGCTTTACTTTATTTTTTTTAATATCATTTTGTATTAAGGTTTATTTGTAACCTGTTTTACACATATTTAAGTATTTGCAGGATCGTAGCTTTGATTGTGTGTCATATGTACTTGATGTCAGAAACAATTCGATCTTCACCATTTAAAAGTGCTTTCTCCTGCTGTTCTATCATTTCTTTCATGTTCATGTGCAGTTTAAGATTCATATCTCCTGTGTCTAGTTTATTGCTGGTTGCACTGCATGGTAATGCTAAAATATAGTTTTAATTTTATGAGATGCCAGAAGTCTAATAAATCATTATAATAAGAGAAGGATGAGAAATTATTCTGCTACCAAATTTACCTTTCCTTTTTTTTCTCCTTATGATTCATATGAAATCATGCAGATGATGTTAGCGAATAATTCAATCTAAAATGTGTAATGAAGTTAATGGAAAGAGGCTCAATATTCTTTCTACATGATAATTTACCTTAAAAGGGTTCTGGTTCCAAACCCCAAAAGTTTTCACATGTATATCACTATGACTGGCTTTAAGTGGGAACATTAAGTGGGCAAGAACTTTCTTTACTTCATATCACAATCGGGAACTATTAAAAATATTTGCTATACACATAGACCTTCATTAACTTAAGAAGGACTAGGCCCTCAAAATGCCATTTTTTGGATGTTATTATGCAATGGAATGTAGTAATACATCATTCTAACACAAATTTTGTTTCACTACTCCTCTTCATAAAAAAAAAAATCACCACTTTCTCTTTTTCATCAATCAGCAACACATACCTTAAGCTTCTTTACACTTGTGCAGGGATCATTGGAAAAACTCTCAGTATCTGAAATCTCGATGTCTTCGCCATAAAGGACGCCAGTCAGATCATTCCTCACCTGTCACAAGTTGAGAAAAAGGCAAACTAGTGAACCAAGAGTCAGTGAGAAGGAAGCAGATGGAGTGTATTTATATCTGTAATGATAACCAATGATCTTGACGATGATATATGCACCCGCACATTTTCCATTTCGCCTAAGATGTGATCGAGGCACTATTCCTCTATGACCACAATCTACTATCAGTGGCTGTACCGTGTAAAGGACTTTACAGCGTGTGGTGGAAAGTTCACACATAGCCCCACAAGCTGGGCTCCCACTTTGTGTCATGGGGATGGACAATTTCCCTGAATTTCCAGGGTTCTTAGGACCAAAAGCTTTGTTGTAGCCAAAGTGATATTTGAGACAGTATAAAGGGAAAAGACTCATCAAGGAAACTCTTACACATTCTCAAGTGCTGATTTCAGCTGGTCCTATCATGAATCAGCAGAGCTTAGCTTATATCATTTAGGGACTGATAAAGCCTAATGAACTCCTCTGTGGCCTACCCC
Organism: Rhagologus leucostigma; assembly: GCA_013397725.1. Taxonomy (NCBI): domain Eukaryota; kingdom Metazoa; phylum Chordata; class Aves; order Passeriformes; genus Rhagologus; species Rhagologus leucostigma. Next base: position 322,638 of record VZTD01005080.1, read on the forward strand.
TCTCTGAGACCACGCATCATAACATGGGGCAACAAGAGGTATAGTTTGCTCGAAGGTGGCACAGGCAACCATGCACCAACAGACTTTTTCACCTGTTTGAAAGTGGCAAGACTATCCTCTTTGAGCTGCATAATAGCACAAAGAAGCTAGATAACATACAAAGCAATCGGGCTTACTGATACCCTTACAGAATAGGGTTTTTTTCCCATAAAACTACTTCAAGGTTTCCTGTCTTAATTGCTGCTGGTTTTCCTCCAGCCACAAGACTGCAAAACCAGTTTCACATTAATATTCCTAATAGATAAGCAAAAATAATTTTAGTCTGCAACATGATTACAGACTGAAATGAAGAGGATGGTACACCAATTTTAAGTTAATAGAATTATGATCACATTAATTGCAGTGATTGTCTATTTAATTTGTTTGTAATAACAGAAATAGGAGAAGCAAATCAGTGTAAAACAGGTATCCCACATGCAAACACAGAAAATAGAAGATGGAAGATACGTGATATTAAAAAGGAGACTTTAGAAGCCTGTGTATCATATGCAGATACTTTCTGATAACCCTCTGTATGGGTCATTTCCTGACAATCATCACTACACCAGCTGCCTTAATTACTCCTTTCATGGCCTCTGTGTCATTTTATCCCCTTTAGTCATGCTTTAAAATTACTAAGACACATTTTTACTTTATAACCTTTTAAAAGGATTAAAACAAAGGGGCATATAAGTTACTTTTTATCAAATTTTTTTTATCTTAGAGAAGCAAGTCAGAATGGTCAGCCCGCCAAGATTCGAGTTACATCCTTTATCCTTCCGTGATGCTACCAGTTTCTAAACTTATTCTGTGAAAATGTATTCACAAAAAGTGATCAGTTGTGACTTCTTTTTCTGCTAGCACACTAGTAAAACTGAATTATTGTCATTTTAGCTCCAGCAATGCCATTAACTGCTCCTTACAACAGAGGTCTTTCTTGATACAAAGAAAAACTGTTTTTTTAAAACAAACCGTCAGTGATAACACAAGAAAACAAACCTCTCTTCACCATAATTTAGCTAATTTCCATAATCCTTCTACCTAGTGTGAGAGATCACTAAAACTTTCATTTGCTACTGACAAAAAGTAACATTTTCCTTACTTAGCATCAATGTACTTTACAAAGGAATACAACTTGTCATACGCTTCTACCCAATACTGTCCTTTCTTCTATATGACAAGAATTTTTTTTAGTTTCAGATTTGCTTTTCTGATATTTTTTTGATTTTCTTCTTAAACAATTCTAGTCAGTCTTTTAATCAAAGACAGACTAGATTAACGTTACTCAGCTGAACTGAGCAGAAAACAGCTGATTTACCAAATACTGTTCAGTCAAATTAGACCATTATTAACAGAAGAACAGTGATAAAAAACACACATTAAATATTATTAAAACTTATAGATGGGCTTCAGTGGTGGGCACAAGGCTGATGATTATAAAAATTATACTTCAGACTGTCTACTGACTTGCTAGGATTCCCTTCCTTCAGAACTTTGCAACTGAGGAATTAAATTGCGTATGTTTGGAGTTTTTTCTGAGCAATGCTTATTTAAATTCAGCCACTGAGAAATTTCTTTGACATCTCCCCAGCTCATCTGCTAGAAGCAAAGTATCTGTGGCTTTCAGAGCTCTTAGACTTTTCATTTATCTACTGCTTAATCTCCCAAAAGACACACCTTACTAGAGTTTGTGCCAAAGAAGTTGAAAACCTTTTCCCTTCACTGCTGCAAGCAGATATTTGATGTTTTCCAGATGCATCAGCTGTGAAGATTTTGCCAGAAGAAAGGTGATTCTTTCCCATTATACCAACAAGATATTCACAGCTTTATAAGAATTTACAAGGTTTTTCTAAAAGACAATGTTTCCCTTTCAATGCTCTGACCTATGTCTGACACATGACATCTTGTGTCCCTGGTCTGGGAGTATTTTTACTATCTTTTCCAGTTTTTGCTTCCTATTTCCACACCTTTTTTGCACCAACCTCGGGTTCTTTTCTTTCTTTATAAATACTCTAAATATATCATGGAACAGAATCTTGTGGTTTTCATTCTACAGAGGTTCTTCACTTCTTTCAGATAAATTTAACTACAGAATCTTCTGATTTGGACTTAGGTCCAAAGTCAGAATTTGCAAAGCTTCACCTCCAGTTCTAGAGCTGCCAATTCCCAACGCAAACGTTCCAATTTTGGATGAAATTTGTGAAACTGAGAATACAAAATGCTGCATGTTTTGTTTCAGCAGATGCTTACAGTCCTGGAAAGCGTATCACCAGCAGTTTTAGTACAAGCAGTTTTACAGCTCAGCAGCAATAGTTTCATTCCACCAACTCCGAGTAAAGAGAATTGTAAACTACTGTGCTTCTGGTTTTTGCTGTGTAAATAAGATAATTTCAACTTTCGGAAACTGCTGTAGAAAGTGGTAACAAAACTGCACTGAGTTTTTACGGGGATCCACAGTCGCTAAGGAAATCTTGCACTGACTATAATACAGAAGCAGTGTAATTCCACGTGGTTTTAGACCCTTGTTAACAATTTAATGAAAGCTGTAGCTCTATGTCTGTTTATATCAACTTTATATACTTTAAAGACAGCAATATTTCGTTTTCCCAAAACAGGAACTACCAGACCTGATCATCAATAAACCTGAAAATTTTCCTAAACCAGTGCTCAGAGACCTTAGTCCATCACTCAGAGAAAAAAAAAAAAAATTTTAAAAAATAAAACCAAAAAATACACTTTTGCACTGCTCTGCCTACCAAACTAGATGAAATCAGTATTTCACCATACTACATATTTAATCTATGTGTGGTCAACTTCAAAAATTACTGGGGTGCAAATATGTTTAATCAGGAGCAAGTTCCAAAACATGAAGGGTTTGTAAGGGATGCTTTCGCAGGAAGAAAAGGACGGCCCTTTTGCTTTAGGCAAAAGAGAAGATGGGATGCAAGAGAACTGGCTTTTCTCTCTCATTCTGCCAGAGCTGCTCTTTGATTCAGCTCCTATGACTCAAATAAAAGTTTTAAAGTTTGCTACCAAGTCTGGCTGTAAATTTTTCGTGTGAAGTGGATGGCAGCAATACTTGCCTACCTCATAGCTCTTGTATCAAATTTAGATGTTTGAGAGGTGAACAACAAAGTCCCTCACCCTGCACCTGTGAAAGAAGAAATACAAGGATTTTGAGGAATAAAGAAGTTGCACTGCAAAGGAAGAAATTTTAATGTCTTTAATCTCTAGCAAATTGAGAGAGTAGATAGAATAAATAGGTGGGCTATAAAAAATGATGAGTCTAGAGGAGATAAAATTGCAACACACTTGTGGTCTGTACCAGAAAGAATGCATGTAGCTTTAAGGAAAGGAAGAAAATGTTGGGGAGCAGCATGGTCTGGCTCCCTAAGGAAGAGGGGTGCAAGAGCAATAGCACAGCCCCTGGACCAGGGACCTCACGAGGCAGCAACCCAGCAAGGGGAGTAGGACAGGCTTGGAGAGAACATCCAGTTTCTGCCACGAGGTGACACCTCCACCCAAGTCCATGGTAATGACAGGTCCAGTGTAAAGCTGGGAAGTCGATCCACAAGTCTGGAACAGGATAAGGTCTGGTAAAAATAACCAGGGTCAGACAGAACCCATGACTGCTGGGCAGGTCCATACCAAAATGACAGGACTGGGGACAAGCCTACAGAGTCCCTGCCAGGCTTAGCTGTGACAGAGAGAAAGAGAAACCAGCAGCCCCACAGCATCACTGGGGCATGGACTGATGGTGCTGAGTTGAGCTGAAATGGGGTCAGGGAGGGGAAAAGGGGAATGGAGGTGCAGCCTTGGCGGGCTGCTCAGGGGCAGAAAGGGCTTTTGGTGCTCTCGGAGCACTGACACTGGATTTTGGTTGTTTTTTACTTCCTGCATGAACTCTGTATGATGATTCTCTGTGCACAATATATAAATGACTGTCCCTCACAAGGGTACAAAAGTTGCACACGTAGTGATTTTGTTTTAGGTGAGATGAGATTGTTCACTTCGGTGAGATTATTAGCGCAAGCACCGTGTGACCTGTAGTAAATAGTTAGCATCCATTTGACTACCGTATTTCATTTTTTTGCAAGCCAATTTTATCAGTTTTTTCCAAGGAAAATAGTAAAGAAAGGTGATATTCCTGATGAACTGTCAATCTAGTGATGATAGTTTGGATTTAGGTGTCTCCACTGACCAACATTTCAAACTAGGTTTCAAATTATATGTTTAAAGGCACAGTTCACTCAGTTAATCCTAACTCTGCCAGTCTCAAAATGAATTTAATAATTTTTAGATTAATCATACTACTTTGCTTTTAGCAGATATTTCCGATGACCTTTTGGTTCACTAAAGCTGCATGTAAGTACAGCAAGCTAAATCCTTGTCGTTCAGGGCAGTCTAATCCTACCAGATGTTGATTGTAAGAGACACCTAACAAATGAGAACTGGTCAGACCAGATGGATTACACAGTCAGATATTTTACTAAGATTTCCTGCTGCTCAGAATGTACAGTGTACTTTAAAATGTTATATCGTAGGAGTTTCAGTACAGACATATAAATATATGTGTACAAAACAAATGCTTGAATGATAAGAAAAAAATATTTCCTCATTACATGGACAAAATGTAAATTGTGAGTAATTGCATAGGACAGATTACAATTTCTGGGATTAGTAAAGATAGAGGTCTCACCCTATACGACACGTTACAAGCAAACATAATTACCCTTATTTCCATTCCAATGGAACACATTACTCACATTTAGAGGATTAGCAGCATTAAGTGAAAACTTACATTCAAGAAATACACACTACAGAGATATACACTTTCATTGATATACACATCATTTGGGACTACAACAATGAAACAGGTAGTAGAACCTTATTTGAAGCAGAGAGACAATGCAAAAATAAAAGATGAAGCATAAATAATCCAAGAGGAAACAGGAAAATATTATTTTGGCTATTAGGAAGGAGTTCCACTTAGAGGAAAACTAGAAAACTAAATATGTTTTATTGTGTAAAGGAGAAGTGAAATTAGAACTGCGTTGGATTTCCTTTTTTGTTCAAAAGAAATCAGACATTTTTTAAAAGTACCATGTTTATGATTTTCATTGGGACAAGAAGAGAAGAAGGAACTCTGGAATATTGGATTTTCACTTGGGTAAACTCCCACAGCACAGGCTTTCACGAAAAATATGAGTTTTTTTCATTGAAGTAGGATATTAGTAGCTGGATCTAACCTGGAAACCAACACAATCAATATAAGTCTTGCCTACAAGAAGCACCTGCATGTTTCAGACTGAATCTTTCAGACTAGAGTAATAATAACACTGCTAATGATATTGTTGTATTTGTATCATAACCATATATTCCAGTTAAAAATGTTTATTATCTTCCTTTCTGCCTGGAATGGCAGTATGGTAAATATGATTTCATATAAAACCTACATATGTGTGACCATCAAACAGATCACACCTATTTAAAAATAAACATCTATGAAGTCACCTACAAAATGCTCTAATTTCCTCCCAAATTCTCTAAAGGAAGAAAGAAATTTTCTTACTTTACCTTTCTCGTGTTTTTTTTGATCACAGAAGTTAAACATAATTGGGAACTCCGATGTTAAACCCATCAGTTATGTGTAAAAAGAATTGATAGGAATATAGGGTTCTTGTGGTAGGGGGGAAGTTAATTAGGGGGCTTTAAGGTGACTAGCAAACAGTCCAAGTTAGAAGGTGATTTCTCTGCAACAAAGAGATAAAATCAATTCCTCTTATCCAGAGGTGGATAAGTTCCTCTGAGGTATTTGAAGGCACCAGCATATCACAGTGAAATAACCCAAGGGATCTGCACTATAACAAAGTATGAACAGGTTAAGTTCCACGTAATCTACAAGCATGTTAACAACATGCACATCATGTTCAGCAGGACTTTGAACAGTCTGCAAAAACAAACTCTCTCCAGTAAGACTGGACACTAAGACAAGTTAAAACACAACTCAGTAATACAGCAGAGAGCGGAAAGGCATGGTACATTCCTCACAGGGAAAACATACATAATGCATTGCCAAGCCAGAAAGGATCTCAAAGATAGTAGGCAAGGGTTGAAAGTAATGATGTATTCTATAAGAAATAACATCTGTTCATATGAGGAGTTAAGGAGCACTGATGAACAACACTGAAAAAGAAAATACACACAAAATATACTTCTGGTTCCTTCACTGTGAGATACTATCCACAAAACTGAGGATAACATGATTTCAGATGGCTTCCAGGGAAATAGGACAACGATCCTTCTACAGGTTTATCAGATGTGACTCGTCGAGAAAGCAGAACAAAATTAAAGGGTCTGGAGGTTGTAATATTATACAACAGTAATTTTCATGTCAGGTATTATGAAAGTAAATAAGGGCCATATTGAGAATAGATTATTTAATAATTCATAAACCAATGCCAGGAGTGCAAGTAATTAAGTGGGAATTTAGACATGCTTGTTTATTAAAGCAAGGGAATGCAATAGGACTACTGAAGTTGGTGCAAGGAATCAAGTAACTGGGAGTGCTGAAATACTCAACATTTTATCTTGGAGGGAATGTGGAGGCAGGCAAGTAAAGGTGCTCTATATTATTATGTGTGAAGCGCAGTCAGAACATAAAATGAAAAATATAGAATACACCTGCATCTTTTTCTGGGAAATTAAATTTCACAGGATTTAGAGTATGAGTTTAGAGACAAAAATACTTAAAGAAATTAAAAAAAAAAATTAAATAAATTAAAACCCCCTAGAACACACAGTAAGGCTGCTTTACGTTGGTGAATTTAGTCTAGCCTAGGAAGTAAGAATAGAACAAGATGGAAAGTCTCATAGTACCACAAAAATAAAGAATAAATCACAGCTTAGAAAAAGATAATTAATTTCTTTCGAAGGACACACTATACCACCACCCTCAAACCCACTTCTGTAATAATCTACATGTAGCAAAGACTGTTCGACTACGGAATCAAAAATGAGGGACTCAACATCTGACTATATTATTACAGGTGGGCAACGTATAGGAGTTAATATAATTCTTACATACCTACACATTTCAAATACATTTATTACAGTCAGGAAGAGTGCATTTACTAAAACAATTCTGAACAGAATTCATTGAGAGGGATAATTCAAACAAACATGAATGATAATTAAATATTGTGTAAGAAAATGCTATCAGTGCCAAAAGAGCTTTGATTTATAATTACATAAGGAAGCACCTTTATGCAAAATCCTCCTTCATTAGGCAGAATGAAAGCAACCTAATATTTATACATTTAAAATCTCTTCATCCACGATGGATGAAATATTTTTTATTCCAGCACTAACTAGGAAGGGTGTTACAGGGATATTGCCAAAGTTAAGATAAATGAGCATTTCTAACGAATGAGTCATCTCATCAATAAATAGATGTCTGAAACAGGTGAGATGAATTGCACCCTGGAAGAACATCTCTCCTTTCTCCATTAACTATAAATGGAGCTCAGATGACTCTCAGATACAGACAGCTGAACTCTAGCTGAATTCCAGGTCTCAAAATCTAACCCTGTCTCAAAATGGTGTTCCAGTAGCACTGTCATCCACTGAAACTCAGAAGCCCCAAAGATCCCTTACCCTAAAAAAAGGTTCTCAGGGCAAGGTCAGAGGAGTGGGCTGCGTTCCTGCATCCCTTCTCAATCTGTCCACCCAATGGCTGAAGGAGAACACACAGAGTCTTATTCTACTTCTTGGCTGGTAGAGAAGGCTTGTTCAAACCATGGGTTTTGTGAAAACTTTGAAGTCATTATGCATTGGGACTTTTTCCTTCAGAAAACCTGGACCAAATTTGAAGCTTTACCATGCACTCAGTTGCTACACCAAAGCTACAGCTCCTTACTAATGGTTTAATTGCATCGGACTCAGGGAGCTACGCCAACATTTATGAAAACCTCTGAAACCAGAAGTAAGTCTTGTTATCAACTGAACACTATGAATAAAATCCTCAGTGGGAAACTAAAAAAGGAAGAAACATTTACCTAATATAAAAATTGGATGACTTTTTGATGAAAGGGAAATTATAGAACCTATGAGAATAGAGATCTCAAGGAATTATTGCATTATTTCAAAAATCGTCCAAAATAGCAAACCATATTCCTCAGACTTCCTAAATGTGGAAAGGTCAGCAATATCACCCTCAGATTTAATCCTATATCTGAGCTATGGGAATACTTGACCTCCTGGCTACACAGGAGAGCATGTGGGGTATTTGGGCTTTAGGCTTTTTAGAAGAACAGGGATAGGTTTGCTTAAAATTTGAGAACAGTTTAATAAAGCTTTTCATTAACTTATTTTTCACTGCTTTGTTTAAATCAACTTTGTAAAAAACCCTGTGGTTTAAACATCGTAAGTCTCTATTTCTTCTTTCAGATGAAAAGCAGAAAACAAGACACCACTTCAGGGATCCAAGGTCATCACATTACAATGTTGCACTAAATGATAATGCTATTTATTATAAATACACAAGAAAATTTTACCATATGAACCATGCTTTAGCCCCATGTTCCTTCTTTCTGGAAAAATACAGAAGAAGTTACTTTCTATCTCTTCTGACTCAGAGAGGTTCTGCTACATTAGAGAACTAAATTGGATGCTAACTGGAGTGATATCACTGGGCAGAGATAAGCAATAAGGCGATTTTAAAAATAAATATTCCTCTTTCTCTCCACTGCATATCATTTACATTCAAAGAACTTTTTTCACTTGCACATGTATATTAAATTGAGCCATACTTTTCTGTTTCCTTAAGACTGGAATTTTGCAGCACATAAGGACTGTAACTTTAATCCATTTGGAAACTAAAGTCAGAAGAAAATAAACTGAAGATACCTGACACTAAAGTACTAATGCATTTCTTGGTTTTATGTATTGAAATTTCATACTATTGTTTTATTTTCAAAAATGACTTTTCAGAGTCTTTGAAGTGGAAATAATTGCTCACTTAATAATTTTTTCTGTCTCAGATGGTAACTAATATCATTCCTGTGTTCACTGGGATTATTATCCGAGGAAACTACAAACCCAAATGGCCACCTTCTGTACATGCAAGCACTGCTGATCTGATTGTTCTGTCAAAATACTTCAGCATCAGCTCTTTGTGCAGCCACTGTATTAGCTTTAATCATATTTATAATGCAGAATACCAAAACAGTTTCACAAATATTTTTGAAGCACAATTTTTAAAAAAAATTTTTTTTTGCATCCTGTCTGTCTGTGGGATGCAGAAAATCATCAGCAGCTCAGACCTTCCAGAGAAGGATTGTGAATCTGGCTATAATAGTTGGCATCAAGAGTCTGCACTCACCCACCTGTACTGCAGAAACTGAGGAGTTATGAAATCTTGAACAACTGAGGTACTGCCAGTGTTACAGGAAAATCTCTTTTCTCCCTGCTTTCAAGCCAACAACCCAAAAGAAGGTTGACATTCACAATCTTAGTAGTGGCAGTCTTCACAATGGGAACAACATCCTTCCCTCTGGATCTCTGCGAAGTACTCCATATTTCAAAAAAGCAGATATACTATCTCACAGGCTACCTGAAAGGCTACATAACTTAGGGGACAAAGATCATCCCCAAATACCAATCATGATTTTATTAACAGAAAGGACTTCTGTAAATGTCCTCTGTAAATCCCAACTGGTGCCCAAGTCTGTTAACTTAGCTGTTACTACTTTCAGATCTACATATCTTAGACGGCTCTGAGAGTGAGCTAAACATTCTGATGAGAATACTTGATAAGTTCAATTTTATTGTCATTTGATGGTGAAGAAGGTCCAAATGGCCCAAGACAACTAATATTTTTCTATTTGGGAAATTTATTGTTCAGTGCAGTACACCTCCAACAAGGTGATTACATGCTACACCTGTAGGAGGAAGCAGCAGTCTTGCAGGAGCTGTATGGTGGCTATGGTCTTACTTGTAGGAAACCTCGCTCGAGTCTACTCATCTGTAAATGCTTCCTGAAGACATGTCTTGATTTTACTGTTCTGTTTCCAAACAAAGAAGAGAGGTGATCCTACAAAATGTCAGAAATGGACATAAAGTGGATCACGTGCAAAATTAATGGTATCTAAAATTTAGTTGCATTTAGACCACCCATGAGCTCAGGGAAAAAAGGATAAACCTAATAGTAAAGTTTGAAAATTCAAAACTAATAAAAGGCAAGGCATGCAATTTCAACTACTTAAATGTATTTTCAAAAGGTGCCATGTACTTGACACAATATCCAACTGCAATTTCTAGAAAGCACACAAAGTTGACCCTGTCCCTTATATGCAGCAGCAAGTTGAAGTTCAAGCCTGCTTCAGGGAGTGTGACAGAATGTTGCTAAAAGTCTGCAAGAAAAAAAATTGACGTTTAAATGACATTCTCTGGCATAAGGGGAGCTACAGTAGTATATATCACCTGGGGAAAAGAAAGTTACAGACTAAACTATTATTTCATTCTAATCTCTTTGCCTCTCACCTCTTTCCCCTAAAAACTGATAATGGCACTATCATCTATTACATCAGTTATTTTCCCAAATTCATCATGAGAAACATGACTGTCCTCTGCTAAAGGCATTGGAGAGCAACCACCTCTGTTAAAAAAACCCAACAAGTTAAAAGTGGGTAGAATCCATAAACACATTCCTCTTTGGAAAGCACAAATTTAAGTAAGCAAGGTAGTTAACAGCTCAGTTAACCCATTCCAGTTAATGTAATCAATTCACATGTGCTAAGTGAATGAAATTCACTTTTTAATCAAGGTTAAATTAAGGTAAAGCAAGTAGTGTCACTATTAGAGCATTTTCACCCTATTTTCTAGGACTATTAGATGATTAAACTTTATTTTGGAATTTGGAGATTATGCCTTGGTTCTCCAAGATTAAAGAAAATACAGAAACTATATTAACATCTTTTTTAATATTGAAGAAAATCTCGCAGCAACATTTCCTGCAATGGTGTATGACTGTTATTTCACACTTTATTTACTTCAGAATCCTCAGAAGGACACCATATGGTGGTGATAATTTACTGTATTTGAGCGTCTCAGTTTGATTCACATACTTCCTCCACTGAGATTTCAATTGTTGGCTGAAGCTGTACTGCAGTTACCTGCGAAAAGTCTTTCTAGAAAAGAGATTTTCCCCTGGCTCTTGTACATATCTTTTTGAACTCTTTAACGCCTTTGTTAATTGTTCTTGCTCTTTCTCTTCTTTTCCTCTTTCTATGTTCTGAGATTTCTTCCTTGTAGTATCTTTTCCTGAAGCTTCTTAGATCACAATAATTTCTTGTATATGTCATATCAAGTCCTTTCTAGTAAGTTCTGCACATTATTTTATGTTATTCCCAATGGGATTCTGAATAGGCCTTGTGCTGCATTTTGGCAGATTGTCTTAAGCAGCCTTATGAGGGTTTTACTTATTCTTACAGCAATGTAGTTAAAAAAACATGGTGGCATATTTTCATTTCTTTAGCTTCCACATTCTGGTTTCCTCCAGAATCCTCCAGAATCATATTAATACAAGCTGTTTGATTTAAGAAAGTAAAGCCAATTTTATCCATGACTGGAAAACCGTACAAAAATTTAAGTACTCTATCAGCACTGTCTGAGAGGAAGTCCTTAGTTCAGTATGGAAACAAGAAGACAAAATTTTCTAGTTTAGAATTCCAGGTGAGAATTACTTGAAGTGCTTGCTGCTACAAATTAAGGAATCAGTTTCAATCTGTGTCTTTGGGCAACTTGTTGGCAGCTTCAAGCAGTAAAAATTTTGTCTGTTTGTTATGGACTGGTGGTCATCTCCTTGACCATGTGTCCTAACACTTTTTACTGTTGCTGCCCTTTTCTTTTTACCCTTATAGATTGTGTCTGGAATTCACAGAACAGCTGGAATCAGACTTCTATATCCCCACAAGACCTAACAACAATCTGGTATGAAAAAATGTTCGGTACTTACATAAGTGTATACAATGCCTTGTTTTATCCCTCTTAGGAAGGAGAGTCACATAGTGTCATTAAGGGTTACACATTTGACTTCACTGGAGCAGAACAACCTCCTTCAAGATAACTTCTATCTGTTCATGAGTTTTAAATAAATTCCATGCCATTTGTTATGTGTTTTGAATTGGTCTGAAGGATAATGCCCATTTAGCATTAAAAAACCCAAAACCAAACTGTAACATTAATTGCCTGTAAAATTATTCTCCCTCCTTTAAACAAGAAAGAGACTTATAAGCACAGGGAATAGTCCCATAGTCCCTACAAGCGAACTCTGTTCTGGCAAGAAGAAGCTGTACTGGACTGGGAGTTAGGAGAAAGACACTAATTTTGTTTAAATTATGTTCTTTCTTTACACAACATTTCTTCTAAAGCTCTGCAGACATATTTGAATTTAGATTTGTGGATCCTGCAATCTGAATAATTCTTTAAATTTCCATCTATTTATTGATTTTAATGCCAGAAAAATTTGCTGAATATTATCTAGGAGAGCAGGTGTTATTAGAGTATTTAGGAAACTGACCATTCATTACTAATTGGTGTGAATAAATGTTTAAATAACAATCCATCGGCATGGAACCATATTTTCCTCCACATCATATGAACACATCAAAGTAAGAGAAATATCAGTTACTACTGATATTTGGGTCTAAGAATGTATATTAGAGAAAGGAATACAGAAATCCTCCCTCTTTCTCTCACTGCCCTGATTCCCCATGTTACCAGACCATGTGATACTCTTAAGTATGGTCCTAAAGGAGAGGAGAAATGGAGGAAGTGAGAATATCTTACAACACAATCATTTCTCTAAACTGCTATATAATAGAGTCTAATAGATTAATTTTCAGGTTTATAAGGTCTTTTTTATATAAGATTAACCACATCAGTAGCACCCTGCAGGACTTCAGCTCAGCTCCTGCTTTTTTGCTGTAAGACCTTGCCTACGACAGACACAGAAAAAGAATTTCACATGTGATCCTAGCTCAACAACGCTTTGGAATAAATTTTTTTGTCCCAGCTGCTCCATCAGTTACACTTATATGTTTTTTCCGTAAAACATGACTCTTATTACTGCCAAGAATGTACCTTCTGCAGTACATACTTCCTTCAACGGCTCACAAAGAAGTACTTCTTTATCTGTTTCATTATTGGAACAGAATCCAGCCAATACCTGAGACACAATAGAAATATCTGTACTTTCACCCAGATGCACCCAACATCCTACACTGCATGATTTGTTTTAATGTCTGTTTCTTCAGCTCTTCAGCAACTCCAACTCCTCTGTGCTTCTCACAACAGTATTTCCTGACAAAGCAATGGACTTTGTCACCTTATTGTTTTCCATGCACCATTTCAGGCATTTTCACTGCAGCAAGAAGAACAACAGTTTCCTCAATAATATGGGCCTTTTTGTATCTTCCTATTAAGTAAGAAATTTCAGAATTTTCTTTTAAACATTTATCATTATGTTTAGTTATGCAAAGTACTGGACAGACTATCATATGACTTTAAACATCACTTGAGGCTTGTTTTCATGTTCTGGATGCTTAAATTTTAAATGTCTTGCCATAATTGCAATGGCTTCATATACTGTCAACAGCAAATGTCTCAAGGCACAATATACGTTCAGAGCAAGGTTTACTATTAGCAATAAATTAGCTATAAATCTGTATTTCAAATGGTCTTGATAATTTGGGGAGATTTTTTGCTTCACTTCTTGTCAGATCTGGTTGGCTCATCATAGTTGTTATCCATAATGTGACTGATGAAGAGCTCGTACTAGCAGGAGGAGAAATGTCAGCACTGTCATTTTCTTCTTGTTCACTTCTACTGGCATTATCAGTATTATCTTCAATCTGCAGTTGCTTTGCAGGAATCTTTTTAAGTCTCTTGTCCATTTTGTAGTTTAGTGAAAATGAGATAATATAATCCATAAATCCACTTAACTGGACACATATAAACAGTAATACATGGAATAATATGAAAGTGAATCAATGAGTGAGGATGCCACTCTCAATTCCGCAGTGTTGGGAAGCATCCAGTCTTCCCTCAAGACTCTTCAGGAACCCTATGTGACTATCTGACACATGGATTGACTAAATGCACCAGTGTCAATTTGTATTCTAAATATTAGTAAAGCTTAATTTCTCTCTTATATAAATAAAAATAAATATAAATGGAAATGTGACAATTTTCTTCCTGCACCCTGACAGACTATCTTACACATCCCTTGGTGTGCAGGCATCCCTATTTGGAGACCTTAGCCCTACTCACTCTTTAGCTGGGCACAGTTCAGAGTTTGCCAGCCTGTATCTGGATTGAAGCATGGATTGAAGGCAATCTCTGCCCACCTGCAAAGAGATGCACACTTCAAGATACATGCCTAGCAAAAAAGACATATGCTTAAAGTGCCTACAGTTCTACTAAAGTACCTACACTCTTCTCCCAAAACTGAAGATAGCCAATTCTATCCAGTTTTTCCACTAAAAGCAATGCCAAGATAGATCTCAAACTTTAGAGGAAAACCGTAAGATTGATTTGCACTTTGGAAATAGACTGTACAGCAAGAGACTAAATGAGCTCTAAGATGGATTAAGACAGAACTGAATCTTGATGACAGTCTGTACATGATAAATTACCTACTTAAGGAGATTTTCTAACTCCAATCTCTTTAATCTAGGAGACAAAAATACATAAAATATACTGACTGGAAGTTGAAGATGAAAAAAGACACATTTTTTAATGTGTATCACTAGCCACTAAGACAGTGACAAAGACGATAGTGAATTTCCCAGCCTTCTGGTGTTCTTGAGCATGAATACATGGGAAACAACAGGATTATACATGTATTAATTAGGTTCTGTAGCATTTCCCCTTAGCAAACCAAGAGATGATCTGCATTTTGACTAGATAAAACCAAACTTCCCTATTTTGAGCTTTTTAGTAGGATCCAGTCTAACTTCCACTCCCTCATTTATTTCTACTTCAGGGTCCACATGGTCAAAATGGTAATAAATCCCTGTAGATAATAAAAAAAGGCAGATTCATTCATATCGGCTGAAAGTAGGTATTTTTAAGTGTTTAAGATCTACTGATTAAATACACTGATGACTTTCATTCACTGGCACCAACCTGAGCACACAAGATTAACATGATGCACTGGGTCTGGCTGGAATGAAGTTATGAACTCAGCTTTGTTCACAGCAGCCTGTGTGTTGCTGGGCTCTGAGCTGGTGGCTAAAACAACAACCCAACTGGTGGCTGACAACTCACCAGTTTTTTGGCTATTGCTAAATTATGCTTGCACAGTGTTAAGATTTCTCTCTGTCTCCTGTCCCCCAAAATCAGTAAACTGGAAATAGGTAAGATGCTGGGAGGGGGCCCAGCCAGGACAGCTGATCCAAACCAACTAAAAGGATATTCCCTACCATGTGATGTCATAGTCAGCAATAAAACCTCAGGGAAAGATTGTTACATTATACCACATAACACTGTATTAAGATCTAGAATGTAACAGGCTTTTTAAGGAAAAATACAATTTTTTAATGCCAAAACGAATTTTTTTAGTCTGAATTTCTGCAAAATAGAGGGTATGATGCTGACTAAAGTCAGAAAGTACTGCATCAAAACCATGTGATGGATGCTGGCAGAATCTTAGCCTTAATAAACAAAATCCCTTTTGAAAGTTCCTTCTGTCTTGGAGATAGGTAAGAACTTTTACTTTTTGGTGCAGACATCTTCTTAAGATCTGGAATCTCAGGTCCCATAGAGCTCAGCATTTGCTTATCAAGTAATTCTATTTAGCTTTCTTTTCTTCACAGATAAAAGTTTGCAGCTAAGTCTAGCTACAGCTGAGATTGATTTTCTTTCGTTGCATCGCTGACTGAAATGCAAACATACAATCTGTGTATGTCTGAAAAGACATGCATTACTTTTCCCTCCTTGAATTTCATTCTTATGTTAAGTTTTACAGGAAAGAGGTCTTTCAATCTAATAATTGAAAACTAATGTGCATTCAGTTCTTGTCTAGAGCTTTATTTTACATCGACATAGAATTTCCACCACAGATTCAAAGGATCTGGGAGCCTTGTTTAAGGTTGTTTTTAGTAAACGCGAATCATTTACTTCATCATGAATTGCCACAGACTGCTTAATATTCATTCAGCAGAAGTGATGTTTCCACAAGAGAAACAAAAAGTAATCAATTTATGTTCAATTAACCGTTTTTTTCTGATGCAAATATGTTATGCCTGTATTCAAACCTCGGTATGTTCCATATTTCAGGCTGCCTGATTACTTTCACTAAACTCTGATCAATGAGAATAGCTGTCACAACATAGCAGTGCTCTACTGTATTTTTCAGTAAGGGACTATAGACATTTGAGGCAGATGTCCCTTAACCCTGCTTTATTGTTCCTGTAGCCTCACTTGTTCCCATCACTCTGCACCCTGCGCTCTTGACCCCCCCACCCATCATCTCACTCAGCTACGGATCATAATCTCCCTGACCTGTGGCTGACGTTACACAAAACAAATTCCAAACACAGAGCAATTCCTGTAAGCAAAGGCAGCATTCTGGCCCTGAGGAGTTGGTTATGCAGGCATGTCCTCAGTCCTCTGAAAAGCTGAAACTTTACACGGGTTGTACCCTGTTAGTATAGTAAATATTTAAGAGCACCAATTCTGAACCTAGTCATCTGTTTTATCAAGACCATTCAGAATTAATCTTCACCTTTTTTTAGTCAAAAATTTGCCTAACAGTTTTGGTCAACAAAATACAGGAATCTTGCCAGAGGAAGAAAGTCTCAATCAGAGATAAATTTAAGAAAGTATTTTATATGGAAAGAACTAAACGAGTTATGCAAAGCATTTAAAGGACACAAAATTTAATCTAAACAAGGCAGTCAAAGTAGGGGGATTTCATTAGTTTTGTATTTGTAGAGATGCACAAAGGATAAGTAATTTCAAGAGAAGTGAAAATCTCAAAACTAGTTTCCAGGAGAAACGGTGTTGAGAACTTCCTGCTTTTTGCCTTTGCATTCATCCTAAAGTGTCCAGTATTCACATAAACAAAAGCATGCATGAAATCACGGGTGATGATATCCACCAGAGAACACTTCATACCATGGTTTTTCATTTCACCAAGCTGGACAAGCAAAGCGAAGCTGGTCTGAGGGAAAACCTCAGGACCGATTGCAGAAGACTGACAAGGGTAACCCAGAGCACTTGTCTGTTCCACCAGTGCAAGAGCAAACACTTTGGCAATCATTAGACCTGACAGAGGCAAAACATGAGATTTTTACTAGGCTGTAGGCAAATTGGTTTGCTAGTGCATCAGAACATCATACAGCCTGAAATTAAGCAAATAAAGCTAAAGTGAAGAAAATGACTGGGAAACAAAGTAAGAGCTAAAGGCTACAGTGCTGTGTACCATAATCAAAAGGTAATTCATATATTTCCCTCCTCCCCTTCTCCAGGGAATATCATTTCAATGTGATGCTGACAGCCCTGAAATCTCTGGTACTGTGAGGAGCATAACTTTTCAGTGTAGACAAAGAAACATATCAGAGCTGGGAACTTCGCATGCAACACACTGCATGAGCACGGCAATTTGAATCCATGCCAGCCTAAGAGTCTTTGAACTCCTACGAATTCTTATGTAGTTATCAGGACTGGATAAAAAAACATAAAGTGAAAATCAAAATTTATATAATTTGCTGCATTTTGAAACAGATTTCACCCTCTTATACCTTCCAACTAGTGATTTTAATGCTGATATAAAATGTAGTTTTACAGTCTTAGAGAGCATGTCTTGAAAAGACATGTGGACATTTCCTGACGAAGCTGGGCAGTGATGAAAATGACTTGAAGGAAATGAAAGTCTACACTTTTCACTGATAAAGATGATGCAGCTGGATTCTGCACTCATTCTGTATAAAATTAGTATCTCATCTACAGAATCACTTTAGACAGATGACGGGTACAGTAGACCATACCTCTTCTACATGCAACCTCAAGAGGCAGAAGTATCACAGAAAAGAAGTTTTCAAGCTGGAGACATGACAAGATTCAGAAGAGTTCAGCACAAAGCAAAGGGGGAAAGTGGGCCAAGTAAGGTCTACAGAAAACATTCCTGCTTCCTTCTTAGTGACTGCAAACAAGCACTTTGTTGTGTCCTGTGCTTGAAGGCAAGAGGAACTGTGGGGGAGTATGGCTCTACCTTGAATAGGATGTTTGTTTTATGGATGGATTCCTGCTTCTGTAGGAAGCCATGGTTTCAGCAATCACCATGCAAAGCACCACCCCTGATAACTGCAAAGCCAGAGCCTCCTGTTTCCCACACACACACTTTGACTGATGCATTTTTCTAAATACTACTGTTTATTCACTTATTAGGAAAAGTAACTGCATCCTGGGTATGCAACTGAGGTGGCTTAACAGATTTCCCTAGTCCTTGACACCTGTTAGTCCTGTCTGGAAAGTTGCACTCGATCACGGAGCATTATTAAAGAAGCTTTGGTGTGCCCTTAGCAGTTAGGATCTGCTAATGCCATATATTGTCTTGTCTGTCATGGTGAAGTTTGGATTTCTCTTAGCAACCCTATTTAGATTGGGGATGTAAAACATGTGAGAACAAATCTCCACTATGTCTCCGCATGGCAGAGGCGCAGCAAAGGCACTCCTACTAACTGTGCATACCTAAGGAATGACTAGAACAGTCTCTGCAGAAGAAAGACCAACATCTGCTCATTTCTTATCATCCAAACACTGCCAGCTGAATGTCCATATACAGGCTGAACTTCAAATAAGTTTTGTAAATGAAATGTTCTCTACAACACTGTCTAATTCTGTTCTGTACTCCTCCTCCCTTTAGTACATGTGTAATTTGCAGAATGAAATACAGGAATTCACCACCCACCTTCCTCCCTCAGAGCAGTGCAGAGCAAACAAGCATTTCTTGTTATGCATCCGTTTAAAAGTACCTGGACATATTCCTTGTTTTCCACCTGCCCTGTACCCTTCTGGAATGGGTTATGCTCCCATTTATGACAGTAGCAAAAGTACTCGGAGTTACTGCCAGAAAAGTTTGCAGGTGTCTGCCATGCTGATGATTAGGTCCCCGTCCTAGCAGTGGGCTGATGTGAGTTTGAATTCATTTCAGAGGATTCAAAGAGAAAGGAACAGAAAAGAGAATTTCCACTTCCTTGGCATGTTCTTAAAAGAGAAACTAAAGCAAAAAAAAATCATCATCTGCAGAAATAGGTTTCAGAGAGAAAGCAGCGACCTCCATTCAGCCTTTGAAGTCCAGATAGTAGCACTCTGGAGCCCAGAAATATTTTTGGGGATGCAAATTTTGTATGCATGGAAGTACATCCCTATAGCCTCAGATGAAGGCTTTAACTTCCTAGAAAAATGGCAGGATTTATAATACACAGAAATCTCAGTGCTGACTCTTGGTTACCTTTCCTAGTTCATTGGTCTGTGTGTTGTCATCTCTGCCTCTGATTTTGGGAATGCATCCAAAAATGATTTACCCATTACCCCATCAGTTGTGTAAGGAGGAAGAACAGCTAAACTCCACAGGTTTTGAAGCTAGGGATAAGAAGCCTATATACTTTTTTACAGAGCTAGCTTTATGAACCTCTTGGAAGCTCCTTCACAGAAATTGCAGAGAGCTCTGGAGAAGAAGCCAAGACAACCACTGCAACAGTTTTAGTGAATTTAACTCCTATTTAAAATGTATGTGATTTAACTTTTGACATTTACAGAAAGGGTTGATCTCAAGTTCTTTCTGACTGTATTGATTGCAGTCAAAGTTTAGAAATGTGTATGCTAGAAGTCCTCATGCATTCATTCACCCAGGCAACACTAATACAATGCCCAAGTAGCTTGTCTGAACTAGACTAAAAAAGAGACATTTGGCAAAAATTAAAACACCTTCAAGTGTCTCTTCAATATCATAACGGTACAATTATTATAATAAAATTTACAATAATCAGAGTTAGATTAATCCTGTATTTTCTAACAAAAAGAAAAAATATATTTTTCTTAACTAAGTTCTCCATAAAATGATGGAACACTGATTAGGCAAATCAAAAATTTTCACTTGTAGAAGGAACTTACAATTACAATCCTGATTGTTTGGATGTAAGAAAGAACAAGGAAAGGAGATTCTTGTTTAGAATGGAGTGTGTCTAAAATCCACAAGAATTTATCACTGAAAGGGACTGCCTGGTACAACCAAAGAGTTGATACACAGATTTAAAAAATCCACGTGGGAAGTCTCTTCATATGCTGTAGGCTGTAAAACATTTTACAGAACTAAAATTTAAATCTGCAATAAAATATTTAAGGCTACAGCTACAATGATCCAAAGGAAGAGAGTTAAAAAGGAAGAGTATTTGAAACCATCACCAACGTCTTACGGTTCTGCAACAGCTGGAATCTATTTAATTAAAATCCTGGAGTATCCAGAAAGCTTACCACACGTAAAGCCTACCACACTTCATTTTCTAACTCTTGTTAACAAGATCATACAGACCCAGCCTTGTGATGATCTGTTTCTTTTTGTAAAGGGAATTTCTTTATTCCCTGTGTCATCTACAACTTTCACAAGTTTGTAAGTTGTTCTCCCTAAAGTAATGAATTCATACAATTAAAACAAGCAGTCCCAGGGCTATTCCTTTAAAAAGAAAAAGTCATTATCCACTTCTTTATCCTAAAAATAATGCCGTTTGCGGCAGTCTTCCCTCTGGCTGTGCTTATGAACTGGCTCAGAACTCCCTGCACTCATCCTACCTTCCCTGTTCTGCCCAGGTCCTGCAGGGCACTGTACCAACCAAAATAAAATTCAGCCAAGCATTAAAATCCACTGTAACTGTTCTAAGAAATCAATTAGCTTACCATCTCTGACATAATTTTCCTTTAATAAAACTATGTTGTGATTTATTTTTCCTGCCCTCTGCCTCCCTTTTTATTATCTCCACACAGACTTTGCTTTTCCTGTGTCCCAAACAGACATGGCAGTCTGTGCAGCAGTCGATGGTCTTTGCTTTGTAATCCTCTGGGCACAAGGTCCAGGATAATCAGAAAACTGAGGAATCCTCTGAGAAACTTGAAGGTGCCTGCTACTGTCAGGCAAGGATGAGATAAGGGGAGCCATGTGAGCGTGGCCCCAGAATGCTCTAGCAAATTCTAAGGAACATGACCAGGTGCCCTTGAACCAAGGTGCTTAGAGCCCTCCTTGCTGCCACCTTCTAATTACAGAGGGTCAAGAATCCTTTCAGCTGGTGCTCAAGAGAGGCCTCTGTAAGAGCCAAGCCCAGAGCACGGCTCCCAGGTACATCCAAGCACACAAGACAGTGCAGAAGGGCACAAAAAAAAAAGGAATTAGAGGTGGAAGAGAGAGAGAGAGAGAGGCACACAACTGTGTTCAAATCAGCATAAACAGTCTCAAGTGTGGTAGTGACACAGGCTGCACAAGAGCAGGAAAGATGAAAGGGCGACAGACACACAGACACACAGACTTCTTGGAGACATGACAGTTTCAGCTTCCCTGGACCCCAAGCTGCAGTGGAGATGCAGGCTGTCCATGCCAAGTCAGTGATCTCTGGCACCAAGAGGAAAACTCCTGCTTCACATAAAGTTTTACAAGTATGACAGAGATTCACTACCCTCCCAGTAGCGTAGTGAATCCTGAAGATGACTGAAATGTTCTTTCAAGCAAAGTATCTGGGTCCCCTAAACCTACCCTTAAACCATGCAAGACCACCAGGAAGAAGTGACAAGAAATAGTAACGCGTGGCTCCTTGCTGTGGAGAACAGAGGAACCCATCTGTGGACCTGACTTATGATCTAGGGATGTTTGCTGCTTTCTGGGAACCTGGATCCAGGATGATGTTGAGAGGGTGCCAAAGCTTTTCTGACACTCTTTTCTGACACTCCCTGCTGTTCTTCCATGTTGGTACCAATAATGCTGTCTGGAGAGTGTCAAGAGTGACTTCAAGCTCTACGGGTAGTAGTCAGAGGCATAGGGGCCTGGGTGGTGTTGTCCTTATTCCTGCAAGTGAGGGGAAAGTCTGTGAGGAAGAGGCAGCTGGTAATACATATCCACAACTGGTTGTGGAGCTGGTTGTGGTGAGAAGGTTTTGATTTCTACAACTACGGAACCGTGTTTGTGGGCAAACATTTGCTTGGGAGAGATGGGATACTTCTCACTGAGTGGGACAAAGTTATCTTTGCCAGCAGAATGACCGACCTGGTAAAGAGGCACTTTAAACTAGGAATGCCAGAGGAGAGAGAGTTACCAGAAGTGCTCTGAGACAGTGAAGGGCAGGGAGGGTTGATAAGCAAAGGGCCTGGACTGACATGACCGAAAGGGATCACAAAATCAACAAAAGAGAGCTTAAGCAGCTTAAGCAGGGTCACCTCCAAAATGTAAGCAAGGATGTGTCTAGAAGGCACAATTATAGAGAAATCATCCCATCTTTTTGGGGAATCAGCACGTGGGGTGCCTCTGCAGTGCGGAGTGACTCTGCAGTGCCCATACATTAATGCTTGCAGCTTGGAGAACAAACATGGTGACTTAGGTATCAGTGAGCAGCTGTGGGCCTGCCATTTTATGGGGCTCACAGATGAGGTCAGATGGATCGTGTAACTTGAGTGATGCAATGGAGGGATACAGGCTCCGTTGGAAGGAGGGGAGGAAAATGTGGAGGTGGGGTTGCCCTTTATGAGGCAGAACAGCTGGAATATATGGAGCTCTTCCTAGGGATGGATAATGAGCCTACTGAGATCCTGTGGGCAATTATTGGGCACATCAATGTCAGTGATACTGTATTGGGTCAATAATCTTCAAACAATCATGGTGACTGGGAGAAGTGCCTGAAGACTGGAGGAAAAGAATTGTCAGGGAACTACAGGCCAGTCAACCTCACATCAATCCTTGTCAAGGTGCAGGAGCGTATTGTCTACCTAGACTTCAGCAAGGCCTTTGACAGTTTCCCATGAGATTCTCACAGAGTTAACAGAGTATGAATTGGACAAGTGGACAGTGAGGTAAATTGAAAACTGTCCTAAATGGCTGTGCCCAGTGGCATGAGGTCTAGGTGGAGCCCAGAAGGTAGCAATGTACCCCAGGGGTCAGTACCAGCTCCAGTCTTGTTCAACATCTTCATTAATGATTCGGATGATGCAGCAGAGAATACCCTCAGCAAGGTTGCTGATGACACGTAACTGGGATGAGGGACTGATACACAGTAGGGTCATACTGCCATGGGCTAACAAGAACCTTACGTTCAACAAGGGGAAGTGCAAAGTCCTGTGCTGGGGAGGAACAACAACATGCACCAGTATATGCTGGATCTGGCCAATGGAAAGCAGCTTGGTGAAAATGTTCCTGATAGACACCAGGTTGAACTGAGCCAGCAATGGGCCCTTGTGGCCAATAAAGCTAATTCTTCTGGGCTGCATGAAGAAGTGTTGTCACAGCGGGTAGGGGGAAGTGATCCTTCTCTTCTACTACTCCTTCTCCTCTACTCATGTATGAGCTCACTGCTGAGCTCATACACAGATTGCCAGGTTCAGCTCTTGGCTTCTCAATACAAGAGACATGGACACACTGGAGAGAGATCAGAGAAGGACCGTGAAGGTGACTAAGACACTGGAGCATCTCTCCTATGAGGAAAGGTCGAGAGATTTGGGACTTTTCAACACGAAGAAGAGAAAGCTCATTGGGAAATCTCATCAATGTATAATACATTAATATATACATTTATATAAATTAATATAATAGGTTTACAGAGGACGAAGCAAGGCTTCTTTCAGTGGTGCCCAGTGACAAGATCAGAATCAATGGGCATAACTCGAAACCTAGGAAGTACCATCTGAACATCAGGAAATGCTTTGTAACTGCAAGGATCACTAACCACTGGCACAAGTCTCTCAGAAAGGCTATGTAGTCTTCATCTGCGAAGGTTCTAAAAGGCTGTCTGTACACAGTCACTTATAATTACTTTTTACAATTCTCACTTAAAAATGACCCCCTACTCTGTAGTTGAATGTACACAGACCATTTCCTATGAAGAGGGACAAACCTGAGCTAAGGTTCTGTCTCCCTGATTTATCCTCATTTCCTATATCATAATCTTATGACCTTCCCATAATCTCACCGTTTCTAAATATTTACCCGCACCCAGAAGAATGATACCTGATCTAGTACTTCAGTTTCACTTTTATTAGGAGAAATCTCTTTCAGAGATTGCCTTTCTGTGAAGATCTTAATGTATCAACTTGAATTATAGGAAAGCATATTTATAAGACAGAATAGAGGAATTCATTCTTCTCTGTAAGGTCAAGAAAACTTGAATTAAATTGTTCCTAAGACTTTGCTATAGAAATCAGCCAAGAACTGGGAATAAGGCAATATTCCAAGGAAGGAAGATCTCAGGCACACGACACCTTGAAAAAAAGTAAACATTAGGAAGAGATCGTTTTTAAGAGTTTTATAGTTAAACAATTACGTTTATAATGTCTCAGTTTTCCCTCTCTCAGTCTCTTCTCTTCATGCTTTTTCCCATATTTCCCTTTTACTGCCTTGTGTGTCTGTCTTATCTTCTGCCTTTTTTACTGTTCAAAGTTGAAGGTAGGGCACTCCTAGGATAAAATTACTGTGTACTATTCAGAGCTCCCAGATTAAACATTTGTATTATCTGGTATATTTGAGGCTTCCAAGCTCATTCATGGACAAAAAAATGTTTTTCTTGCTGCCCTAAAACCTCTTGGCAACTGTGCTGGAGAGTGGAAAGCTCTGCTCTTTGGCTTCCTCAGAAGCCAAATCTAAGAAGCCAAAAAGCGTAATTACGCCTTGAAGGCTATATAATTTATACCTACAGCCATCAAAAACTGGCATCTCAAGCTTGTTTTCTGGCTGAAATTTGAAACGTCAACAGATATCTCATTTATTTTCCCTGCCTAACCCCTCTTAGCCCCACCACAACTCTCTCATTGCCTCTGCTTATCCAGTGAATTCTTATCAGAACCGACCACTAACTCAGATGAAAGTTTGCAGACTACACAGTGACAAAGAAAGGCTACAATAAATAAAATTCTAGATTAATAATACTTCTACCCTGCTTTCTCTACAGCAACAGACATATACTATGTTGAGAAGACTTATTTTTAGCAGTTTTTATTGGGAACAATTTTATTTTTTCTAGAATTACATTTTCTAGGATGAGACTCAGAATTTAGAGATACTAAATTCTTTAAACTTAGGTAGAATGGACCCTGATGGCCTGCTGATTTTCGCAGATGTTGCATTGTCAGTGTGCAAAATGCAACACAATTTTAAAAAATCCTTAGTGTCCATCATGTCCACCAGAAAAAATGCTTTTTTGTCCATTTACACATTTTGTTTCTCTTAAGTTTTTGTCACCAACATATTTTTAGGTTATTGAACTCAGTGAAGACCATGACGGAGCCACAAGAGAGAATATTTTATCTTGATATTGTTAATCTATTTCATTAGCTTACTGCACACTTCTCATTTCTTCTACCTTTTTGAAATGCCACCTACACTGATAAAATTACATTAGGAGTTCTCAATATTTCCAGGAAGAAGCAGAGAAATCACATAAAGAGATGACTAGTAAGAAGTAAGGAAAAACAAAGATTCACTTGAGATGAACAGAATTCAACTTATTTTAAAAACAAGTTATTCAGTGGGAGGAAAATATATATGTTTTTAAAAATCTAGAAATATCATGAATATGCTATCAAATGTAAAGTTAAAATGCAGTTTCACTGAATTTCAACATGAGATAATTGCAAAAAGAAGTAACTGAAGCCAGTCTATAGGAAGTGCCCTATCACAAAACAAGGAAACCCTCTCAATGTACAAGTGCAATCAAGTGCCAACTTCCAGTTTGAAACACATTATGAATAAAAATGTGTATAAATAAAATGAAAAATATGGAGGAAATAACAGAATACCGAAGTAAGGTAAACTGGAATTACTCATAAGCAAATAAAACATTATCAGAAAACCAGTACATGATTATTCATTTCTCTGTTTCTCAGTCATATTCTGTAGCCTTTATATCTTCTTCAATACTGGTGGCTTCCCAAAGTTTTGACTTACTGATAGTTAAGTATAACTTCACTCTCATGACTCTTCCCACTGAAGCATGAAATATAGCAAACAACAAACCACAGGAATATTGCTTGGTTTGCCAATTCAAAATACAATCCCAAACAGGTAGTGCCAGGCAGCAGTAAAATTTGAGGCACCAACCACTGCATAATCTTCAATCACCTGAAAGCTCATCTGTGATTTAGAAACAGGACATAGCCAGGCCTTTTCTGAAAACTGTGTGCTGAAAACAGTGTTGTGGTTTAGGAATGTTATTCTCCAATTTAGTGCTTCCAGTGAAACCATGAGCCTCTTGCTCACACCCTCTTCCCCCTCCCCCTTCCCTGTGGTGGGATGGAGGAGAGAGTCAGAGGCACAAAAGGTGAAGATTGCGGGATGAGATAAGAACACTTTACTGGAAACAGTAATGAGATAGGAGAATGAACTGTGACAGCTGCAATACTAATGACAGAGGGTACAAGAAAGAGGTGAACAATTCACATGGAAACAATTCCGACTGCTCCCTCTACCACGCTCTTCTGAGCTGCAAGGGACTCCTTCTCCCTCAAAGAGACTCCCTTCCCCCAAATCCCAGCAATGAGGTGAGGTGGTATAGAATAACTTCTAGGTCCTGGCCATGCCCTCTCCCGGATACTGCAAAAATTAACCCTGTCCTGCCTGGAACCAGGACAAACAGCTATAACTCTTCAGGGTTGATGAACACTAAAGCTAGCCTGGCTTTGAGCAGCAGGTTGGACAAGAGACCTCCAAGGTCTCTTCCAACCTAAATTAACCTACAGTTACATACCACAGCAAACCCTTTGAGCTGAAAATCCCAAAAATATTCTGTAACCTCATTTATAAATCTTTGCCCCAGAATTAACTTTTGAAACAGAATCTTATCCCAGAGGATGAAAACAGGGCAGCAATCCATAAAATCTAGGACACAGAAGCACAGCAGGTATGAACTTGTCCTAGTTAAGTAACAGAACCGATGAAGTGTGTACATTATTCTTACACCAAGTCAACTTACACAATTTAAATATTAACCCAATGGAAAGGATATTTACGGTTGTACAAACAGACATGAATTATTCACAAAGGACGCCAACAGTGAGCTGAACTATTGGCAGCCATAGAATACAGGTCACTTGTAAAGTCATATTCCTTGAATCCAAGTAATGCCAAGAAAGGGAGCCTCAAGCCACACTAGCGGTATAAGATGCACAGATATTGCCCACGTGCTTTAAGAACTGAAAGCACATTAGCATAAAGTTCTCCATTCTCTCTACCTACCCTTTGTCTCTCTATGTGACCTGGAGAACAAGGAAGATATAACATTTTTTAATAAGAAAGAGGAGATTTTTTGCCAAGAAAGAGGAAATGGGTGATAACCCAAAGTCTCAGCAGAAAGGATTCCTAAAGGAAACAACTGAAATAGAAGCAAGACATCCTCTGTGATCTTGGCTGTCAGAGATAAATTGGAGTAAGACTGATAAACTAAGCAATTGAGACAACTGTCTCATTACAAGGCAAAGTAAACCAAAAGACAGCTTTATGACTTTGAGGCACAGCTAACTTGCAGGCAAGTTAGGTGAGCTTTAATTATTCATGAGATAAGATAAAGTACAAATTGCAGAGGGACAGGAGACAGTGATCTAGCTAAGGAAAACAAGTCATCAGCCCAAAATACCCTGAAGTTAGATGGCAGGCAAAGAGATGCAATCAGGGTTCCTGTGGACTAAACTACATGGGTATGAAGTCGCTATTCAAGAACGGGAAGGAGCATCTATCACCCCATGTGTTTATGTGGAAGGACCACTGGAGGAAATTTAGACGGATATCCAAACTGTTCTAGATTAAAAAAAGAGAAAGAGATCAGTCAAACTGTTGCAGTCTTTCTGGGAGATGGAAAAATGAGATAACTGCTCTGTCTTGCTGCTAAGAGTAAAACCACCTGGGTTATTACACAGGTTTCTCAAAAGATCCCATTAATTTTTTTCTGCTTATTTTATTTTGAATGAGAGTAAGAGACGACATTCAGTTACTTCTGATCTAATGGCTTGTAATTTATTTTCATTATAGATAAGACCATTCACATCTCAAGCTCAGTGGCATTTTACAGATAGAGAAGTTTTAGATGCTATTCAACTATTCTGTCACTTTCAAAAAAATGTCAGAAGAATAGTTTTGCCTGATGTTACTTTAGGGGGAAAATTATAGTTTCAGTTGATGTGTAGACTTATACCAGCACCTGAGGGTCACTAACAGGCCTTGATGGTCTTTCCTCTGGGGCCTCTACCCAGCCTTTAGTCCTGTGTCTTCAGTCTCTGCCATACACCTGTCCAGCAGTCACTAGACCTGACCCTAGATTGTGGACTGATCTGCCAGCTAGGCCTTGGACCTGCTTCATTGCCATGGACTTACTTGCCTGATGATCTGCACACTTGGCTGATCCTGGCCTCGAACCCTGGGTCTGCCCTCCTCTCTTGCAGCAGGACTGGGCTCTGCCCAGCCGTCGCTGGCTCTCCTGCTTTACTGCTGGTGGCTCCCATCCCTCACTGCTCCCAGGCAGCAAATTAATTAGTTCCTCCAGTTTTTCCTGCGCTTTCACTGTCTGCACAGGGCAGGAAGAAACTCTACATGGAGCTGAAAAAGGAAGGATCGAGCTCTAATCATTTTGAAGACACAAGACTCAACATGCTGTACAAAAATCACTGCAATTCAAGGAAGCTTTGACTGAATCTTGCATTACTTGAAAGCTGTAATGAATCACAGTAAATTGAGTTTGCAGACACAGAAGGTTGTTGCTTACCTTTCAAGAGAAATGGAGAGACTTTGAACTAAAGTGCAGCACTCTTGCAAACCCTTGAAAAATGCAGTTTTAGAACTTAAGTGACCCTGACAGACATGAAGTCCCTTCTGCTGTCCCAAAAGAAGACCAAGAATCCCTATGTGGTGTTTGTCTAGTCTATCCTAAAAAACTCTACACAACAAAAGTTCAACAATCCACCCTTTCTATTTGACTTTTTTTCACTTCCAGTCTTTCTCATTAAATATGTTTCCAGGTGACCCAATGCTTTTTACAGACTTCTCTGATCTACTTCCTTCTTGAAGATGATACTAGAGCTGATGTTCCAATTTCCATCTAATGAACACTAAATAGATTTGCAGTTTACTCCGTGTGTCTTAAGGGTCAATACTGCATTACATCAGGGTCATGCAACGAGAGCTCTTTGCTTCTTTTCTACTTTTTACAGTAAGTCAAGCAGTTTAAACATCTTGCCCATTACTCAATTTGTGGTTCATTGTAGCGCTTTCCATATCTTTCTCTGGAGATCTGCTGCTTAGGTAGCCATTCTGCACTTTTTCACTTAAATATTGTTTTTATTAAAACCTTTATAAACCTGCTGGTTTTGGCTGGGGTAGAGCTAGCTTTCTTCACAGGGTCTAGTATGGGGCTGTGTTTTGGATTTGTGCTGAACACAGGGTTGATAATATAGAGATGGTTTTGTTATTCCCAAGTAGGGCTCGCACAGAGCCAAGGCCTTTTCTGCTTTTCATACTGCATTGCTGGCAAGGGGCTAGGGTTGCATGGGAGGCTGGGAGGAGACACAGCTGGAACAGGCCTCCATGACCAAAGGGATATTCCAGACCATATGACATCATGCTCAGTATATAAGGTAGGGGAAGAAGGAGGAAGGAGGGGATGTTTGGAGTGATGGCATTTGTCTTCCCAAGTAGCTGCTATGTGTGATGGGGCCCTGCATCTCCTGGAGATGGCTGAACACCCGCCTACCTGCCTGCCCATGGGAAGTGATGAACTAATTCCTTGTTTTGCTTTGCTTGTACACATGGCTTTTGCTTTCCCTATGAGGCTGTCTTTATCTCAACTCCTGTGCTTTCTGGGTTTTACTCTTCCGATTCTCTCCCGAAACCTGGTCGTGGAGGAGTGACCAAGTGGCTGTGTGATGCGAGGCTGCTGGCTGGGTTAAACCAATATCAATATCATTCTGAAACTTAATCCTGTCCTCTGCAAAGTACTTGCAGCTTTTCCCAAGTAGGCATGAACTGCAATTCAATAAAAATTTTCTCTATCGTACTATCTAGAGAAAACCTTATCTCTTTCTAGAGAATACCACTTGACAGAATCTCATCCTTCTTGTTTGACAGTATACCACTGACAACTACTCACTGAAATTATTCCCAAGACAGAGAAGAGTAAAGCATACCATACTTTTTTGGTGACCTTTTGCTTCAGCATTTGTTTTAAAAACAAATATTCAACTGACCTGATGTCAATTAACTTTTGTGGCACAAATATTGGTTAGAGACTAGACTGCTCTTACAGTACCTTCACCAAGATCAAGTTTTCCTACTTTTCTTTAGGAGCACTTTTAACATTTTTTAAGTCATAAAATATCACACATCACCTATCATACCTCCTTGAGACCTGTTACCTTGTCATAGAGGGGAATCAGATTGCTTTACATGATTTATTCTTGACAAATCCATTTTCACCATTGTTTAGCATCTTTTTATCTCCCGTGTGATTCCAAACAGATTATCTGCTCAAGTGTCTTTCTAGGAATCAAATTTAGCCTGACTGGCCTATAATTCCCTGGACCTTTGTGTGTTTTCTGGAAAGACAGACACAAAGGTTTCTTCCCTCCCCCTACAATTAATTTACTTTTTATCCTTTAATTCTCAAAGCTCATAAGGGAAGAGTCTAAGATTTCTTAAGTATTCCATAGTGAATTAATTGTGCCAGACAATTTGAAAATATCTGACTCATCTAAGATGACTCTAACCTGCTCTTATCCCTCTTCCCTAGTTTTAATTATGCTAGTCTTCAGAGCACAGTCAGCCTTTTTTAAAGTCAATGCTGAAGAAGAAAAAAAACTCCCAACAACCAAACAACCAGGCATGCTTCTGTTAGTTTTACCTCTCTGATAATTAATGAGCCAACTCTTTTCCTTGTCTTGCTCTGATTCATTACATGTAAGAGATTTTCTTTTATTCTATTGTTAAAACCATGATTAAAGGCACTTAGTCTATACTTTATTGCAATTTCTATGACCAAAATGTTGCTTGGGGTGAAACTTGAAAGATCTGTGGGGTGCATGGTATGTGATCTTATTAGTTCTGGGGGCTTCAAACATTTTTGGCTCAGTAAGCTCCTCCAATATTTTCAGCCATAGACTTACCGGACTTTGTTCCTCAGTGTTCAGATTGATGCTTATAATAAATCACAGGACAAAAAGAATATGAAGAAATTGGATTTATTCCCCCTTTTAAGTGAATCAGAGTCAGGATACAAGCCTACCTCAAAAACATATGCTTTTGCAAATCAAAGAGTATAAAGGAACCTTTGCACTTGGGTGCAATGATCTTGAGTGTAAAAAACAGGCATGTGAAAGCATGAGTAGCTTTCATTACAGACACTCAAATAAACCCCAGAAGGGAATTAAGCTTATTCAGTACAGTAAATATGACCTACTAAGAGAAAGACAAATAGGACTGAAACAGTGGGACTGTTTCTTTTTCCTTAATTGCTATTAATAAAGGAACTAGCTCCTTAGAAGTCTGATATTAGTATCTCTCTGTGTGTACTAGAAAGTATGCAAATCTTACCTCAGAGAACCTTTGTACATCCTGGGTTAAAGTTCCTACTCTCTTCCAATGATAATGTTTGAGTAACTTCAAAATTGCTGGATTCACCGCATTATCAGATGGCACTGTCCGGAAGAAATAAGGATATTTTTTCTTATCAGCCAACTCTGGAGTTGTTGCTGCAAATGAAAGCTGTAAAAAAACCAAAGAACAAAAAAATGAAAGTCACCATAAGTCATCTAGCAGTCAGTAAAAAAACTTTGCTTTTCTCAGTGCAACAAGACACTGAGAACCTGTGCATTGCTGTCATGTAGAGAAGTTTCATCATCATACAGCTTCAAGGTCTTACCAGCACCATCTAGTTTTAAAGGGATTTTTGAAATATTTTAGCTCTATAAACCACCTGCTGCAAAATTAAACTAGGGAATCTTAAAAGTCGGTGATGTAAAATCCTCTGTTTAAAATCATGCATCTTACACATTGCACAGAGCAATAAGGCCTAAGGGAGTAAATCTCTATGATGAATTCCCCATCAATTTCTCCTCATAGAAGTTGAGAATACCTCCAAGAGAATATTATATTCTCAAAGTCTTACATATCTTAAATCACTGGGTAAACCTCTAGTAGTACTTCTTCCTATCTTCAGGTAATAAAACCTGGTTTATTATTTATTATTGGATAGCTCCAGGTAACAGAAAAAGAGAAAATCATTATGTTAGCCAAGGCTGCAACTCAGAAGTTTACTTGGGTCCCAGAAGTTTTACTTCCTGCACTGAAGCAGCCCCCTGTGGTTTGTGTTATAAAAGAGGATTTAATGGCTAAAACACTGGAATTTGTTCACTGTTTGAGAATGCTTATAACAAAAGAAAAGAGGAAACCTTTTAAAACACACAAAACCAAACAGAAAACTTCATTGAATTCTTCTGCCCAAGTTAAAGGTGACATATTTTTGTGACTGTTTTTCAGAGAGTGTTTTGAACAGAATGCCTGCACATTCACTTTTTGAATACACTTCTACTCCAAAGATACTTCTGGTCATCCCCTCCCATTCTTTTTAGGCTGTTAGGAATGTGCTTCTCAAGCATTTTTTCAGCCAGGAATTTTGGTTGAGAGGTTCCTTAAAGTACTGTTTTAATGCAAATTTGTTTGACTGACAAAAAATAAGCTCCCTAATACAGTTATTTAAAGTCTTTCAAATTCAATAGAGAGTCAGAAAATGTACGTGAATTCAAGACTATATAAGTATAGACCAAACATAGCTTTAAGTTTGCATTTTTTAAATCAAGCATTCAGTATATTTGGGTTAGATAAGATTTTTTGAAATTCAGAATAGACAAGTTTAATCTGAAAAAAACCGTTCAAGTCTTTTCTTCATGTTTATAAAAATCTAGGTTTAGCCTGTCAGAGACAGGACTTATTCTCTGCCTGATTTTAGACTCACAAAGAATGTACTGCATTGGTAAAATAGCCTGAATATAGTTTGTTTTCCTAATCAGAAGAAATCTGAACAACTTAAAGTGTGCATAACCTGGACAGTTTACAGTATACCATTCAAAATAGAAGATTCTTTCTCTTCACTAGTCAGGAGACAGTGAATACTGTAATTGTCATGTAATTCTGAGGTAAAACATTTTTAATATAGCAACTGATCTTTTACTAGATTTCATTTAAAAAGTGCAATATGAAGTGCTATGATATATCGTCATCTTGATTTTCCAAAACCATTCCTGTAAGGAAAGAAGAATGAACACCTGCCAGGTAGATCTAGTCAGCTTTTCTGTTTAGCCTGGTAGTGTTGAACACTGTGCATTTACTGCACAATGAAGGTGGAAATAAGGATCTGTACCTCTGACTGAAAAAGAGAGAAAATTTGACATTAGAAATCCAACATGAAGAGGAATACCTCTCGGCAGTCCAGCTGCTTGCAGCCTGCTGACTGCAAAGGACTTGCTTTTCAAGTTATTATGGTTTTGGATCAAATATAATTCGATTGATCCTTAAGAAAAAGAAGTGAAGAGCAATGCTGAAGTAACAGTAGCAGCAAGAAACACCAGCAAGGTTCAGCTAGCTTGGGTTTATAGACTGAATGGCAAATTTTTCTGATTGGTAGTACAAAGCTCCATAGTAATGAGGAGCATCTCTATGTTTGAGCTGGTTTTAGAATGAAAATCTGTGATAGAAGCAAGACAATTCAAAACCATCCTTTGAGATTTTTTAGTGACTTAAAGGGCCTAAATTAGTATCCTAATTGCTCAAATTTCCTTTGAAACAATGAAGCAAAACCTTATCTCTCTTCATTGCTTACAGAAAGATGAAGTCTCATAACAGATTTCTCAGCCATGTGAGGTGAGATGAGATGAATACAGGTTTATGTGTAAAACTAATGACACCCCAATTGCAAAAGAACAGTCCTCTTCATTTTCTTTTTAAATAAATGTTTTATTAAAATAAAAAATGGGAAAATTTCATGCTCAAACAATTCTCAGATTGTAGGATATATTCAGAGGTCTTTCTTTCAAGTATCACATATATCACGGTTGGTCTCATTCAGCAACACTTTGACATTTAATAAGACACTTATAAGAGATGGAAAAATATCCTGAAAAAGTTAAATCATTGAAAATATTTAACTTTTCATAAACCATCTCTGTAAGAGTGTGGGACTTGCAACGAAAAAATCACCAGCACTCAATAGCTCAATGACTCAAACAGCTTTGAGAGGAACAAGGAGGAAAAATGGAAAAAAAAACTTCATTATGTTCTAAAAAGTGGTAATAAAAAGATTGTGTTAAGAAATGAACTGACATAAGGTAGACTTACTGGAAAAGTATGTAAGATAGCACAGCTATATGGAAATATCAGGAAAATACTCATAACAAAAACTTTTTTTAATGTGATAAAGCAAATAAAATCACACCACAGTCCACCCACATATGCATTTCGATGATACAACTCTTGTTAACTGAACATTAATCCTCTGTATTTTAGGGCTTGTTTATTCATGGCTGATTTGAAACTTGCATATTGAAAGGCAAACTTTTCATTGTTTCTTCACTTCATTCTACAGGATTGAAAGCCATTCTACTTTTTGTTACAGTTTTTATAACTTTCAGTTATTTAGCCAAAAGTCTGGATGAAGGGCAATCATATCGCTCATATAATTCTTTGCAAAACACCAAAGTTCGATTTTTCACATTATTGCATTTTCAATGTATACATATCCATGCACTGCTAAATTTTTTTACAGGTGTTTATACTTGCCTCTCCACATTCAGGAGGAGTGAGAGATAAACAGTTACATGCAGGATTATAATTCAGCCATAAATGCCTGTGGGGTGTATGGCGTCATTCTTTCACAGAAAATTATTTTACATAACTGCTGAAAGGTTAAGGCCAAAAGCCAAACTTCAAGAAAGGATGAATTAAAGGAAAAAAAAAGTTTTTTTCAAGTTGCTATAAAGCAGAAGCCACAGTGGACAGATACCAGGTGATACATCATAACTGTGTGTGTGGTGTTTGTGTGTGTGCATACATAAACAGGCTCTGTGCATACGTGTGTGTCGATCCAGAGAAAAACCACTCATATATATAATTATATACATATCTGCTTGAATACTGTCAGAAAAACCTGCAGCTACTTCCTAGATTATCTCTGAGAAATCTTACTTTAGAATGTCTTTAGAATATCTGCTTCCAATTTGTGAGCAACCAGATCTGAACTTAATAAAAGTGTATGCAGGGAAACATAAGATATGACTCAGATGGGAATTTCTGAAATGAAACAGCATAAAACTTTGAAACAGAAAATAAGATAATATTTACCATTCAAGTAAGAATATTAACTGTAGTACAAAATGACAACCAAATAGACCAGGGTATTGGATAGACTTTGGTGGACTGCTGAAAAACTGAAAAATATACAGAAGGATTTTATTAAGGAAGTTTTGGGGTCAGGCATATGTGCTGATGAATTAAATTTTCCCAAGAAAGATGATACTTTTTGAAAACGTTAACTTAGTTGAAAATCCATACATTTTCATGGAGGTTTTGTCATGAACACTAGATAGTGAGATGAAAGAAAAAGGAAGTTAAAACAAAGTGTTGAAAGGAACAGTTCTGCAGAAAGGGAGTAAAAGGTAGCTTCATAACCCCATATTAAGTTTAAAGGAAGTGTGCTAGATTGAACAACAAACAGTCTGAAGTGCTTTCAAGTGCTTCTGTTTAAGGAAGTAGTGGTGCATTCACTTAAAGAAAGTCAGTACAGAAGCAGGAATGGTAAGATAATAAGCTCTACTATTTATTTAAGAAAACGGGATGCAGCACTAATGAAATAAATGGGAAAAACTGAGTTATGTAAGAAAGGATGGATATTATTCGAAAGCTGAAACAAAATTAGAAAAGGAAACAACACTATATATCCCATGTATATATCCCATATATGAGTCCAGAAGTTGGAAGCTGGAAGGCTGAATGAAGCCACACTGTTGTCCCATGTACTGCAGAGAGAAAGGAAGCCATCAGAAACGGCAAGTAATCTTCTTCTGTTCAGTTGTTTCACTATCTCTAGGAAGCATTTATATTTAATTTTTGTCACTGTAGTAGGGTACAGAAGTCTGGTAAAAATAAAAGAGCAGAACTACCCCTGAGTAAACAGTCACCCTCATCTAAGGCAACAGATCTGGTTAGGAGTCACGTTTGTTTAAATGGACTGTATCAGCTAAAGTAAAACAGTAACAGAAACCCTTAGCAAAGTTATTGTAGATCCGAATGTGTAGACCCCAGCTGAGTCTGACCCAAGCCGAAAGGACCCAAGCAGAGCTGGGTGGAGCAGTCAAAAGCAGCAACGCCAGTGACAGCAGCAGCTGTGCGGAACCGAATCCAGTGCCTGAAGCAGCAGTGTGGCTCGATGTGGACAACCTAGCTTTCAGGGCTTGTCCATTGTTTTTCTGTTTCTGGCTCAGGGATGGGGAGAGCACTGTGGGGAGCACCTGCCATCCTGTCTTTGTCTGGGCAAACCACATGGCACTTTGTGTGGGAGCAGCCGCCATCTTGTCTTTTCCCAGCAGCCATGCAGAACTACGTCGAGGTGGTGAATACATTTTTGTGTGTAAAATACCCTATCTTCTTGCATACTTTTGTTATTGGTATTGCTGCTGTTACTGGGCATTTCTTAATCCATTGCTGTTTACTTTCAGTAAATTGTTATCTCAACCCATGGTCTCTGCCTTTGTCCCTCTCCTGCCAAAGAGGGTGAGTGGAAGGAAGTGGAAGTGGCTAGTTGGAGTTTAATTTCTACACACTGTGTTTATGGAGTATGATACAATGGAGGGGAAAAGTAAAAGGAAAAAAAAGCGCCTTCAGGTAACAGGGTAACCTCCCTTGAATAAAATGTTATCTGCTAAGAGAACTGATTCATGTTTGCAAATGGGGGAAATCAGCTTACTGAGCACCAGCCAGAATAGCTTAGTTTTCCTAGGTTTCTGCACTAGGCTTCTACAAATATTTTATTAATGATAGCTAGAGAAGTAAATGTGCTCCTGTTGCTGCAAAACTAATCCTGATGGAGAGGGTTTTATAGATGGCAGATATCATCTTTATTCCCTGCACCTTTTCTAGAAAGCTAAATTATGCTGATAAATCAGCATTGCTAAACAGGATATAAACTGCTGATTCAACTGATTGGTGCTACCATTTATTATCATAACTAAAGATTGCAGGTCATGTATGCTTAGATAGGAAGCAGTATTTTCTGCAAAAAAAAGGAAAATGCAGATAATTCTTTCCAAAAAAAGGGCAGAACATCAGAATGCTCCACAGAAAATACTCTTACAATGGTACAGGATTACACACACAGAATCTTGTCATAGGAAAATAACAAGGACAAAACTCAGGAAGATGATAATTTTCAGCAATGTGTACTTGTGACACCACACACCACTCCTTTGTGTGCCTTGCCAGGACCTCTAATTCTTTGACAAGCCTGTGCCAACAATAATGATACTCAAGTGCAAGCATGTGATGACTTGATGGTCCCAGGAGCTAGAAGGACTGGAACGGAAACTAATGAATAATGAAGAGTTAAAAGATTTGCCTGCTGCAACTCTTGAGATAGCATTAGATGAACACTCTTAACCCAGAGACAGAGAACAGACTAAAGCATAACAAACTGCATTTTTAATGGTATGGTAATTATAAAATATAAATATTTAGGTTAAATGTTAATTCACAGTAACCTTACTATACAAACCAACTTATCCAGATGTGCAGTCAAACTACCATTGAACCTGATCTTACCACTAGCAAAATTATGAATAAATTTTAATATCATAACAGTACTTGAAATAAGAAAAAAATTATATTTACTCTGGAAGAACAATAAAAAGAACCTTAAATACATGATGGCATGTATAATAAGAAAAGGGATATATTAAACTGCCTTTTCCCACCTCAATGCACAAAATGTATCATCTAATCAGCTTTGATGGATGACTTAGAGGAAAGGCAAGTGGAAGTAAGATTGCAAAGATGGTTACAAGCATCTATATATTTGGGAAATATGTCAACATTTAGAAGCTAAGTGCAGCAATTTCATTGACAGTTGCTTGCATAGATCTTCAAAGCAGGTGAAAGCAACACACAGTAACAAAGATAATGTTTCTTGACAATTTACCTGTACAACTCCTGGTGATGAGTGTCTAGATACAGACAGCAAAGAAGTAGGTTCTGAACTGGACTTAGAAATCATAGTGGCACTCTTCCCTCCTAGCTATGCCCCAATCCTGATCCCCAAATAGCACAGGTGATAAATTGACATAAAGAAGACATAACATAAGTTGACTAAAGAAGAAAATATTAACAAGAAATTATGCTTTTCCAGCAGTGGTAAATCAGTTACATTTTTACTTGTCATAATACCCTTAAATAATTACTTGAATGAAAGCTCTGGAGACTCCATCATTCAGAGGATTTTATGGGACTGGACAAACTTCATTGTTATAATAAATATAACTCATAATTAAAAAATGTTCTGATAACTCTGTAAGGGCTTTCATTATGACAGCTGCAAGAGCAAAATAAAAGTCTGGGAGAATATCTATGATGTCTCACTAGCTGGTACATGGGCAGGATGCCTCATCCAAATGGGAACATGAAGATACACATTGTATTAAACTCACTGGACAAGAATTGATCTCATGGATGAACATCCCTTTCATCATCCGTAACACATTACCCATGTGATTAAAACTACTGTTCCCTTTGAAATCAGATGTTTTGCCTAACACTGCTGCCCAATATCATCTCCTGTTACCTTCATTAATTCTGTGTCTGAAATTGCTTTCACTGGCTGCCTTTTGGCACCTGGGAGTTTACAGAAAAAGCACTTCCAGCTGGTCCCGAGGTTGGAAGGCACCTGCCTCAATGCTCATGGCATTCCAGTGAATTAATCCAATCACAATAAGACAGATGTTCAGCTGCATTTTGCTCTGGAGACATTTTAGGAAGCAATTCAGGCTACTGAACGAATCAATATTTTTGAGGACAGAAACTGGTTTAGACAAAATCCATATGAGAAGTACTTTAGCTGAAAGATGTGTGCCTACAGGTTAATGGAAAAGGACCATTCAGTCCTGCTTCCTTCTTGGGCAGCCCACACTACTCCCAACATAATTTGGTAGGACCTGTAGATGTCTGAATTCAAAAAGTCAAACCAGACTATAATAAAGTGTGGTCTTTTGATATTAAATTTTTTTAATCCCATAAAGTCTGTGGTTTAGGATAAGGAATAGTGACTGAATTTCTGGGGCCCCCAATGTAAGAAGGATGTGGACCTGTTAGAGTGAGACCAGAGGAGGACAACAAACATAATCAGTGGGGTGGAGCACCTCTCCCAAGAAGACAAAGGTAAGACGATTGGGGCTGTTTAGCCTGCAGAAAAAAAAACAACTCAGAAAAGACCTTGTAGCACTTTCCAGTACCTAAAAGGGACTACAAGGGAGATGGAGAGGGACTTTTTATATGGACATGGACTGATAACGACAAGGGGGAATGGCTTTAAATTGAAGGAGATTAGGTATTAGGATGAAATTTTTTTACTGTGAGGATGGTGAAGCACTGGAACAGGTTGCCCAGATAAGGTGTGGATGCCCCATCCCTGGAAGTGCTCAAGTCCAGGTTGAATAAGGCTTGGAGTAAGCTGATCTAGTAGAAGGTGTCCCTACCCAAGGCAGAGGGGTTTGAAACTACATTATCTTTACGGTCCCTTCCAACTCAAGCCATTCTATGATTCTATGAATTCATTCTCAGCTGATGGGTGTTTTTTGTCTTCAAGTCATAGAAAGGATAAACAGTAGCTGAAAATTGTAGCAGATCTGTTGAAAAAAAAAAAGGAAGAAAACAACATAGACATTAGCATTACTGCTTCACCTGTGTCTCAACCTGGAATACTAACTTCCATGCATCATCACACCAGCAAGAGCCTACATTTATGAAATTCACAGAAAAAAAATAAGTTAAAAGAATTCTTAGAACAATATTTCTAGCGAACAGAAAATAGAGTAGTTTTTAGTGTTCAGAGTAAAATATAGTTACATATTAAATGCATGTCCAAGAAATGGGATCCATTTTAAGTTCTAATAAATACTGCCTCACAAAACTACGACGTTAACCTTACTTCTGAGACATGCCAAAGAAGCATATGATGGAGTTATGGAAAATGTCCTTCAATTCAGTGGTCAACAGTGCAACCAGTAAAGTTAACAGAGACTTTAGGGTTCAGAGTTTTAGAAGGTAGTCAGGTGAACATGAGGCAGAATGATCTCCAACAGATGGTCTCATCCAAAATTAAAACTTTATCATAAGGCTTTGTGGTGATTTGAACCTGAACTTGACGGACAGTCATTTAGACCAACAGCGCTTCTCGAAATTTACATATATAAACCCTGTGGAGACGCGGGAACTCTCTCTTACTTCCGGCCCTTTGGACAGGTAGCAAGGCTGCCCGCTCGGCCTGGCGGGGGCCGGGTTGGGCCTAGCCAGGCCCGGCTGGGCCTGGCCGCGGAGGCCTGGTGGGGCCACGGCCACGGCCCTGCTCCGGCTTGGCTCGGTGGCGGCTGGGCCACGGCCTGTGGCTCCGTGCGGGGCAGCATGAACTTTTCCCCAGTGCGGCAAAATGAACTGAAAATTTACACCAGAAACCAACTC